>JAAGEH010002531.1:41671134-41698876 GCA_011751065.1 Lasiurus cinereus | reverse complement strand
ACATGGATTTGTTGTTCTACTTATTTATGCATTCGTTATAATTCATTCTTTTATGTTCCTTGACCAGGTATTAAACCCACAACCTGAACTAACTGAGCTCCCTGGCCAGGGCCTTTACTTTAATTCTTAAATTAATGGACTATACAATTAAGTTTTGGGTGGTGTGTTTTTTTGGCATACAGGGCTATGAATTTTAACACATGTTCATAGATTCATGCAGCCACCACCCTAATCAAAATACTAAACATTTGCATCATGCTGCTCTTTGTACTCAAAGCCCCCATAACCCTGGCAACCACTTATCTCTTCTCCATCTCTATAGTTTTGTCTTTTTGAGAATGCCATATAAATGATATTGTATAGTATGTATAACCTTTGACACTGGCTTCATTCACTCAGCAAAATGGCTCTGTTGTATGTATCAACAATTCCTCTCTTTTATTGCTGAATAATATTCCACTATATGGCTATAACATAGTTTGTTTATCCATTCACCAGTTGAAAGACATTAGAGTTGTTTCCAGTTTTTTACCATTCCTTGATTTATTTATTTTATTTTACACTAGTGGCCTGGTGCATGAAATTCATGCACAGAGGTTGAGGTTCCCTCAGCCTAGCCTGCACCCTCCCCAATCAAGGACCCTTTAGGGGATGTCCAGCTGTTAGTTTAGGCCCTATCCCACAGGAATCAGGCCCACAGGGATTGAGCCTAAACCAGCAGTCGGGCATTCCTCTTGCAATCTGGGACACTGGCTCCTAAACGCTCACCTGTCTGCCTGCCTGATTGCCCCTAACCCCTCTGCCTGCCTGCCTGATCACCCCTAACTTCCCTCCCCTGCTGGCCTGATCTCACCCCCAACTGCCCTCCTTTGTGGGCCAATTTGGTTCTGATTGGTCGGTTTCTATGCCAGTCAGTGCCAAAACCTCCACCTTCTAGGCAGCCATTGGCTCCTCACAGTTTACCCAGATTTGGTTTTGATTGGTTGGTTTCTATACCAGTCAGTGTCTCCAGGCCCATCTCTGGGCCTGATTAGAGAGGCAGGCTGATCAGCAGCTCCCACAGAGGCCCAGAGAGAAACAGAGGCACAGCTGCTGGTGAAGCCAGGAGAGAAAAAGAGAGGCAATGGCTGATCAACAGTTGCCATAGAGGCTGCGGATCAGATCCTGCCTCTTTCTTCGAGCCTCTCTCCAGACCTGATCTGCAGACCCCTCAGCAGTTAGTGCTGGGTCACCGAACCCGAACTGGAGGCAGTCAGTGCTGGTTTTTATACATTGGGATTATTTCATTTTATTGTTGACAGTATTTCAGATATGTTTCATTTTCTCCCTTTTGTCTCCCTCCACCCAACCCATTCCTACCCCAGGTTTTCCCCATGCTATTATTTGTGTCCATGAGTTATGCATATATGTTCTTTGGTTGATCTATTCCTGCCCCTTCGCTCCAAACCTCCCACGCCACTGAAGTCTGTTATTCTGTGTTTCTGGGGGAAGGGGGTTGTTTGTGTTAAAAAATATTTTATTAATTTTAGAGAGGAAGAGAGATAGCAATATCAATGATGGGAGAGAATCATTCCTGTCCCACACTGGGGATTGAGCCCACAACTTGGGCATGTGCCATGACTGGAAATCAAACCATGACATCCTTGTTCATAGGCCAATGTTCTACCACTGAGCCATGCTGACCGGATCTCCAGTTTTTAATTATTACAAGTAAACCTTCTAAAAACATCCATGTATAGGCATTTATATAAGCACTAGAGGCCTGGTGCATGAAGTGTGTGCACTCGGGGGTCCCCAGGCTGACCTGCACCCTCTAACTGTGTGGGACCCCTCAGGGCATGTCTGGGAGCCCTTGCTCCTTACCACTTGGCTCACTGCTCCTTAGCACAGTCTGAGCAAGAGAGGCTTCTGCCACTACCATTGCACTTGCCAGCTATGAGCCCAGTTTCTGGCTGAGCAACGCTCAGCATTGAATATCTGCCTCCTGGTGGTCAGTGTGCATCATAGCAACCAGTTATTTTGCTGTTTGTAGTATTAGCCTTTTATTATATAGGACTGTTTTTTATTTTTCAGGTGCAAATACCTAGGACTGAGATTACTGGGTCATATAGTAAGTGATGTACAAGAAGCTTTCAGACAGTTTTCTAGAGTGGCTGTTCCATTTCCATTCCCACCAGCCACATAGCAGAGTTCCAACTGTTTCACATCTTTATCAGTTCTTGGTATTGTAATTTCTTACTTTTAGCCATTCTAATAGGTTTGTATTGGCTTCTCATTGTGGTTTTATATGCATTTCTTTAATGGGAGGTTGTGTCTTTTCTTGTGCTATTTACCCTTCATATATCTTTTTTGGTGATGTGTCTATTCAAATCTTTTGAATATATATTTTTTAAATTGGTTGTTTATTTTCTTATTGTTGATTTTGAGAGTTATTTATGTATTATAGATACATAATATTTAGTCAGATATGTGATTTGCAAATATTTTCTCATATTCTGTAGCTTTTCATGTTTTTTAGACCAAAAATTTTAAATTTTGGTGAAGTGCAATTACTTAATATATCTTTACATAGTTTTTAAAATTGATTTTAGAGAGAAAGGGAGAGGGAGACAGAGATAGAAACATCGGCTGCCTCCTGCATGCCCCCTACTTGGGTATCAAACCAGTGACTTCTTGGTGCATGGGTCAGCACTCAACCAACTGAGCCATAGCAGCCAGGATACTTATCCTATATAATAAAAGCCTAATATGCAAGTCAACCAAAGGGTGGAATGACCTGTGGAACGACTGGTTGCTATGATGCACACTGACCATCAGGGGGAAGATGGTCAATGCAGGAGCTGCCCCCAGCCTGCAGGCCCCAGGCCAGCCAAGGCGGGTGCCAGTGGGGGCACCCCCCAGTTGTCCTGCCAGTCACCCTGCAGAAGGAAGCGACTGTGGCAGCGATAGGGTCAGGGCCCGTGAGTGGGCGGTGCCAGGCTGGCCAAGGCAGGTGCCAACAGGAACCCTTGATCGCCCCACCAGTCACCCCACAGTTTGGCCCTGATTGCCGGCCAGGCCTAGGGACCTTACCTGTGCACAATTTTGTGCACTGGGCCTCTAACATTTTATATTGTGTTATATCTAAGAATTATTTGTGTAACTCAGGGTCATGAAGACTTTTTTTATATTTTTCTTCAAAACTTTTATAGACATGTTTTACATTTAGTTCTATTGTCCATTTTGAGTTAATTTAAATATATGGTGTGAAGAATAGCTTCAAGGTTCTTATTTTTTTGTTTTTGTTTTTTGTTTTCTTACATATGGATGACCATTTGGTACCATGTCACTACATTTTCAACATCTTTACAGTGCTGTCTGGATCTGTCTCACCTGTGCAACATTCAGGGGCCAGTCTGAGACTTGCACAGTGGTCTAGCTGTTCTCCAAGCTCTTATCAAGCTGTTTAGGTTCAAGTTCATGTACAAGTCAGGGATGAGGCCAGGAATACATACATAACATTATGGGATTGGTTTCTCCAGCTCTCACTTCTTCAAGACCATCTCCCCTTATTTTCCAGCTTCAGGGTCCCTCTCTCCTTTTTCCTTGTCCTCTGACTGGAGAGCTAAGGGTGTAGTCTCCCAGCTGTACGATGTATTTCTCACAGTTGGGTTTGCTTCCAGGACTAAGACAGGAAAAGAAATAACATGTGTTCCCTCTCCCACTCATACCCCCCTCTCTGACCACAATTTCTCTGGTCAGAGAGAAAGATTCCCACTGTCAGAGTTTTATTTTATTTTATTTAAAAAATATTTTTATTGATTTCAGAGAGGAAGGAAGAGAGAGAGAGAGATAGAGACATCAATGATGAGAACCATTGATCAGCTGCCTCCTGCACGCACCCCACTGGGGATCAAACCCACAACCAAGCATGTGCCCTTGACCGGAATCAAACCTGGGACCCTTCAGTCCACAGGCCAATGCTCCATCCACCGAGCCAAAGGGGCCAGGGCCCACTGTCAGAGTTTTAGATGCTTGCCCAATCACTGCCGCTACCCCTCCTACCATAGGGTTACAGCTTTGGGAGTGAGGCTTGCCTGGGGCAGGGCCAGAAGAGAAAAAAAGAAATGGGATTTCCCTCCCCTTTTCTGTCCTACAGGGTCCCCCTTCCACGCCTTAGACCAGAGAGGGCTTCCCTTGGACTTTTTCTGTCCCCGCCCAGGGTGTAGTTCTGTGATGTCCACTTCCATGAGTCTAAGTGGGAAGGTATGAAGGGAAAAAACAAACAAACGAAAATTCAGGAAATGCTAATTGTTCATAGTTTGGGTTCTGGTTTTCTTCCCAATCTACCTATTACCATTTACTTCTCAGATTTCTCAGATAGCTTCGCCATGCATTCTGTCCAGAGATTCTAGTCACATTTGGTGAGAGAGACAAGATCTGGTTACTCTATCTTAACCAGGACTGAAAACCCAAATCTTTAATCCTATATAATAAAAGCCTAAGATGCTAAGTGTCTGGTCGTCTGGTTGGTCATTCAACCAATCAAGGTGTAATATGCTAATGGTATGCTAAGGCCACTCAACTGCTCGCTATGACAGGCACTGACTACCAGGGGGCAGGCCCTCCAACCAGTAGGTTAGCTTGCTGGTGGGGTATGGCCAATCCCCAGCTGGCCAACCTCTCACATCCCTCCCTGCACCAACCATGCACCAGAGGATCCCTCAACCTGGCCTGCACCCTCTCGCAATCTGGGCTGAGGGAATTCCCCCCAACCCCCATCCCAGTGCATGAATTTCATGCACTGGGCCTCTAGTATGCTATAAAAGCAAATAGAATTGTACAGCAAATACCTATGTATTCATTGCTTAGGTGGAATAGCATTTTTTTCTGTTAAACACCATGTTTCTAATATATTAAATATACTACTCATTTAGTCAGAGTATAAGTCAATTACTCACAAAATATTTTACCAACTCATTCTATTTGAGGCTTTCACCATTTGGAAGCTTCTTGTAATTTGCCTTATGAGACTGAAGTGCTGTCAGGTAAAAGGTATAGTAATTTAGGATGTGTCACAGTACTCTGCCTTGACAAGTTCACTAAGTTAAATATTCCTATAACTAATTTAATTACAGTGTCATTATATATAACTAATAGAATTATTTTTATAATTCAAGCAATGCCATGTTTGGTCAGACTTGGCAGCTTCTTTATTTGGTTGAGGATCCCTGAGTTTGACTTGGCTAATCAGTTTTGTAAGTTCTAACACCTGTTTGCAAAGAGTCACTAATTGAAGCCCTTCACCATCAGTATTTATTCAGTGCTTGTTGTGGGTAAGTCTCAATGCCAACTTCTGGGGATTCAACTAGATATAAGTTCTTGCCACTCAAAGTGTGGTCCTGGACCAGAAGCACTGGTGTTACCTGAGAGCTTCTTAGAAATGCATACTCTTAGGCCCAGGTCTCACCTTTTGAATTAGAATTGGTGACTTAACAGGATCCTAGATGATTGTGTCTTGAAGGACTGGCATGAGATACAGTCCCTGCTTTGAGGGGCCTATAACCTAGTGGGGGAGCAAGGACGAGGATATAACAGATGTGTACCCATTGAGCACTGCATGATAAGGATCAAATGCATAGCCCAGATGCTGAGGACTCCAGGTTCAAAGTGGGTAGCATTCCAGAGTCTTGGGAAGAGGCACAATAGGTGAAAGGAAGCTCTTCTTCCAGGTGTGAACAAAGGATCCCAGGTGGAGTGCATATGATGCTCAGAGAATAATGGCCATCATCTGCTCTCAGAGTTTCTTATTCCTGGGAAACTCCTCAAGAGCAAATGTTCCCAGGGGAAGTGATTGACTTTCTCACCTATGACCAGACTGGTAACGAGGACTGGTTGTTAGTGGCGGTGGGCATTTTATACTGCACAGAGCATCGTGTACTGACAGCGACTGTAATCCATGACATATGCTCATAAACTGTCTCAGGCATGTCAGTTTGATAGTATAAGACTTAGTTTTATGACAGTTCTCATGGAGGAATTAACATCTGTGAGCGGTGATTCCTTGCCTTTGAGGAACAGTGGTTTCACTTCGAATTTATGGTTTCAGAGACTCCAGTTGTTTACAGCTTGGATTCCTGGTTTTTGGATTTTATGGTCAGTGTTTGAATCTTTAAGTGTTGGTGGATTGGAAATTAGGAGTGACCTCTTAGGGAAATTTTGAGCTCCTATCAAAATGTGGTTTATCCTCTATCCCAAATATTTCTTACGTCATTTTTTTTTTTTACCATATGTGAAATTGGACTTAGTGTTATTGAATGTAAAGCATTCATTGTAAATGAATGGGAGGAACTGTGTTTGGGGCACATTTCTTGAAGAACCTCGATGAGTTATTGTACATTGTTGTTCCTTGAAGAAAAGAGTACATTTTTTTAATACTGGGATTGTAAATATTTAACTAGACTATGTAGGCCTAACTGCATAATACACATCAGTAACAATGTAATATTTTTTACCCAAACATTTTAAATTTATAGTTTGTTGAATACACAGATGTGGAACCTGCAGATATGGAGGACCAACTGTATATACATATACATATATGAGTTTTTCTGGTCATTGCTTGTTATATAAAAATGAAATTATGTTATATTTTCTTATTTTTTTACATTTTAACTTATTTTTTTTACATTTTAACGCTACCTCATGAAAAGTATTCCAAGTCAATTGTTATAGCTCTAATTCATGATTTTTAATGGCTGCATAATGTGTTCCCTAATTTATTCAGCATTCCTATATTGATAGACATTTACCTTGCTCTCAATTTTAAGGGTTAAAATTAATATCCTTGTTGATATAATATTAGATCTTAAAACTTATTTTCATGGGATAGATTCTCAGGAGTGGGATTGCTGGTTGTATTTAAATTTTTAATAGAGATTGCCAGATTGCTTAAACTATAATGGTTTCATTTTTCACTGATACCTTTTTTGTTACATTTTTTAATTGGTTTAATTGCCTTTTTCTTGTTGTTTTGTAAGAATGCTTCATATATTAGAGAAAGTAATGATTTATCTTTATTAAGAAACATTTAGAGAATCAATTCTTTGTTTATGGACTTTATCAACAGTCTTTCCTTTTGTAACTTCTGGATTAAGATATTGTGCATTGCAGTCTAGATTTTCTTCTAATATATTTATTGTTTGTGTGCTTTTGTTAATTTTATTTTCTTCCCTATGGAGAACCACTTGTGCCTACACCATTTACTTATTTTCCCCATAGAAATAAAATATCATCTTTGATGAATATATAATTCTCTTTCTGTTTCTTAATTTTCAACAGCTGACTATTAACTTGGCTTTTGGTGACTTCAGATCACGTGTTCTTTTCTTCTCTCTTCTTGGGAAAGCATGGCTTGACAGTAATTCACCTTGCAGCTTGGTCTGGAAGCCTCGAGATCATGCTCATGCTGGTTAGAGCTGGAGCAGACCAGAGAGCCACGAATCAGGTTGGTATGTGCATCACACCTGAACAAAGCTCTCACCTCACAGTGGCGAAGGGGAGGTCTTGAGATCACTGTGTGACGATCTCCTCTACCCTGGCTGTCCTCAGGATGGAATGAGTGCCCTTCACTTCGCAGCTCAGAGCAATAATGTGCACATAGCGGAGCACCTCATTCAAGATCTGCACCTGAAGGACCTGGGCCAGCCTGATGAGGTATGCTTGCTGTGGCAGGACCCGTCTCACATACACCCCATCAACCTCCCCTTTCTTTCTGCCTCTGCTGGAATGCCAATGCAGCCAGCACAAACCTGTAGCCAGATCCTCCATCGCCCGGCAGAACCATGGAGCAGAAGGGAAATGCAGGTGTTGGCTATAGCACTGACTCCAGCATGTGGGAGGGCAGGAGGTAATAAGAAAGGCATCAGATCCCTTCTTCCCTCTCTACTCCCTCATCCTGGCAGGGGTGAGGGCGGGATCCACAACTGTTTGGTATTCACAAAGGATAATCACATTTTACTCTATCATGCCTGGCCTTTTAGGAATATATTTGACCCAACACTCTACAGTAATGAGCCATGGAATACAATGCAGTTTTATCATATTTGTCCACGTTTCTTTTCTTAAGGAGATATAACAGCTACGACTTTTGAGTAGTTATTAGTGTGCTGGGTACAGAGGAAAGCTACTTACATTCATTATTTCAGTGAGAAGCTAGAGCCTGGCACACATGGATTTTAAACAAATCATTGCTGAATGAATGCATTATTCTATTCATTTGCACAATCCTCCTATCTAATAAAAGAGTAATATGCAAATTGACCAAAGCTCTGCTACACCCACAAGCCAAGCTGACCAGCCAATCAGGAGCGAGTATGTAAATTAACACAATCAAGATGGCTGCAGCCATGGAGCGAGCAGGAGGCTTGGGTTTCCTCAGCAATGGAGGAAGCCAACCTTCCCACACACCCTGGCTAGCCCTGGTCTTCACTCAAGGATACAAAGTTTTAATTGTAGAAGATAAATAAATCCCAGATCCCAGGGCCTCCAGTTGGATCGCTGGGGGGCCTGCAAACTACCACAGGCCCCTCTCCCAGGCTGCCCCACACCCAAAGAGAACCCCCACCCTGATCCAGGACACCCTTTAGGGCAAACCAGCTGGCCTGTACCTGAGCACCAGGCCTCTAGCCTATCTAATAAAAGAGTAATATGCAAATTGACCATCACTCCAACATACAAGTTGGCTGCCCCCATGTGGACACAAGATGGCTGCCACAGGATGGCCAGCAGGGGAGGCCAATTGGGAGGGATCAGGCCAACAGGGGAGGGCAGTTGTGGGTGATCAGACCAGCAGGGGAGGGCAGTTGGGAGGGACCAGGCCTACAAGGAAGGGCAGTTGAGGGTAATCAAGCCTGCAGGGGAGGGCAGTTAGGGGTGACCAGGCCTGCAGAAAAGGGCAGTTTGGGGGGACCTAGGCCTGCAGGGGAGAGCATTTGGGGAGGGGGAAACCAGGCCTGCAGGGGAGGACAGTTAGAGGGAACCAGGCTGGCAGGGGAGCAGTTAGGCATCTCTCAGGCTGGCAGGGGAGTGGTTAGGGAGTCATCAGGCTGGCAGGCAGAAGTGATTAGGGACAATCAGGGTGGAAAGCAGGCAGGTGAGTAGCTGGAGCCAGCAGTCCTGGATTGTGATAGGGATGTATGACTGCCCATTTAGGCCCGATCCTACTGGGACCCCTCCTGTGATCGAGCCTAAACGGGCAGTTGGATATCCCTTGAAGGGTCCCAGATTGGAGAGAGTGCAGTTTGGGTTGAGGGACACTCCTCTCCTCCCATGCACGAATTTCATGCACCAGGCCTCTAGTGGGAATAATAAAACCCACTTTATGGTAGCACCAAAGGAATGATTGGAGGGGGGTTGACCTCCATGTAATTTTTTTTCAGCAACACCCTATTTTTTTATGTAGACAATTGGTATTTTGTCAATTTTTATGTAAAAATGGCTATGCTGCTGAGCTTCATGGTGAGCCATTCCATCACTGCTTTCCAATCAGACACTACCCCTAAGAAATTCTTATGTAGCAAATATGGGAGCAGCCACTGTTGGAATGCTTAAATGAGTTAATGACTAAAGCACTTATCAAAAAGCACTTGGCACATGGTAAGTATTCACTAAACGGTAGCTACCATAACAATTATTATAGGATAAAGTCCACTATCTGATTTCCTCAAGCTGATAATTACAGTCAGATAGCATCGAGTGTCAGGGAAAAGTTGGATCATTCTGTTTGATGGATGCTGAGTAGGGGTGCAGCCTCTGAATGAATTCTATTCAGTTCAATTCAGCAGGCATTTGTTGAGGGCCTGTCATATACAAGGCACACAACTGTCTTCCATTTCCGTGGACTCTGGTGCTTTCATGGAAGAGAGCAGTGTGTGAGGAGGACCAGGCAGGCTGAAAGGGCTCAAAGACCAAAGCACGTTTGTGGGGACCCTCCCCTACTTCAAGAGTTCTGCTGCCCAGAAACCTTTGTGAAGGTGGAGCAGTCTTTTCTATCAAACTAGAGACCTGGTGCACTCTACTTTCGCATCCGGGAGTCTTCAGGGGATGTTTGATTGATGGCTTAGGCCCACGGAGAGCAGGCCTGAGCCACAGTCGAGCATCCTTAGTGCTGCCGCGGAACGGGCTGCTGCACTCGCCAGCCATCAGCCCTACTTGTGTCTCAGCAGATTTCCCCTGTGGGAGTGCACTGATCACCAGGGGGCAGCTCCTGCATTGAGCATCTGCCCCCTGGTGGTCAGTGCATGTCATAGCAACCTGTCATTCCTCTGTTCAGTCGCTTTGCATATTACCCTTTTATTACATAGGATGTGTTTCATCTCTTCAGCTGATCTGTATTTGTCCTGTTCCACCCTTCTTCCTCCTCCCTGACTATCTGTTGGGTCAAAGGCTGAGGAGCCCTGGCAATGAATTGTGCAAGCTACATGTCCAGCTGAGAGGTCATAAAAGAAAGATAGCTCTAGAGATACATGAGGAATGAACAAATAATGAGCCCATTGGGGCATCAAAGGAGAGAAGAATCTCTGAGTCCACGTTTAGTACTGTAAGAAACTTGGATTGATCAGTTCAAAGGGCAAAGTCTACTCCTTTTCTAAGATCTGTGGGTGGGGTGAAGGATGCTGGCAAAAGCTAGTGGGAGCTCAGGGTCTATGAATTAATCTTCGGTTTTCTGTCAGTGTTTGCTTAAGAGTATTGTGGAGCTCATGAACACCTTTGATAGAAAAGACTGCTCTACCGTCAGGAAAGACCCTGTGACCTAGCTGTCTTTTCAATAGAAAGCGGTTAGGAGCCTGCTTATCTGCCCCGGCTTAGTGACATCCTTCCTTTAGTATGGAAGGAACTCCAAAAGCTAAGGAGGAAAGCTCTGCTGTGCAGAGATCTTATTAGTAAAATGGATTTGTCTGGGATCCCCGTGGGAGTGGATGGTCAAGTTAGACTGTGGGTGCCTGTTAATGGCTGTTTATTAACATGTTTGCTGACTTTGGGAACTTGTCAAATACAATGACCCTGGCAGTAAACTTATAAATGAAAAATAGAAAGAGATTAATCAAAGAACATATACGCATACATGCATAACCCATGGACACAGATAACGGCATGGGGAAGACCTGGGTAGGTTGGGGGTTGGGTGGAGGGGGGCAAAAAAGGAAAAAATGGGAGACATCTGTAATACTGTTAACCACGAAAGAAAAGAAAAGAAGAAGAAAAATAATTTTTAATCAACAATTGCAACTCTTAAGGCTTACATGCAAAAAATTTAAATGCATCAAATTAAAACGTATTAGGTTAAATATACATTAGGTTAACATAGGAAAAAAGGAGCAGGCATTCTGGGCCCTCCTTGTTTTTGTTAATAGGAAAGGGAACCAGTAACCTGAGCTGGGAAGGCATTGGGATGACACCAGGCTCTCTCCTTTCCTCCTGGTGGGAAATCTCCCTGCTGCCTTGCCTCCTCAGTGAGGGGCAGCCCTATGAGAGGCAGTGGATAGAGGCCTACCCAGTTAAAAAGGGTCAGGTGGCTAAAAATGAAATGACATGATCGGAAACTATATTTAACCACATTTGTTTAAAAATTTCTGTTGTTATTTTGCCTACATGTACTAGGATGGTGGAAAAGATTTATATCTCATTTTACTGTTTCTTTGGGCTATTTTTGGTATTTTCTGTTTACCAGAATGGATGCTGCTGCCCGATTCATGAAATGTTGAATAAAGCCAATTAGATCTTTAACTTAATATACATATACTTTATGATATTTTTAATGTTCGTAAGATACAGATTATTTTGTAAAAATTGGCTTTCACTTGTTGTTGATGGTCACATTTTTATTTTTATTAAAAAATTTTTTTAAAAATATATTTTATTGACTTTTTTACAGAGAGGAAGCGAGAGGGATAGAGAGTTTGAAACATTGATGAGAGAGAAACATCGATCAGCTGCCTTCTGCACACCCCCTACTGGGATGCGCCCGCAACCAAGGTACATGCCCTTGACCAGAATTGAACCTGGTACCCTTCAGTCCGCAGGCCAAGGCTCTTTCCACTGAGCCAAACTGGTCAGGGCAATGGTCACATTTTTAAAGGGCATTCAAAGTTTAAAGGAACAACTGTTTTGTTGGCGAGGAAAGATGTTCCATTTGTGATAACCTCCCATTTCCTGCCAGGCTCTTCTTCGTGGGTGGCCCTCTATCACTTTGCTTCAATATGCGGAAATGCAAGACTGTGGCAATGGTAGAAGAATAAGGCCATTTTAAAGTTGAACGTAGCCCTTAGATACTCTTAGTAGCGTCTATCCCCAATCTACTAAATATGTATGAGTTAGAATTCTTTCTGTTATGAGTGAGGTGTGTGTGTGTGTGGGGGGGGGGAAGCAGCTTAATCTAGATTAAGAAATAAGGTAATTTATTAACTCCTAAATTTGAGGGTATAATATCTGGCTACCTTCAGGCATGACTGGATCCATCTCTTGGCTTTCTCTCTGTTGGCATTATTGGTAGGTACACTCTCCACAAGGTGGAGAGACGGCTGCTAACAGCCTCCAGTTTATATTCTTATGGAGATTTTATTTATTTGATTATTTATTTTTACATGTTTTTATTGGTTTTAGAGAAAGAGGAAGGGAGAGGGAGAGAGAGAGAAACATTGATGTGAGAGAGTAATACCAATCAGTTGCCTCGCATATGTACCCCGACCATGGATCAAACCCATAAACTGGGTGTGTGCCCTGACCCGGAATTGAATCAGCAACCTTTGGGTATATGGGATGATACTCAACCAACTGAGCTACACTGGCCAGGGCTGAATAATGACTACTGTCTTGATTCCATTTCATATAGGCTGTCCTTAAGAGTTTTCCTGTTGATTCTTAGTGAATGTTGGAGATAAACATATGAGCAAGCAAGTAAGCTCTAAAAAGGAGCAGTGGATAAACTATCATGCTTGAATGCGCCAGGTAAATATTGAGCCCTGGAAAATTCCTGTTTCAAACGTTTTTGTCAGGAAGGCAAGGCTTACTGTGTGATGGGCAGGTGCCCGAGACAGTCTGGCACGTAATAGCTTCCTGCTAAATACTTGTGTGAAAGAACTGTTCAGTAAAGGTGGAAAGTCGGTAAAATTGCTGCCTTTGAAAGGGAATCTTGTCTGGCTGTGAGGTGGCACTTGCCCAGGTGCTGGGGAGACCGTTTCTGAGTAGCACTTCTCTGCCCCCATCAAATGGTTCTGTGCTGATGTGAAATTTCCAGCGTTCTGGGCAGTCGCTCAGAACTGGGTCTGGTTGTTATCACTCCCCACAAGGAGCACGGAATGCCATGACCACAAGCACCATGTCTTGGTTTCTGGTCACCCTCAAAATGCAGTCTGCCTCGTCAGTTGTCTTGCTTGTTTAATAAATGTGTCACACACAGTGGAGGTTCATGGTTGATTTTCAGAAAGGAAGAACGCCATTTCTTTTGGCAGCTGAGAGGGGCCATGTTGAAATGATAGAAAAATTTACCTTCCTTAATCTGCATACTTCAGAAAAGGACACTGTGAGTTGAACTCTTTCTTTTCTTCTCCTTTTCTTCCTCTTCCTCCCTCCCTCTCTCTCTCCCTCCTCCTTCCCTCCTTCCCTCTTCCCCCCTTCTCTTTCTATCTTTGAGGGAGGAGAGAGGACTTTTATTTCTTTAAAGAATAGAGGGAGGGGACTGACAGTGTGTATTTTGCTGATGCCATTTTGGTCAGCAGTAGAGTTTTTTAGTTGTTACTACTGTCTGAGAAAATCATGGAATATCCAGATGAAATTAACCCACTTTTGCACTGGATGGCTCCGATTGTCCATTTTTGCTGCATAAATGGTTGCGAAGTCAATAGACTGCCTGCATGTCCCCCTCACTCTCTATGCCACTCCTCTCTCGTCTTCCCCTGAGGTCTTCGGGAGACTCAGCCCCACCTGACTCGGGAGGGAAACCCCAGGTAGACATCTATGTCTATGTACACACCGTTGATTATTTTCTTAGGACAAACTCCTAGATGTGTAATTATGGATCAGAGTCCGGCACATTTTTAAATATTTTGGTATACATTGCTAACAGTTTGACCAGTTTACCTTCACAAAGGTTATGTGGATGACTATTATTGTCCTACTTGTTGCTGGCAAATTAGCAGCAAAGGTTGAGCAAACAGTATGGGGAATTTTTTTCCCACTGGTTCATACAGTATGTACTCTCATTGAAAACTTTAAAATTACAAATTTCACTTGAAACTGTGGATAATGTGGTCCACACTCTGGACCACAGCTTTACCCAAATGGAGCCTCCCAGAAGGCACATTGCCACCTGACCAGGGCAGAGGCGCAGGACACTCCATGCTGAGTGTGTCTGTGTTGCAGGAGGGGAATGCTGCCTGCACCTCGCAGTGCAGCACGGCTCTGCAGTATGGGCGCTGCAAACCCAGGGGGAGAAATAAATGGCACCATGAGGTGTGTGCAGGTGCTCATTACCGTGAACATGGGGCTCACAAGTGGAAGGGTGGCAGGAATGACTGTCAAGAAAGGGATGGGCCCTGGCTGGTTTGGTTCAGTGGATAGAGTGTCGGCCTGTGAACTGAAGGGTCCCAGGTTCGATTCTGGTCAAGGGCGCATGGTGGGAGTTGCAGGCTTGGTTTCCAGTGGGGGGTGTGCAGGAGGCAGCCAATCAATGATTCTCTCTCATCATTGATGTTTCTGTCTCTCTCTCTACCTCTTCCTTCCTCTCTGAAGTCAATAAAGATTTTTTTTTTTAAAGAAAGGGATAGGAAGAAAACAAAGATGTTAGTGCCACAGGGTCTAAAGTTGATGCTAAAAGATTCCTACTTTTTTCTTTAAAGCAACCTACAGCAATTCATTTATTCACCCATTCATTCAAAAAAATATTTACCAGGTGCTCTACGCTACACAGAGTATATATTCTTATTCTAGAAGCTGATAGGGCCAGAGGGCATACCAAAACAATACGTTTCGCTAAATGAAACAATAGATACCGGTGCATACGAGCAAGGACATCTCTACCCTGTCTGCTGCCTGGCCACCGGGGGTTGTGATCTCAGAGGGGCTGGCATGTGAAAGAGCATGTGGGGAGTGGTCATCACCATAGCAATGTGGGTCACATGATGGAAGCTGACGGTTGTGAAAGTGAGCATGTGTTATGCCTGTGAGAGGACAGTACTCCCTTTCCACCAGGGGAGCCCCTCAGCCTGGACCCGGGCACACGGAGGCTAAAGCAGGGCTGAGGCTGCTGGCTCCCTCACTCTTCCAGCGTGCTGATCATGGGCTCCTTACTTTGCCTGTTTCGGCCTCAGTGTCGTCATCTGTAAAGTAGCCTCAGGAGGCCACAGTGAGCTGGACATGGAAAGGCTGTCAGCGTGCAGCAAGTGGCTGGTTACCTGCTGTTACTGTTGGTGCTGTCTGGGTGCAGTGAGTGGGATCCTGGCTGTCATTGGTATCCCTGTGTAGGTACTGCTTCCGCCCTCAGTATTTTCCCTTCCAGCTTCTAGGAGGATGTAAGCCAGGCTTTGAGCCAAGGACCCTGGCCAAAAGGAGAGCCTCTGTTTGTTTGTGTGTGTGTGTGCGCGCACTCTTCTCTGACCATCTGGCATGATGACCAAGATTAAGGATTTTAACTTCATTAAAGGCGATCCCAGGAATTTGGTCCTTTTAATTTAAAAAAAATATATATTTTATTGATTTCTTACAGAGAGGAAGGGAGAAGGACAGAGAGTTAGAAACATCGATGAGAGAGAGACATCAATCAGCTGCCTCCTGCACACCCTTTACTGGGGATGTGCCTGCAACCAAGGTACATGCCCTTGACCAGAATCGAACCTGGGACCCTTCAGTCCGTAGGCAGACGCTCTATCCACTGAGCCAAACCAGTTCCGGCGGAATTTGGTCCTTTTGAAGGAAAGTTAGGACAGATGGGTTAGAAACTCACAAAGAGCACGAATCACCTGGGGTGAGTTGTAGGTGTGATCTGCCCTCAGAAATCAATATAGAGATGGAGTCCTGTAGACACACGATTTAACTGAAACGTCTGAGTCCTGCCGGCCCTGCTCTGTGTTGATGTTTTACCGCTGGGATGTGTGCACTTGGGTTTCATCCACCTTTTGGCTATTTTTGAGTCAGGGCACATTGGGGAGAACTCGTAACATCCAACAAACCCGTAGTTACAGGCTATGATAGGTGTCATTTGCACAAAGTAAAGTGTCTGGTGATGTTGCTAGCCTTTCAGAGAAGGCCCATACTATCCACACCGTCTCCGGCGGCCTCTGTTCCTTAGGAGAAGCTGTTGCCAGAGCAGCTGGAGTGGCCTGTGTGAACATGCTCTAGAGCAATGGTCAGCAAACTCATTAGTCCACAGACCCAAATAGCAACAGGACAATGATTGAAATTCTTTTGAGAGCCACATCTTTTAAACTTAAACTTCTTCTAACGCCACTTCTTCAGAATAGACTCGTCCAGGCCGTGGTATTTTGTGGAAGAGCCACAGTCAAGGGGCCAAACAGCCCCCTATGGCTCAAGAGCCACAGTTTACTGACCACGGCCCTAGAGCAATTGCCTCCAAACATGTTTGGTAGCCAACTCATGTGAGGAAACAAAGTTTGTGTGTGTGGCTGTCACATATATACTTATAGTTAACACATTACAAAACATATGCCTGAAAAAGACACTTTAAAAAATTGAGATAAGAATCATATTTCCCTGACTCTGAAAAGATTCTCTTGTGTACCTCTCATACGTTTTCCTGCCAGTTTTCTTTGAATTCCCATGCATGTATACATTATAGTAGATGCCCCAAATCCATTTAGTTTATTATTTAGTTAATTTCAGTTTTCCTTTATTATATGCTGTCATGAACCTTTTTGTACATAACCCTGAGTTTGAATTCCTCACTATTTCCTTGGGGTGTAGTCTTAGAGGTAGCATTGTTGGATCAAAGATATGAACGTTTATTAGGCTCTTAATATGTTAAAGATGTTGAATTCTTTCCTTTGCATTTTGTGCAAATGTTTTTCCACTGGGGTTTGCCTTTTGGCATCCCTCTTCCTGGGAAAATGAGAAGGTAGGTTATGAAGAGAAATTCCGTTGTAACAGATGGTTGTCCCAGGCACTCAGGTGAGGCAGCCTGGGATACAGTTTTCCATCTTGTTGGAAGGGGAACATAGTTTCCATGCTTTTGCATCCCGCTTACCATGATTATTCATAGCTAAGTAGCTACAAGTAAAACCTCTGAATGTGTCCGAATGCAGTTTTTAAGGGTTTTTTTTTCTTCACATTCAACTGGGGAAATGGTTTTAGGAAAGAATCTGCCTGAGGAGGGGAAAATATCCAAGCAGCTGTTATATGAGACCAGTTTCTTTTCTCTCTCTGTTTTAGCCTACACGAAACTCACTTTGTCCTGTTAGGTTTGTCATAAGTTTCAAGAAACGTAATTATTACTGAGATAGCATATTACTTAAACAAATGACATACACTATTTTAAAGCATTTTTAACGGTTAAAGCTGCACTTGGTACAAACATGCTTCTATTTTTGTGTTTCACTGCCTCATCGTTCCTTGTTTCCGTAATTGTCTTTCTTAATAAGCTGTAATATTCTGATGGGTAGGGTCTGTGTGTCTGACAGATAGTAGGCGTTTAATAAATGTTTTCTGGATAAATTAACCAAGGTCAAAGTTATGAGTGATGGAGGGAAAAAGCCCGAAAGGAGGCAGCATAACAGAGTAAAGAATGCAGGTTTGGGAGCCAAACAGCTGGACTTGCATCGCAGTTTTGCCACTTTTCAACTGAGGCTCCGTTTCTCTATCTGTAAAATGAAGATTAATATTAACTCTGATCTCATGGGGTTACTGTGGAACTTAACTGTGCAAAGTCTTGGCAAAATATGCTGGCACATAGATGCTTAATACATGCTATCCATTAGTAAGACTAACTCACAAATGCTATCCATTCGTGAGAGTAAAGCACACTGTTTCTCAAGTAATTTCATCCCAGGACAAGCGGTAATTAATTTTTACGTTTTCCCTTTTGTTAGAATGGAGAAGCACCGCTCTTCCTAGCTGTTGCAGGAGGTAATGAAGAATGCAGCGGAGTGCTGGGGCAGCAGGAAGTGATACCAACGTTCCGAATGCAGTATGTGTTCCACTCACACAGTGGGAGGGGGCTCACGGTGCTCTGAGTAATCTGGTCCTGTGTTGATCCACTCACTGGGATTTTTGTAGAATATTTATAATTCATTTTGTTTGGGGTAAGCATTATTGATTTATCTCTGATATCCTCAAAAGCAATGCCATTCTCCCTAGTTATTTAAAAAATTTTTTAGAGAGTGGAAGGGAAGGAGGGAGAAGGAAAGGGAAGAGAGAGAGAGGGGGAGTGAGAGAAAGAGAGAGAGAGAGAGAGAGAGAGAGAGAGAGAGAGAGAGAGAGAGAGAAACATTGATGTAAGAGAGAAACATTGATTAGTTGTTTTCCTTTTGTGCCCTGACTGAGGGTTGAACCCAAAACCCAGGCATGCACCCTATCTGGGAACTGAACCTGCCACCTCTTTGGTGTACAGGTTGATGTTCCAACCAACCGAGCCACACTAGCCAGGGCTCTCCCTATTTATTTGGGGAAGGAATCATTGAAAATAGGGCACAAGGAGCAGGTAGGTGTTACTTCGCAAATTCAGAGACACTCTTTTGCTTTATTTTCACCCTACCAATTAGCGCATGCCTGGTTTTTGTCAACCCGTAGTAGGGATTGACCAAAAAAAAAAAAAATTGTTTTTTTTTTTGTCAGTCTGGAGCCTGGAGAAGGCAGGATGGTACCTTCCTGTAAATACAAAATAGTTCGGTGCTAAGAGCCTTTGATGTGGATCCTCATTTTTTCGATGAGAAACCTGGAATTTAGAAAAGCTAAGGAACTCACCCAGGATCACAGGACTAGCTCATGGCAGTGCAAAGGTGACAGCGCACGTGCTTGAGCCCCTGACCACTGCTGTGGCCTTGTCTTCTGATGGTTTTGTTTTCCTTTTCTATTTAAATGATGATGAAAATAACAAAAACGTTTGAATAGTACCAACAGATATATGATGAAAAATGTCTTATTCCACCTCAACTTTGAAATCTCACCTCCTCAGAATTAACATTATTAATAGTTTATGTGATCTTACATGGAAAATGTGATTAAACACACGCACATAACCTCACCAACACCACATTAATGGTAGCCATACACGTATATTGCCCTGCACCCTGTTTTCGTTTAAATTGCCGTAGATCTTGGCAAGCTCTCCATATCAGCACAACATATAACCATGTCCTCTTCAGAAGTGTTAAAGAATAAAGTCCCAAATGAGTACTACACTATACCCTTTTATTTATTTATTTATTTATTTAATATATTTTATTGATTTGTTACAGAGAGAAAGGAAGAGGGATAGAGAGTTAGAAACATCGATGGGAGAGAAACATTGATCAGCTGCCTCCTGCACCCCCTTCCCTCAGCACTGAGGATGTGCCCACAACCAAGGTACATGCTCTTGACCAGAATCGAAACTGCGACCCTTCAGTCCGCAGGCCGACGCTCTATCCACTGAGCCAAACCAGTCAGGGCTACTTTATAACCTTTTATTCTGCTGGCAGGAGTATACTTTTACTTGACCCTCTTCAAAAGGAATTGGTCACTTTTCTTCCACCCAAGTTTCAGGAATTATTTGTTTTTGAAACACCTGAGGATGTTTTTCATTGATTCCAGTGAGAGAGAAAGGGAGAGGGAGAGAGAAAAACATTGATGTGAGTGAGAAACATTGATTGGTTGCCTCACATACATACCCCAACTGGGGATTTGAACTTGTAACCTGGGTATGTGCCCTGACTGGGAATCAAACCCGAGACACTTTGGTGCACAGGACGACACCCCAACCATGGAGCAACACTGGCCTGGGCAGAGAAATTATTTTCAGGGCATGATCTAAAAGGGGAAAAAGCTTCATGCATGAAAAGGGATGTTAAAGTCAGCTTTGTAATGTCTTTTACAAGGTCAGGCTCCACGTTGTCCACATTCTTATGGCCTCGGCTTCATCTAGGCTGTCTGGAAATTGTCCTGAGTCCGTTTTTCAGCTTTTATGCTATCTTGAGTTTTCCCTCTGAACTCATTCATGCCCTTCCTGTATCTACAGTCTCAGCCCCCACTGGCGGTCCACACCTGCCTCTGCCCAATCTAGTGAGGACCGAGGGAAGCAGGCAGTGTGTGCAAGAAGCCAGCAGCATGGATGCACATTACCCAGGGGTCACGCTAGGCTCGCTTTGCTTTTACATCTGTAGGTGATTGCTGGGTATGCTCCCAGAAGTGCCTCACCCACTGACATTGGTTAGTCTTGGTCTCCAGGAGATGGCTTTGGTGTCCCCACCCCCTACCATCAGGGTGGCCAAGGGTCGAGTCATTTCTGAGGAAGTAACTGAAGTAGGTTATGGATGTAGCTGATGTCATCCTGTACACCAAAGAGGTGGCAGGATAGTGCTGGATGGAGAGACGGCCCGGAGTTTGGGCAATAGGCTCTCTTCAAGGCCATACCAGCTGCCGGGTCCAGTGCAGGCTTCTGTAAGAACTCACATTTCTGGGGATCCTATCTTCACATCTTATTAAACATATTTAAATTTCCCCACATTTCACGTTAAATAATTTATGTATTTATTTGTTTTTGCTGAAACTTATTTTTAAAGGCTCTTTTATTTGCGCCTTCATAATTATTTGGATATGGTAAACTCCTCTAATTTATGATTGATTTCTTAGACCTCTGTTTATACTTGGGAATTTCAGGAAGATGGGGGAAAAATGTAACCTACAAATTGTTTACAAATGTAATGAATATTTTATGAATATTACATTTAACAATCAATGAAGTTTGAATATGTTACTTAAATATTTATTCACTTCAACTTCGTGGTTTTCTTTTGGTATCTTGGAACCACTTTTTTTTTTTTTTAAAATTTTAAAATATTTTTTTGGTTCTACAAGGTCTGGAGGCCCTATGCACTGTGCCTATAGAACCTCCCAGGTACAAGGCCACAGATGCCCACAGCTCTTCCTCTATAGCAGTGGCTCTCAACCTTTTTTAATGCTGTGACCTTTTAATACAGTTCCTCATGTTGTCACCCCCAATCTTACAGCAGCGGTTCTCAACTTGTGGGTCGCGACCCACAGGTTGAAAACTGCTAGCAAGGTCGCCTAAGACCATCGGGAAACAGATATTTACATTATGATTCATTAACAGTAGCAAAATTACAGTTATGAAGTAGCAACGAAAATAATTTTAAGATTGGGGGTCACCACAACATGAGGAACTGTATTAAAAGGTCACAACATTACAAAAGGTTGAAAACCACTGCTCTATAGGGTCCCTGGCTTTGGACTCTTCACAAACTGGTTTCTGCTTCAGATCTCTCTGATCTCAATCTAAATGTACCCCATCGAAGAAGCCTTTCTTGATCCTTCACTGGAAAGTAATCATCCACTTCTATTTTACTTCTCATTGTAGCACTTACCATTGGCTGATGTTATTCTTTTAATAACATCTAGAATCTAATAAACTCATTCTAAATCTACTGCTTTCCTGATCTACCAATCTATGAATCTATAGATCAATTTATTTAGCCCATTCCCACAGAGATTTTGTCAGTCTTGTCAAATCCCTCCAATATCAAACATGGTGCCTGGCACAGAAGTGTGCAACAATTTTTTTGTGAAGTGAATAAGATGACAATTATGATTACTATACACATTTACTAGTCCATGTATTATCCAAGCATTGCTGTGTTTTGAGCGAAAGAGATAGGGTGGTGTGATAGGCAGAACAACGGCCACCGCAGTTTAATCCTTGAAATCTGTGAATATGTTATGTTACCTGCCAGAGGGAAATGTAGGAATTAAGCTTGTTCCTCACCTGACCTTAAAATGAGATGATCCTGGATTATCTAGTCGATGCTGATGTAATCACAGGGTCCTTTAAAGCGGACGAGGGAGGCAGGCAGGCAAAGAGGTCAGAGGGAGGCGACATGAGAAGGACTCAGCGCACCCTTGCCACCTTTGAAGATGGAGGAAGGGGGTCCTCAACCCAGGGATGTGAGTGGCTTCTATAAAATGGAAAAGGCAAAGATATGGGTTCTTCTGAAAGCCTCCAAAACGGCCTTTATTTTTAGCCCAGGAGGACCTGTTTCAGACTTCTGACTTTCAGACCAGTAAGAACATATATTTGTCTTGTGTAAGCCACCAAGTTTATGATGCTTTGTTAATAACAGCAGTAAAAAATTAGTATAGGTGGTAATGTCATTTTTATGGAGGAAGACAAAGTGGCCCATATCTGAGAGGCCACTTATCCAAGGTCATAAAGGCATCTGATATCCGTGCATGCTAGACTAGCTGGTCAGAATGTGTATTATTCCCCTTAGCATCTGTTCCACTTATCTATTGCTTCGTAACAAACCAACCCCAAGTGCAGTGGCTTAAAACAATGCACTATTACCTTTGGTGGCTCTGAGGGTTGACCCGGCCCCGCTGGGAGATTCTTACTCTAGGTCTGTTATGTGGTTGCAGTGAGATGTCACTCAGGCTTTCAGTCAGCTGAAGGCTTAACGGAGGTGGGTGTCCACAGTGGCTTGCTCACATGCCTGGCAGAGAACCAACATGTGGTGTCCCCACCTGCCTTGGTCTTCTCGTGGCATGGCAGCTGGCTGCCATGAGGTAGGAAGCAGAAGCTGCAGACCAGGTAGGGGCGACATCTGGCACTGACCCGCTGTCACTTCTTCCATATTCTATTAGTTAAAGCAGTTACAGGCTCTACCCATATTCACCAGGCGGTGAAGATGGGGGTGTGGCAGGGTCATGCTGCAGTAGAGCATGTGGTAGAGGAGATACTTGTGCAGCCATTTTAGGAAGACATACTCTCCTACAGCATCCTTATTTGGAGGGCCTGAAAACTGTGTGGCAATCCTTCAATGAATTAAACAGTGGTTATGTATTGGCCTTGTATTATTGCCAGGCACCTGCTAGGTCTGGTGGAAGATGGTAGGATAGTCAAGAGTAGGCCCTGACCTAAAGCACTTTAACATCTAGTGTGGGCACTGATTGAAGGCACTTGAGCACAGGGAGCTGTAAGAGGCAGCTGCTGGCAGTGGGGGGGGGGAGGGAGGAGGTGCTAAAGGGGTTGAGGAAGGGGGCCAGGAGGAATGCTGCAGTGTGCCCTTGGTATCGGTCATGCTGAGCTTTGGCAAAGGGAAGAGCTGCTAGCAAACAGGCCAGGAGGCAGGAGAGTGCTGAGGCGTTTCTTGGGACCAATACGTCACCTATTTTGGCCCAAGGGGTGGGGGTTGGGGTGCAGGGTGTATAGACAGAAGACTTGGCTCAGGTCTACTTTGTGCTTCCTGGAGAAGGAGACAGAGATTTAACCCATATTTGCCTGAGGTATGTATTCCTCTGACTCTTTTAAAAATATATATATATTTTATTGATTTTTTACAGAGAGGAAGGGAGAGGGATGGAGAGCTAGAAACACAATGAGAGAGAAGCATCGATCAGCTGCCTCTTGCACGCCCCCTACTGGGGATGTACCCGCAACCAAGGTACATGCCCTTGACCGGAATCAAACCTGGGACCTTTCAGTCTGCAGACCGACGCTCTATCCACTGAGCCAAACAGGTTTTGGCTCCTCTGACTCTTGAATGGAAAACATGTAGAAGCAACACAGAACCTCCCTAAATTATGTTTTCTTTATTAAATAGTCCTACTCTTTTATTGAATTAATTGACTGCCATGTGACGAATGCCAGAAAGCATGCATGCCGGATTCTAACAGGAATCCCTCCGTGCTCTTTCCACCTGTTTCCTGCAGCTCAATGCCAGTGCTTTGCAGATAACAACCCAGGTCGGCCGTACATCCCTTGTCAGCTTTCTTCTCCGTGAGAACACTGATCTGCACCAGAACGTGCAAGCGAGTCTATTCCAGTAGCTCGGGCTTTGATGGTGGCGGTGTGAGGCCGGCCTGCGGGAGATGCTCCGCGCAGATACGCGGCGAGGCCGGGTGTTCACAAAGAAGGGATTCTTTCTGGGGAGGCTGACTGACTTCCTTTGGAGACGGAGTCTTAATCTTGAGAAATAGAATCCGAGGAAAGAATTTTAGAAAGTGATTGAAGTTCCTGAAAAAAATGAAATCTGTGTGGTTTAAGCATTCATAGTTGCTGTAATAAAACGTTCTCAGGTGTCGAGAGATGCCATTGTGCTTGTATTAAATTTATCAGCCTGGGCAAATGTTGAAGCTGCTGTCAACAGGAAGGAGAAAGATCGTTTTTCCCTCCTTCAGGAACAACCTTGTTTTTTTTTCTTCTGAAAGCCAACCCTTTATGCTGATTTAGGTTTTCTGAAGTTTGAACTGGCTTGGGTAAAACTTACAAAGGTTCTCTGTGCTGGAATTAGATGGGAAACATTCCTCTACTTTTCACCCCGTTTTCTTTTCTCCTGTGAGAATACTCTTTCCTCGGATCTTGCTTAACCATGACTATTTGTTGTATGAACTCCGGAGAAGCCATGTGATTTCAGCCAGGGCTGGTAGTTTTTGGAGAACGGCGCTGAGGAATTGGCTCTGAACTTGCCTGGTCCATCCAGAGGTGCTTCCTCTTTCTCAGGAGGGGCTGGGTCCCAGCCAGGCCGCGGTGCCAGCAGGAAGGACACTGCCCGCTTCCTGGGAGGAGGGACCCTTGTTCTTACTTTCTTTTTTTTCTTTCTGTGCTCAGTGTGTCAAGAGAGGAAGTTCTTCCTGAGCAGACGGGGCCTGTGCAGAAAGCCTTCCCTTCACATTGTCCCCTTCAGCCCCAACTGTCTCCCCTTTCCCTTGCTCATCCTCTGCCCACTCCCACATATGCTCTTCTAATACTCTCTACTTTTCCTCCAAAGCACTTCTCATAACATGTAGTTGTATATTTATTTTGTGACTAAAAACCAACCAAACAAACACCAGTTAATATTTGCTTACCCCATTAGACTGGAAGATTCCTGAGAACGGGCCATGCTCACCACTCAGTCCCTCGTCTCCTGAGAAGAGCCTGGGCTTGAGCATGTGGTTCTAGAAGGAGTGAAGGGGGAAAACTGGTCACTGGTGAGCAGGTTTGCTGGCCAGCCTGGGGGTGGAAATGACTGCTGAGCACAGACGAGGGGTCAGTCACTGTGCTGGGCCAGGCGGTACTCAGAGGGTTAGGAAGTATCTGCTGAAATGAGTCACTTTTTTATATGAATGAAGAAGCCAGAATGTTTGCATTTGACATTTTTGTTTCTTTCTGTAGCCTAAGGCGTCTGTCCTTCATTCAGCTGTTATCAACAACCACCTTACAGCTTATTAAGTGTACAGCATGACACTGACATCTTAAATCAGGTAAGTCAAGCAAGTCAGAACCTGGAGTGTCTTTCTTACCTGTTTCAGCACATTGTGTGTTTAGGGATAGTTTTGGTCAAGGTCAAGGTACTCTAAAATTGTACACATTTTTTTTCTCTGTAACCTACATACAAATACTTTGTCTTTTCAAACACACAAGCAGGGTTCTGTCAGTACGTTTATTTAATGGGCCTGGCATTTCTGATAGATGATCGGTAGCTCCGTTAAGTTCCTAGAGGCTCTTTGAAGGAAAAGCTACACCCACCGTTGAGATGTTGTAATTTGGCGGAGAGGGGCCCTTTGCCACAAGAAGGAAGCTTTGTTTCTATATTATAGACAGCATTTTAGCCCAGAAGCAAAATATTGGAATGAAAATCACCGTGATTTCAAGCCACTGGGACAGCATCGAATACCCCATAGAAGGAACCCCTCTCTGGCTGGAAATGGGAGAGTGAAGAGGATGGGGAGGGGCACTGTCTGACTCGGGGTCTGCTCTCGGTCGGCTGCCCTCTCCCAGGAGCTGCTGGGAGAAGGGAAGGGAAGCTCTCAGGAGAGGAGTCCTCCCAGAATCCTGAGGACAGAGACCTCGGGGCTCCCTACTGCCTTTCTGGCTGCCTCTTCCCAGAGAACCCTCAGCTGTGCCCTGGGTGGAGCCGACCAGGGGGGTGGGGGTGCCAGCTCACCTGCTAACATCTGTCAACCCAGGGCACCCACTCAGATCTGTGTCGTCTTTTCCTCGGAGCTCACCTGTGCCCTGAGCTGATGGAGACTATTGCCCTGCTGTGCCTTCCTTCCCCAGGGACCTTCCTCCTCCCCCATCTTCTACTATCCCAAAAGTTTGGGGGAAGAAAAATTCCTCTTGTTATTAAATATACTTATGTGCTCAACTATGTTAATGCCCTCTGACTTTCCTACTAGATCCACTCCAGAGAAGGAGAGTATGTTAGGCTACCATCTTAAATATATAAAAGCCTAAGTGACCAGCCGACTGTTTGACCAGTAGCTATGATGCACACTGACCACCAGGGGGCAGATATTCAATGCACAGGCATGTAAACATGAAGCAAACTGATGAATCTCAAATGGAAGGGGGAAGTGGGAGGGCAGGAAGAGATTAACCAAATATCTTATATACATACTAGAGGTCCTGTGCTTCGATTCATGCACTGGTGGAGTCCCTCAGCCTGACCTGCAGGGATTGGGCTGAAACCGACTCTCCAATATCCCCCAATGGGTCCAAGATTGGGAGATGGTAAAGGCCAGGCCAAGGGACCCCACTGATGCATAAATCAGTGCATCGGGCCTCTAGTACAGTTATAAAAACAGACTTAATTGTTTTTAATATTTTGTTAGACCAGGAATGCACTTAGTATATAAAAATAAGAAAACATAATTAAGCTAAAAACTTATAATTCATTTGTAATCTCCCCAAAGAAGGAGAACTCTTGTTAGCATTTTGGTGCATCTCCTGCCTCCTAGACTTACAGCAGCACTGTTACATGAGATTTTATGAGGATTTGACGTTTTACACATGTGTCTCCCTTCCACATTGGTCTAGGTTTGTGGTCAGCAAACCGTGGCTTGCAAGCCACATGTGTCTCTTTGGCTTCTTGAGTGTGGCTCTTCCACAAAATACCATGGCCTGGGTGAGTCTATTTTGAAGAAGTGGCGTTAGAAGAAGTTTAAGTTTAAAAAATTTAGCTCTCAAAAGAAATTTCAATCGTTGTACTGTTGATATTTGGCTCTGTGGACTAATGAGTTTGCCGACCACTGGCTCTAGGCCTTCAGTAGGTTTGTCCGTGTAAGTGCAGTGTCTGGGATGATGATCCCCTGAGGGCACACTGCCACCCAGGAATCTTCAATAAGTGTGTTTTGATATTAATTGTGGGAATGCCCTATGCACATTGGCCCTGCACGCTGATAGGAAGAGTACTGGGCTAGATTGCCTAGCTAGCTGTGTGATCCTAGGGATGTTGCTTCCTTTCTCTGGTTTAGGGGTGGGGCTACATCACAACCAACGTTCTGTCCCAATATTTTGGAAATGTTTCATATCCGCATTACTTTGGGTGGTAGATTAAGATAGGTGGCTTCTTATGATTTCGGATATTCTTTGAGACACTCTCATTCTCCTAATAGGAAAATGTTTGTTCCAGAAAGAAATTAGAAGTCCCATTGTCTTTTATATGTTACAATGCAGGAAATTTACAAAATAAAAGAGGAAGGAGAATAAAAATAACTTCTGATCCCACTATCTAGATATCATTCTTAAGATCATGGATGTATTTTCTTATATAAATAT
>JAAGEH010002531.1:41544057-41671034 GCA_011751065.1 Lasiurus cinereus | reverse complement strand
ATATATATATATATATATATATCAGAGCTTGGCTAAATATAATGTTTCCTAAGACTTTTAATGTTAAGTATTTTTTCATTTTAAAAATAATATTTGAAACTATTTTTTTTGACAAAATATGCATGATATAACATTTACCTTTTCACCATTTGTAAAGGTACAGATCAGTGGCATTAAGTATATTCACATTGTTGTGCAACTATTACAACCATTCATCTTTCCCATTAAATAGTAACTTCCCAGACTCCTCCCCTCAGCCCCTGGAAACCACCATTCTACTTTCTGTCACTATGCACATGACTTTTCTAGGCACCTCATATTGAAATCACTTTTTAAAAACTATTTTTAATAGTTGCCTACTATTCCAATATATGGGCATACCATAGTTCATCTAATGCAGTGGTTCCCAATGTGGGGCAATTTGATTTTTAAGGGGGGCAATTCGAGAATGAGTTACTAACTGAATTTTTTTGCATTTCTTATGATTCCAGAGGCCTCATATACAGTATATAAATATATATTGTGACATATTTATGCATTTCAGTTCTCTATTACATGTTTTGAAATTGTATTTGCTATATTTTCATATCACTTCATATTATTATTTTTAAAACAATTTCTTAGTGATTTCTTCCTTAGTATTTCAACTGTCCTTTCATTCTTTTATTTTATTTATTTTTCATAGATGCCTTGTTCTCTGGAAGCTTGTTTAGACCAAGTTAATGACCTTTTAGGCTTCCTCCACATGAATAGGAATTCATTTTTTGAATAATAAAAATTGTATGTCATGGGGCAGGGGGGCATCAGAATGTTAGAGATGATTAGGTGGGGCATGGCCAAAAAAAGGTTGGGAACCACTGAGCTAATGAGTTTCCTTGTTAAACATGTACCTTCCTATCTGTTTGTTTGTTTCATTTTTTTTCTTTATTGATTAAGGTATTACATATGTGTCCTTATCACCCATCCCATTGCCTCCCTACCCTCCCTCTTATGCCCTCACCCCTCTTATATATGATTCCAGGGGCCTCATATACAGTACTATCCATTTTTCATTGTCATAAATAATACTGCCATGATTGTCCACTGCAAGTACTTAAACATATGTGTCCTTATCTATTTTTCCTGATGTTTAAACACTATTTCCCCTTTGTCTTTTCACTCTTCAAGTTTTTTCCTCCTTAGCAAGCTGGGATCACAGTTTTGATGTTTCTCATGGCAGAGGCAGCAGACTCCTTTGCGCGTAGCTGCTGGCCTTGGAAATGCGGATGTGGTGGAAACTTTCCAGAAGGCAGGCTGTGATCTGAAGGCTGTGGGTAAGGTAATTTCATGGATTTCTCTCTGTTCAGCTGAGCTGGTTGCTGAGGACGCCCTATTGGCTGTACGCCTTGAGCAACAGCATAGCCTTTGTGAAATGGACACAAACTAGAGAACCTTTGTCTTGATAATCAGGAAAGCATCGCAAGATAAGGCAGTAAGAATTTCTATTCTGACCAATAAAATATGTATTTAAAATTCAAATTAGTTATTAATTTTTGAGAAGATTACAGATTCATATGGCCCAATATATATAATTAGTAAAGGTTTGACAGTAAAAATTTCCCGCCCACCCCGTCCCTGTTTGTCTGGTTCTCATACTACCCTTGATATATGTGTCCATTATTATACATTTTTTGTTTTTTCTAGAGTTTCTTTCTGCATAGGTAAGCAAACATAAATATATTATACTCTTCTTTTATTCCTCTGTCCTTTTTACATAGTGGTGATATACCTCAATATTATTCTGCATGTGGCTTTTTTGCTTTAACAAGATAAAGTGGTGATGGTCCCATATTAGCATGTGGAGAGTTTCTTCATTCTTGTTTACACAAATGCGTAATAGAGTGTGGCATGGACATATGGTAATTTAATCCTCGGCTGATGGCCATTTAAGTTGTTCCTGAGCTTTTACTGCTATAAACAGAGCGGCAATAAACACACTCATGCATGTCTAAACTTGTTTTTTATTTTAAAAAGTTTTTAAGTGGTAAAATACACAAAACATAAAATTTACCATCTTAATCATTTTTAAGTGTGCAGTTGAGTATTGTTAAGTAACTTCTCACTGTTGTGCAAACAATCTCTAGAACCTTTTCATCTTGCAAAACCGAAACTCTCTGAATAACAACTACCCATTTCCCCCTCCTCCCAGGTCCTGGCAACCACCTTTCTACTTTGTCTCTATGAATTTGACTGCTCTAGGTACTTCATATACGTGGAATCCTACCCTATTTGACTTTTGTAATTGGCTTTTTTCACTTAGCATAATATCGCCAAGATTTATCCATGTTGTAGCCTGTGTTAGAATTTCTTTTATTGTACACTAAAGGCCCGGTGCATGGATTTGTGCACTGGTGGGACCCCTCAGCCTGGCCTGCAAGGGTCAGTGGACCTCAGCACCACCATAGCCTGACCTTACCTGCTAGCTTGTTGGGCTCTAGTCCGCTGTCCACAAAGATCCTGCACAGCACAAAATACTGCATGAAGTGGCAAGTGGCCAGGGAAGATCCTGAGCCTGAGCCTGGGCTGGGCACCGAGCCGCTCCTGCTCATCCCAGCCCTGCTGTGCCTGGATATGCAGGGGTGTCCATGGGAGAGGCTCGTGCCATAGCTGTGCTCACCAGCCATCAGCCCAGCATCTGATGCTCATCTATCAGCTGAGCAGCGCTTCTGCTGTGGGAGCACACTGTCCACCAGGGGCTGCTCCTGCATTGAGCGTCTTCTCCTGCTTGTCAATGTGCATCATAGCTATTGGTTGACTGGTTCTTGGGTTGCTTAGGCTTTTCTATATATAGACTAGAGGCCTGGTGCACAAAATTTGTGCATGAGTAGGGTCCCTAGGCCTGGCCAGCGATCAGGGCCCATCTGCTGGGCAACTGGCAGGGCTATTGGAAGGCCCCTGCTGGCAGCCACCTTGGCTGGCCTGCTGCTGCCTGCTCACCAGCCCTGCCCCTGCAGCTGCTGCTGGTTGGGGACTGCAGGCTGGGGACAGCTCCTGCATTGAGCATCTGCCCCCTGGTGGTCAGTGTGTGTCATAGGGACCAGTCATTCTGCTGGTTGTTCTGCTGTTTGGTCGATGTGCATATTAGGGTTTTAGTGTATACACACACACACACACACACACACACACACACACACATACATATACACACACATATACAAATGCACACGAACATATGGGTTAGTTCCACCTTTTGGCTATTATGGAGACTTGTTTGGTGAAGGAATGCAGGCTCAGCCATTGGTGGGTAGCGGGATGACTGTCCATTAGGTTCCAACTTTACTGAATGATGGAAAAAGCTACAGACTGTTGGTGGCCGCCCTGAGATTTGCTCACACACGCCATCTTCCTTCAGTCCTCACATGTCTTCTGTGAAGGGGACAAAAACCCCTACTTTTCAAGACAAGATTTGAGAAATGTTAATGACAGCAGGGGCACACACAGAGTAAGAGCCTGCCTTCCAAGCCACGGCTCCTGGCTGCTTGGTTGTCTGGTGCTTTCCCGTCCTTGTCTTCACCCAGACGGCTCACAAGCTTGCCATATCCCTAAATCCCAGTGCAATCTTCCCACTCTACTTCAGAATCACACAGTTTACATTTTTAGGATTGGAAGCAGTGATGCGCTATTTTACTCTTCTCTGTATGTCAATTTTTTAAAATTAACTCCTTTTTTTCTTGATAATAAAAATAATGCAGTTCCTCTGTCGACAATCTGGAAAACAGACAAACATAAGGAAAAAACAACCACCCGTAATTCTATGAGTTAGGTGGAATCTCACGAGTTGTAGCTCATTAGCTTCTAATAACATTTAGGATTAGTATTAACATTTAGTGTTAGTATTTTTCTATGCTTTCTGTACTTTATTCTACATTTTCATTAATACATAACACCTCCAGGGCGGTCTTGTGGATGGAGAATCTGTAAAGCATTGGCGGGGACTTCATGTTGGGTCCTGTGGTGCTAGTGGACTGGCTATTCCAGTAAACACTTTTAATACTACGACTTGACTTTGTTTTCAGAACAATAGTCCACAGTTTACTAGTGCTCACAATTTGATTTCTCCAGATTTTCCTTCTCCTCCTCCCTCTTTCCTCTCAGGGTCTAGAATATAGTTGACACCAAAGACATATTGAATTAATACAGAAAAGCTACCTTTTCTATCTGCTCCCACAATTTTTACCAAAGATAAGTGACTGTTTCTGGCCTGGATGAAAAAAAAAGGAGCCAAGGTTTGGTATACATGTGACTTCCCCAGAAACCTGTTCTCTGGGCCTGAGATATCACAAGGCTCCCTGAGGGCCTTCCACCCTCAAGGCATAAGTGCTTGGATTTCCACTCCAGCACACACTCCAAGGAAAGGGTTTCTTTAAAAATAAAATACATATTTTTAATGACTTCAGAAAGGAAGGAAGAGAGGTAGAGAGAGAAAACATCAGTGATGAGGAAGAATCATAATTGGCTGCCTCCTGCATGCCCCACACTGGGGATTGAGCCCTCAACCTGGGCAAATGCCTGACCTTGGAATGCTGCCTTCCCCAAATAGGCTAATTACAGCAATGCAAATGGCTTTACAAGCCAGAATTTAGACAATGTATAATTAGAGGCTTGCTAAGTCCTGCAAAATGAAGTTCTTTCTAATTTCATTACTGTCTCTTTTGATTGGAAGCTGATTACTTTCCGCCCTAATTTTTGGGCTCACCTGGGTCTTAGTGCATGTCTTAACAGCCAAAATATTTGGGAGTTGCAAATAGTCAGATGTGAGAGAATTATTGGGATAAATTTCTGGATCCCTAAGCATAGAAACATAGGTTCCTAAGATTGGAACTTCTTCTTGGGTTATGTCTGACTATTCATTTTAATTTTGTCAGGATTCTTGAGCAAATTTTTTCATGGATCATTGGCAAAACAAAGGGAACTTCCCCTTTTGCTCAGGAAAAAAAAGTATAGACGTCTAGATTGTGTCCTGCATAAAATCTAGGGGAAAACATCTAGAGTACACTGCTTGCAAAGATGTGTGCCGGCTTTGAGCTATATCCATTCTGACAGAGGTGTGCCTTCTGTAATTACCTAAGGTACCATATGAGCTCCAGGCCACTAACACCCCAAATTATGTCTAGAATACCCCTTATTTACCACACTATTTGGTTAAGATTTCAACCCTCATCCTTGGTTAGAGGCAATATGATATAATAGAAAACAAATTCTAGTTAGGAGCTCAGCAAGCTGAATTCTGTGCTATGAGTCAGTCATGTTGTCATGATTGATATTACTTTTTTTTAAAAAAAAATACATTTATTTTTAAAAAATATTTACCAGGATACATGCCCTTGACTGGAATTGAACCTGGGATTTTTCAGTCCGCAGGCTGACGCTCTATCCACTGAGCCAAACCGGTTTCGGCTGATATTACTTTTAATAAAATCCAGCCCTTTTTCTGTTTTATTGCCCTTCTGAAAGCCTGGCTTCTGCTTCCTAGGCTGAGGTGGCTGTTTATGTTCCTACCACCATGCCAGCATTCTGCTCAAGAAGAGGAGAAAGGAAGGAGAATGATATCCCTCTTCTGTTTAAAGACACTTCCCAGAAGTTGCATGTACACCGGCCAGAGCTCAATATAAGGGAGACTAGGAACTGTTTGAAGTGGCCAAATGCCCAGCTGAAACCAAGAGGAATCTTCCTATAGAAGAAAGGAAATTTTGCAAGTCTTATATGATAAAGCTGACTCCAGCACAGAAGTTCTCCTGGCGTAGACATAGCTGATCCTCACAACCAATTGGTTTGGAGGTCAATCCCCCCAGTGATACCAACAACAATCAAGACTTAACTACAACAAGGTTGTACACACAGTCCACAAAGGGGTGCACCAAGGGTGTCCACCTCAGGTAACTGGGGAGGTGGAGCTACTGAGCCATAAAGGACACCTAGCACACAAAGCTACTCTACCAACTCAGAGAAGCAGCGAAAATGCAGAGACAAAGGAACAAATCACAAACGAAAGAAATGGAAGAAAAATGACCAGATAAAGAGTTCAAAACCACGGTTATAAGGGTTTTCAAGAATTTCCTAGAAAAGATGGATAAATTTAGCGAGACCCAATAGGACCAACTAGAAATTAAACAAACACTGACTGAAATAAAAAATCTTATACAGAAACCTAACAGCAGACTAGAGGAACATAAGAATCAAGTCAAAGATTTGAAATACCAAGAAGCAGAAAACACTCAACTGGAAAAGCAAAAAGAAAAAAGAATCCAGAAATTTGAAGATATTGTAAGGAGCCTCTGGGACAACTTCAAGCATACCAACATACAAATTATTGGCGTGCCAGAAGAAGAGAGAGAGCAAGATACTGAAAACCTATTTGAAGAAATAATGACTGAAAACTTTCCCCACCTGGTGAAAGAAATAGACTTATAAGTCCAGAAAGTGCACAGAACCCCAAACTAAAGGAATCCAAAGAGGACCACACCAAGACACATCATAATTATAATGGCAAGGGCAAAAGACAAAGAGAGGATATTAAAAGCAGCAAGAGATAAACAGTTAATTACCTACAAGGGAGCACCAATATGACTGTCAGCTGATTTCTCAATAGAAACTATGCAGGCCAGACAGGAGTGGCAAGAAATATTCAAAGTGATGAATAACAAGAACCTACAACCAAGATTACTCTACCCAGCAAAGCTATCGTTCAGAATTTAAGGTCAGATAAAGAGCTTCACAGATAAGAAAAAGCTAAAGGAGTTCATCAACACCAAACCAGTATTATATGAAATGCTGAAAGGTACTCTTTAAGAAAGGAAGAAAAAGATAAAGGTAAAATTAAAAATTATGAACAACAAATACATATCTATCAACAAATGAATCTAAAAATCAATGAATTAAAAATCTGATGAACAGAATAAACTGGTGAATATAATAGAATCAGGGGCATAGAAAGGGAGTGGACTGTCAATTCTCAGGGGGAAAGAGGTGAGGAGGTTGCAGGGAGAGACTGGAAAAAATCATACATCTATGGATGAGGACAATGGCGGGGGAGGTAAGGGCAGAGTGAGCGGTGGGAGTGGGGTGGAGGGAAGCTATGGGGGAAAAAGAGGAACTATTATAATAATCTGAACAAGATTTATTAAATAAAAAAATTTTTAGAAAAGCACAAAGATAGTATGCCTGGAGAGAGGTAAGGAAGGACGATACATTAAAAATGCATTTTTTGTTGTGACATTTCCCTAGCCAAGGCATCACCTCTGTTTTCTTTGGGGGTGAGGAAATAGAAGTGGGGTGTGATAGAAACCAGGGACACAACAGTGTAACAACCCTCACCTTTCCTGTGTCAGGCAGACAGTACTCACATTCTGAGAACAGCACGCTAGTATTGAATTCTGCCAATGTGAACAGAAGACCCAATGGCAGACCTAGAGGGCTCCTGCCCTGCAAGGAGGTGTTGCAATGTCTGATGGACATTCTGAGAACAGCTCCCTAGTAAGGGAGTGGTTGCAATAGTGCTCTCTTGTGGACATTCTGATAACAGCAACCTATTAAGGAATTAGTTGTGTGGTTTTTTGTCTCCATCTTGAATGACAAAAATGATCCAATGACAGAGAACATTGAAAAGATAGTCTTGGTTACCCCCTTACCAGTTATATCTGAAAATATTTACTCTGAAATAAGGCAATTAGGAGAATGTCTAAAATCATTTGATACCATTACTTTCCATTTAGAAGCATGGTGAAAACACCAGAAACGCACCAACCAACTTTCCTCTGATATTCAAGCAAGACCACAGCCAGTAGACCAGGTGTATTCGCAGTCTCCTCTGGAACCTGGCTTATTGTCACCTGAAGGCCAACGAATGGCAGAGGCTGGCCAGAGCATGGACCTTCACAGATGACCAGATCAGAGCCATCGAGGAGCAGTGGTCAGGTGAGCACCCCCAGGCGATGTGGGCAGTGTTGGGAACAGCAGTTCTTGATGGCAGATCTTCCAGGCAGGTGCCAGGGACACAGACTTGGGGTTCTCTCAGAGGATACCAAGTCATGGAACCATTTAGCCAGACTCCAGCTGTCAGAACTAGTGAGGTCAAGTCAGCTGGAGTCCCTTGCTTTGCTTTTTAATGATTTGGCCCAAACCTAGGAAAGATAGGAAACTTGTGTGGCACTAATCAACTAATTAACTATATAAACCAGAAGAGCAGCAACAAAGGAGCTACAGTTAGACTTCAGATCCCAGTCACAGAGAGACAGCAGCAGCAGGGGGTGTTTGGCCTCTGACCTTGTGTGTGTGGCACAGGACAGGACAGCTTCCATGACCATGGCCACAGGGCTCTGCTCATCTGGCTGCAGGTCTTCCGGACGCACCAGTCAAGCACCTGAATGAAGAGCTGGTCCGCGCAGGTTTCCCAGAACTAGCTGGTGAGTGACAATTTTCAATAAACAGACACTCCTGGTCCCTTGAAATGTTAGGGGACCATTGAAAGAAATACTTCCTGACAGCAATGGTCCCAGCATGGGATTCACTGGGGCTCAGTCTGTGTAGGCAGTTTCTTTGGTGAGTGACTCAATGAGTACTTGTTCTATATCAAGTGGACATTTGAAAAAGTACAGGAGTATTTTTGTTTGTGTGTGTGTGTGTGTGTGTATGTGTGTGTGTGTGTGTGTGTAGGTGCTGGGGAGGAGAATGAGGAAGGTGACAGGCGGACAGGAACGCTGAACGAGGTCATAAGGATAGTTTTTTACAACCAAGAATTGTCTCACTCCAGAAGCCTCTGTTGGGAAACAGCAAGTTAGTGTCTTTGAAAATGTCATCTCTGGGTTGGAAGCAAAGAGCAGGCAGCCTATTGCTTTGCCAGCCGAGGTTAGTACTAAAAATTACTCTGCCAAAGATTATCGTGTCAGGGAAGATGCTTTGAAAACTTATCAATAAATTAGGTGGTATTATAACTTACATGTAATCATAACCATTCACACAAAATAGAGCAACATCTGCCATTTTTTTCTTTTTTAAAAAATAAATCTTTATTGTTCAGATTACTACATATGTTCCTCTTTTTTCTCCCATAGCTCCCCGCCAACTGATCTCCCGCCCAGCCCATGTCCTGACCCCCCGCCACTATCTTCATCCAACAAAGGTGTTAGATTCTTGTCCAATCTCTTCCCGAACCCCTCATACCTCCTTCTCCCCGAGAATTGTCAGTCCACTCCCTTTCTATGCCCCTGATTCTATTATACTCATCAATTTATTCTGTTCATCAGATTTTTTATTCACTTGATTTTAAGATTCACTTGTTGATAGGCATGTATTTGTTGTCATTTTGTTGTTCATAACTTTTATCTTTACCTTTTTCTTCTTCTTCCTCTTAAAGAATATCCTTCAGCTTTTCATATAATTCTGGTTTGGTGGTGATGAACTCCTTTAGCTTTTTGTTCTCTGTGAAGCTCTTTATCTGACTTTCAATTCTAAATGATAGCTTTTCTGGGTAGAGTAATCTTGGTTGTAGGTTCTTGCTGTTCATCACTTTGAATATTTCTTGCCACTCCCTTCTGGCCTGTATAGTTTCTGTTGAGAAATCAGCTGACAGTCGTATGGGTACTCCCTTGTAGGTAATTAACTGTTTTTCTCTTGCTGCTTTTAATATTCTCTGTCTTTTGCCCTTGCCATTTTAATTATGATGTGTCTTGGTGTGGTCCTCTTTGGATTCCTCTTGTTTTGAATTTTGTGTGCTTCCTGGACTTGTAAGTCTATTTCTTTCACCATGTGGGGGAAGTTTTCAGTCATTATTTCTTCAAATAGGTTTTCAGTATCTTGCTCTCTCTCTTCTTCTGGCACCCCAATAATTCATATGTTGGTACATTTAAAGTTGTCCCAGAGGCTCCTTACACTATCTTCATGTTTTTGGATTCTTCATTCTTTTTGTTTTTCTGGTTGGGTGTTTTTTGTTTTCTCATATTTCAAATCTTTGGTTTGATTCTTGGAGTCCTTTGGTCTACTGTTGAATTTCTGTATATTCTTTATTTCAGACAGTTTATGCTTAATTTCTGACTGGCTCTTTTTTATTTTTTTAGCATTCTCATTAAGATCATTAAAGGTCTCACAAGATCCTCAGAGGTTTTTAGAAGATTCTTGAGTAACCTTGTAAATGTGGTTTTGAACTCTATGTTCAATAGTTTGCTTTCCTCCACTTCTTTCATTCATGACATGTTTCTTTGTCTCTGCATTTTTGCTGCTTCCCTGTGTTGATGGGGTAGTTTTCTGAGGTAGGTGACCTATAGGGCCCAGTGGTTCAGCCTCCCCTGTCACTTGAGGTGGACACTCTTGGTGTACCCCTTTGTGGGCTGAGTGCAGTCTTGTTGTAGTTAAGCCTTGATTGCTGTTGGTACACTGGGAGGAATAGACCTACAAGCCAATTGGCTGAGAGGACCTGCTGTGTCTAACTGCTGTGCTGGAGACACCCTTATAGACCAGGACTTGTTTCAGTGAGGCTTTGGTGCTCACTAAGTCTGCCTCTTCAATGTGTTACTTATGGATGTGAGGAGTTGAAATCTGGTGTTATATCACACTGACCACTAGGTACACTGGCTTCTGGATCTCCAGTGGGGTGCAGGACAGCTACTGTCTGAGGCCAACCAGGAGGAGCTACAGCGAGAACTGCAGATTTCTCCTCTTTGCTTGAGGTTTGGAGGTTTTGGAGCTGTGTTAGGTTAAGCTGTGATAGGGCACGTTATTTATATGGAAAAGCTGTTGCACAGAACTTGGGTGGGTTTGTAAATTGGGTAGGGTGGGGTCTCAGGGAATCACTGGGCTAGGGCATGGCAAACAGTGATGGCTGCCAGTCAACCTTCTTTGTGTCTCCAAGTTTCCGTGTCTTCTCGTCTTGTGCCCCAGCTCAGTAAACAATGATTCTTGTGCACACTTCTGCAAGAAAGCTACCCTCACTTTTTGACCCAATGGCAGACAGTCCAGCTTCTCCCTGTAGGAGTCTGGGTCCCCAGAATCTAGCTGGAAACTGGAGTTCAAAGTAATCGGGAGCTTATGTCTCCCTTTGGGTTGAAAAAAAAAAAAGTGCAACCAGTCGCCAGTCACTAGCCTGACTTGTGCACCTCCGTACCTAAGCTTTTTCATGCTTGTGCATGTCTCAGTGCTCTTTTCTCTTTCCTTCTAGTTGTAGAACTTCTACTTATCCAGCTTTCCTGTGGTTCTGGGTGACAGACCTTTTGTCTTTTAGTTGTAGTTTTGGTGTGTTTGTGAGAGGCAGCACGTACAGGTGTGCCTTATGCCACCATCTTGGTTTTTTGTCTGCCATTTTTTTTTCATGATGCAGTTTTACCTGAAGCTGAGACCTCACTTCAACAAATCAGACACCTGATCCAATATTCCGTTTCAAGTATAAGAAATAGTACCTGGGCGATGCCTACCTTCCATGGCATTGTCAGTATAGCACTGGGGAAGTGTGTCCATAAGAATTCCCAGGGAGTGACTAGAGGCATTTCCTGAAGGATGCAGGGCATGGGCTCTGAACTTACGCCTGAGCTCCAATGCTAATAAGCTGTGTGACCTTGGGAAGTTCTGTAACCTCGTTGTGCCAGTGTTCTCATTGATTAACCAGGAAAAAAGACATCTATGGCGAAGGGCTATTGGGGGATTAAGTGTGTAATAGTGCAATTTTGCTACTGTTAATGAATCATAATGTAAATATCTGTTTTCTGACGGTCTTAGGCGACCTTGCTAGCAGTTTTCAACCTGTGGGTCGCGACCCACAAGTTGAGAACCACTGCTGTAGAGCCTAAGACCATCAGAAAACACAGATATATACATTATGATTCATAACAGTAGCAAAATTACAGTTATGAAGTAGCAACAAAAATAATTTTATGATTGGGGGTCACCACAACATGAGGAACTGTATTAAAAGGTCACAGCATTAAAAAAGGTTGAGAACCACTGCTCTAGACGGACTGATTTTCAGCTATAAAGATGGTGGCAATAGGATCCCTAAGAGATGAAAAAGTGGTATTCTATTTTCCAACCACTGAAATGAAAAGTCAAAAAACATTTTTGGCTTTTGCTTAATGCAACTTGTATATGATTTTCCCATTTCTGTCATTTGATGTATCATATGTGATAGCATAATCTAGGAGGATTTTGTACCTCGTGTTTTAGGAAAATATGATGGTGGGAGCAGCATCATGGCATATAGGAAAAGGGAATTTTAAGATAGACATGGTTTTGAGTCGTGATTTTGCCACCTTTTAATTATGAAACTTCTAATATTCAAATTTCCAAAACTCCAGTTTCCTTCTCTATGAAAAATGGAATACCTGCCATAGCAGTTTGGTGAGGATGGCGGGAGAGGGCCTGTAGCCTCATGCCCATAGTATTGACCTCATTAACTATGATTCCTCTTGTTAAGTGAAACTGGCTTTGGAAATTATAGTCACTGTTGGCTTTAAATAACATGTGTTTGTAGTATATATGGAAAGGCCAGAAGTATATATACCAATATTTTTTCTCTCTTGGTGATTTATAGGTGACTTTATTTTCTTTGTACTTCTTGGTACTTTCCAACTTTTCCCACAATGAACATTTATTATTTTTGTAATCTGAGAAAGTTATTAAACATGAAATCAAATTCCAATTTATGGCAGTTTATAGGCACCTATTCATTATAATTTAAGGCTCTCCATTCTCAAATTCTGACTCTAGGCCTTATAAGGCCAGAAATAATATCATGAACAATTTCAATCCAGTTAATTCTATCATGAATTTATAGTTCTACGTCTTTGGCCCACTTAACGTTATGAATGCTTAAAACGGTTAATATGTTCACATGATTCCCAAGTTTTAACAAAGGTATTCAGTGAAGTCTTATCTCCATCTGTTCTTCAGTGTGGCCAGTTTCTACTGACCTTGCTACTCTTCTTCCTGCCCACCCCTCCAAATCGGGGTAACCTCTTTGTAGGAAAAAAAAAAAAAAGAATACATACTCTTATTGTATAAAGTGTTTTAATTGAATTTACGTTAACTTAGGCTAACACTAATTACTTCATGCTTTATACCATATAGCTTCCAGAACTTTAAAAAGTTTAAAAAGATTTATAATATTCTTAATCACAGTATTCATATTGACTTCAGTATGTCCACATGGTTATGGCTTGCACACTGAAAACTGCTCCTAATTGAGGTTCTTCAGAAAGCAGAGCCTGAAACCAGTTTATGTGCCCCTGCTTCTTCCAGGAGTGCAAACTCAAGGGAGCAGGAGTGAAGGAAAAGGGGCGATATGGTGACGAGGGAGAGCCTAGACCAAGGTGAATTACTAAATTGGCCACCACTTGGTACCAAGCACAACTTATTTGATCTCGAGGGTACTCTTTTTCCAAGAGATGAGAGATGGGACGGCTATGCATAGCGGGGAGAAAGGAAGACTTGATCTGTTTACCACAATGGGGGTTAACTCAGGGCTGCATGAGTGGACTGCAAATGGAGCCTGCCTGTTCCTCATAACTGGACTGGGAGGGGAGGAAGCCCTGGGGGAGAGGGAGGGTGGAAGGAGACGGCCCTCTGTACAGGCAGATGAGGTGCTATTGGTTTGGTTTGTTATAATCCATGAGCTATTTGCCATAGTAATAGCTGGGCCAAAATCCAGAACAAGTTTGGCATAAGAAGGGTCTAATACTCTCTAAGACATTGCCAAATACTTCTAATAATTCAGAAAAGCCTTGGTTTGCCCTGTTAGAAAATGGGATATCTGATGTCCTGTTAACAATGTAAGGACATAAGAAAAAGTCTCCTGTAACACAATCAGAGCATAGAACTAGGTCATGTTCAAAATGGAAGAGGCTTCAGATTAAATCTATCTACTACTGCTAACAATATGGAAATTGAGGCTCTAGACAGATTTTTCAGAATTGACACATTTTTTTTTTTTATGCAGCCCATAGGTACTTTAACCCAGGCAGCCAGCAATAAAACCATAAGAAGCCTGGTTCTGTACTTCTTGGTCAGTTCTGCCCAGATGGTTTCTTCCTATTGGCCAGCACTGAAATGTTTCTACTCAGGCTTGGAAGATTTGCCCAGGGCTACACCACTCCAGGACCCTGGATGTTTAGTGAGAACAATATGGATTCAAATCTGAGGTTTTAAAAGAGACAAAGGAGAATAACAGAAATAGAATAATTCTAATAGAAAATTTTCTTTTGATGTTTCTGCAACTGTGTTTTTGTGTGGGTAAATTTTTTCCCTTTTAACACAAAAAATTATTCATAGGTTTTGCCATTTCCCCCTATCTTTAATTGGACTACTAGAAAATGAAGACAAATATACTAGTCACAAAAAACTCTGTGATAAAAATATCACTACTCTTGGTCTTTATCTTTTTCACTTAAAAATAAAAATACCTTAGTTTCTATTAATTTTAATGATTTTTAAAATATTAACTTCTCTTAAAGTTTACTTAGTAACCTTGCAAATGATTCAGCTTTGTGGAATAATGTAGAGAAAACAGGATTTATATACTTTGATGGTATAATCAGCCATAGGCTGAGCCTATTAAAAAATATAGTCCAGTTTTTTAATTTAAAAAGTTTTACTTAATTGCTTAAATTAAAAAAAATAACATTAAAATAATCCTACATATTATTTTACAATGGGTAGCTTGAAAAGTCTCTTACAGTTTTGGAAAGGTGAACATGATATATCCATGATGTTCTAAAAATAGGGAAAAATTTGAAACAAAAGACTTCTAATCCTTGGTAAAACCAGAGCACTTAGAAGATCTTAATATGAACATATTCATTTAGTCAACCACTTTGATGGAGTGAACGCTTGTGAGAGACTGAGTGTGAGTTGATCTGGTTCCGAGAGATCTGGAAGTTGAGGTAGTACTTTCAGGATGAATAGTCCGAGGGTATTTTGCTGCAGTAGCTTGAGGAATGGTTTGCTGAAAAGATAAAAACCTATTTTAATAATCCTATAAAATTATACATATTAAATATCATTTTATCATTTATAATTTAACCCCACATTCTTTAAGTGTCAAGCAATGAAATGAAGTAGTGGTTATGACAAGTTGTGGTTCTTTTCCTTAAGGAACCCACAGCCAATTAGACTGATGTGCTCAATACCCATTAATTTATGCCAGGAGAATACAGAGAGAGCCATGGGAGCATTCATTTCTCAAAGAGGACTCAACTGGATGGAATCTTATGCTTTTAGAGGCGAAGTGTAGAAAGGGACTTTGTGGTGTCTGAAAGAAGGGTCCTACCCCCACAAACCCTCCACTGTGAATATGTGGAGTCCAATCCTGGAGAACTTGTAAGGATTCCAGTCTGGTGCTTGCTTCAAACCAGCATAAAGCAGGTCTGGCATATTTCACCTGATTCACCTGGGAACTGACTAAACCTTTTTTGGTGACACACAAAGAGGACTTTTCAGAGGCCTGGTGCTCCCTTCATATGGATCACAACTTTCTAAATAAAGAAATAAGTAGAGACTGAGGACACATGTTGGGGGAGGATATGTACACTGCCTCTGAGCTCAGAGGAACATCTTAGACATGAGCACTGATGCATTAAAGTCAGGACACCTCTGCCTTCATCTATACATGCAACATATTCAAGTCCATATTATGTACATAAGTACACATTACATGTATACATTTGTGTAATATGTACGCATAAAGCTTTCTTGTATTATACCCAATACAGCTTCTCAGTAGGCCGCAGTGGGATTTGTTATGCATATGAGTTCTCAGTTCATGTCCACTGACTAGTACATGAAGGTTCTGATTAGGGTCTTCCACTTAGAAAAGCCATCTCTAAAATACTTGAAGTAAAATTATATATATTTGATCAAAACATTCACTGTGCATTTTAAAAGCTTTATGATACAGACATGCAGGTCTTCATTTTAGATTCTGCTTTAAGAATAAGAGCTCTTCTTTAAGAAAATGGAAAAATAACCTTAAATATTTTTATAAATGTTTCTTTGTACATAAATTAACTGGGTAATCACAACAAATGGGAGATATTCTTGCCATTACTATGAAATTTTAGTTGGTAACTACCTAATCTGACCCTGTCGAGAGAGATGTTTTTCTTTGGGGAGGACTGGCAAGAGGAACTGTAGAAATAGATTCATGTTACCACGGGTATCATGATCTACAAAACCCAGTAGAGAATGAAGTAGCACCAAGAGCAAGCAATTAACCAGCAGATGGGACTCAGGTGTCAGAGATCTGATTACTGGTTTATTAGTAATAACTTTCTAGTAGTTCTGGATCTTGATTCTTGGGAAAAACGTAAAATTGTAGAGTGGCTCACCACCATGTCTGTCACATATCCAAATCAGATAATAATGGGAGAAGTTTGTGGCTTTCTAATTCATGGCCAATTATTGAAGATAAACATCAAAAACAGATTAAAAGTCTTTAGTTCCTTATTTTTCTGTAAAATATGAATTCCTATTAATCTAAAAACAAAGGCTATCTAAATTAAAAATAAACATGTGTAGTCTCTTTAAAGCCTTCATCTTTAAAAAAAATATTATTTTGTGTTTTTTATTGTTATTTTTCTCCATTGATGTTTTTAGAGAGCGTGGAAGGGAAGGGGAGAGAGAAAGAAACATTGATGTGAGAAAGACACATTGATTGGTTGCCTCCTGTACATGCCCCAATCAGGGCCGGTGATTGAACCTGCAACCAGGTATATACCCTTTACAGGAAATCAAATCCAAGACTCTATGGGCCTCGGGCCAATTCTCTAAACACTGAGCACACTGACCAAGGTGAGAGAATTCTCTTTGAAAATCAATCCTGTTTCTTATTGGGAATATGTTCTTGTTACTTTTAAAAATTAAACTTTTTGAGATAATTCTTAAGTACAAGAAGTAATGCAGAGGTATTCCTGTATTCTTTAATATATATATATATATTTTTTTTTTTTACTGATTTCAGAGAGAGGAAGAGAGAGGGAGGGAGAGATTGAAACATCAATGATGAGAGAATCATTGATTGGCTCCTCCTACACGCTCCCTACTGGGGATCGAGCCTGTAACCCAGGCATGTGCCCTTGACTGGAATCCAACCTGGGACCTTTCAGTCCTCAGGCCAAGGCTCTATATGCATTGAGCCAAACCAGATAGGGTTCCTGAATCCTTTTCTATCAATTTTTATTTGCTTTTGGCTTTATAGTTTACAAAGTGCCTTTCTACATTATCTTATTAAATCCTGAAGTCTGACAATAAACCAAAAGAACTAAATACTCTTTGACTCCCATTTTACACAACAGAAAAAGGAGGCTCAACTATTTTCCTTGTTTTACATATGATCAAAAAGGCAGTAAGTAGCATAATTGGGGTTCTAACTTTTTGTTGTTTTTTTTTGCTTAAATTCTACAGAGACACCAACTTTTATTTCAAACTAGAAATATGATGACAATTGTACTGAAGAAGGGGAAGAATAATTTAAAATAAGGAGCAAAAATTAAAAATTATAAAAGTAGGGAAGTATTTCTTATAATTAAAATCTGCGCCGAGACTGGTTTGGCTCAGTGGATAGAGCGTCGGCCTGCGGACTGAAAGGTCCAGGTTCGATTCCGGTCGGGGGCATGTACCTTGCTTGCAGGCACATCTCCACTGTGGGGTGTGCAGGAGGCGGCTGATGATGTCTCTCTCTCATCGATGTTTCTGACTTTCTATCTCTCTCCCTTCCTCTCTGTAAAAAATCAATAAACTATATTAAAAAAAAAATCTGCTACATGAATAGCTGGTTATTAATAAGCTAACAGTTTTTGCCTTTCTTGAATGAGAAATCATTTATATATTTATCCTTCTAGTCACTGACATACTGTATTGCTTTTTGTATTTGATAATTTTTACACTGTTAAGAAGAAAGAATGTTTCTGAAATTAATTTCTTAAAAGAGGAAAGGCAGATTCAGATAGGTATGTAATTATAAGCATAGAAAGGAAAATAGTAAAAGGCTGAATAAGCACCAGTCATAATGAATGTTGAACTTTTCTTCAGATGATGTTTATCTCCAATAATTGGCCATGAATTACAAAGCCACAAACTTCTCCCATTATTACCTGATTTGGATATGTGACAGACATGATGGTAAGCCTCTCTACAATTTTACGTTTTTCCTAAGAATCAAGATCCAGAACTACTATGTCATTTAAGTACTTATTGGTCTCTAAATTTCAGGACATAGATTTTGGTCTCTAAATTTCAGGACATAGGTCAAAATGTGGACTCACCGTTGTGACTGGATGATGTTTTTCCACAACAACTGAACTCATAGGAGGAGAAACTCCCATTATAGCTAAACTGCTACTAATTCTGTTTTTTGAAGCAAACTCAGATCTCCCTGTGATCCGGGCGGTAATTGTTCTTCCAGCTTTTTGTTGTGCAGATGTCACAACTCTGGGTACATACTAAGAAAGTAAAAAAATATTTAGTTGGTAGAAAATCCATAGCAAAATTTATAGCACTTTTGGTTCTATAACTTTTGAAGAAAATACACAGGCACTTAAAATAATTGTATCTTCAATCAACTTTAACATGGAAAAAAAATAAAAACTTAAAACAATGAGACAAAAATCACAACATAAAACTGAGCATCACAAAGCATCCCTTTAACTTTGGTATGCCAATTCTTTTATAGTACTTCACCAACTTTTAACAAAACTGTTTTTTAGAAATACTTATGAATTTATTGGAAGTTATAAAGATAATGTAGAGAGATCCTGTGCATTCTGCACCCAGTTTCTGGAAATGATTGCATTTTACATAATTATGGGATAATTATGACATCAAAACAAGGAGGCTGATATTGGTAAAATGCCTGGGTATAGATCTATATCACTTTACTAGTGACCCGGTGCATGGATTCATGCACATTGAAAGGAAATTAATTAGAAGAAATATTTTAATATCACTATTCACCCTTTCTCTATAATAAAAGTGTCAACCAAATTCACGACCGACAATCACAAATTGAAACACATGCGTGTGATTGGTGCCAGCAAAAGCTTTGTATGTATAGGGCCTGCATGAGTCAATTTAGCTTTTCATATATAGAGATGAACTTGCTTAATTAGACCTGCTTTCTGATTTAGCTAAACTTTTTCCAGCCTAGTGAAGTAATTGTCAGCAATATAGCACTAAATATCAACACGAAGCAGATTATTATTATAGGTCACACAGGGAAAACGAAGGGTAAAATATTTAATTGTAGCAGTGTTTGATACAATTTTGCACAGTTAGAAAACCTGAAGTCATTTTCAATGTCCACCATTTTTTACTTCATTTCAGTCAGGTCAAGTTTCTAAACTTTCTAAATCTGTTTACCTACTCCAGGACTTCTGTAAGGATCAAATGAGATGATGCATGGGAAAATGCTTAATAAGCATTTGATTAAATTGTAAAATGTTTGCATCTGGATCTAAAGCAAGTCGGGTTCCTGGCTGAAGAAACTCCAAGGAGGCTAGCTGCTAGGGAGAGAAAGCCAGGCATTACTATGTGATGTCATTACCCGGCACCCACAGCAACCATTTTCAGGCTGGGCTGGGCTGTGGCTGCATTTTGTGCCATGGGGTCTTGGTAGCATTGACTATGATTTGGTGGGGTGTTGCTCCAGTGGGGTGGTGGGGCCTGTGTCCCTTGTGGGGAAGCCGAGTGTTGGTTTGTCAGTGCCAGGACTCAGATGCCATTTATTTTTAAATGGCCAGTGTACATCATGGCAGCTCCTGCATTGAGTGTCTGCCCCCTGGTTGTCAGTATGCATCATAGCTACCAGTTGGACAGTCAGATGGACACTGAGGCTTTTATATCTATAGATTACATGTGTAGATTTGGCAATGAAGACACAAAACTATTCCATCACCATAAAGATGTCCCTTTAGTGATATCCATCCTCCTTACCCCATTACTCCTAACCCCTGGCAACCATTCATCTGTTTTATGAACTCTTTTGGTTCTTATGCATAATATTATTACTTCAAATATTTTTGTGTTCTGCCTTTTTTCTTATTGCTTTGTTAGTATACTTTTTCCCATTAATAGAGAATTGCTACAATTTTGAGAAATTTTAATACCAATAAACTAGTTTATCTAATTATTTCAGTTCTTTTCATATTATATATAGCTAATTTTTTGTGGAAATGGACTCCTTTTCTTTTGAGTTATTTCTACAGAATATATTGCAAAAAATGCAATGATCAGATCATAAAGTAATGGTAGCTTTTATAGATTTTGTTGCTTACTGCTGGACAAAACCCCATATAAACTATATTTATATCAGGGATGATACATATGTGTACTCATTTTTGTTTAACTGGGCAAAAACAAAAGGAATAAAAGAAGGAGAACTGACATAGTCTACTTTTGTTACTGTGTCCTCAGGCAAGTTACTCTCTCTAAGCCTCAATTTCCTCATTTATAAAATGGGAAAGCAGCACAGACTGCCTAATGATACCCTTTCATTTTCATTCAGACAAAGAGAATATACAGTAGACACACTTTACTAAATAGCTTAAAAATCTAACTAAAATCCCTAAATTATTCCAAATGGAGTTAGAAAAAGTAAAGTGCCATCTATTGTCCAACTTCATGAACTGCAATATATTTGCTTGTATAACTTGCCTAATGTGTTTTTTGAATAATGTTTCCCACCATGAAAGACTGACATTTTATTTAACACAAGAGGCCCGGTGCACAAAATTCATGCATGGGTGGTGTGTGTGTGTGTGTGTGTGTGTGTGTGTGTGTGTGTGTGTGTCCCTCAGCCTGCCTGCACCCTCTTACAATCTGGGACTCCTTGGAGAATGTTCGAGTGCTGGTTTAGGCCCGATCCTACAGATTCTGGGATGGGGCCTAAACCAGCAGTTGGCCATGCCTCTAACAATTTGGGAATGCTGGCTCCTAACCTCTCGTCTGCCTGCTACCTGATCACCCCTAACCCCTCTGCCTGCGTACCTGATTGCTTCTAACCACTCACCTGCCTGCCTGATCAAATTTTACAAGATATTATTTCACTAGAATGATAATACTCCTTTCTCCAGCTATTTGTTTTCCCAAATCTGTTAAGTTTACTTTCTGCACACACCTCCCTTTAGCTATTGAAGTACTAAGACTGGAAAAAGTTTTGAATGTTCACAGGAAGCTTCTGTGATTAAAGTGGAGAGAAAGATAACCAGGCCTGTAAACAAGTCTTCTTTTCCTGTTCCTGACAATGATGGTTTCACATTATGTAAGTTATCTAACTAATATACAGGGTGGGGTCTAAGTAGGGTTTACAGTGTGGAGTATGTGAAAACAGTTTATTCTTATATTATTATTTATTAATTATTGTATTATTTTTCATACAAACAACTGTAAATCCTATTTTTGTTATTACGGCCTTTTTTTAAATAAGAAAGATACATTGAGGTAAATCTGATTATTGTAATTATATAAGCAAGGACAAAACTTGTATTACACTTAGATAGGTTTACTTGTGATTCTCCTCTCACCCTAGCTGTCCTTACGTGAATGAAATTGAATGTGTATCTGTTTCGGAAAAGTAGGATGTAGTTGGGAGGGATGGAGAAGAGCTGTCTATGCAATATTGTTTTTTCAGGTTTCAAAGACTTAAAATTATCTCAGATGATTCAATTGTTTTCAAACGTCAGTAACAAAAAGGGTGGTAAGTACACTTACTCATTTAGTTCTTCCTATGCACTTTCAGATTTATATATAAATGCAGATTATAAATGGTTTTGTCATATTTTAAGAAGGGAATTTTAAACAATCTAGTTCTTATGCGCATTATCTGAATATACAACATGAATGAGAAACCAGAAATTTAAAAAAACACTATGTTTATTTAAATGAGATCATCTGTATAGAATCACATTTCAAACTTCAAGGAAGTTCCTTAAAACTTCTTTGAATCAAGAGAAAACATGATAAATGGCAGATCTCAAATTACTTTCCCCTAAAGTTAATAGTTCCTAAGAGGTAGAAGTTAAGTCAGCTGGAATACCAAAGATGACCAATTGTCTGGCTCTGTGCAATGGCATCTTCTGATGGCTTGTGAAGGGTACTGTCAGACCTAAAACCTATTCTGCCATCATCTTTCCTCTCAGGTAAGTGGTTAGGGTGGGGAAGAGCAGGGAGACAAGCAAATCAAAACCATTGAGACCTTTACAGAACCACACATGCTTTTGTGCCAAGCTAGAGGAGGGAAGAGTAGAGTGTAAAAAAAAAATTAAATAAATAAAAAAGGAAAAAAGCCCTGCAGAGGTGAGTCTGATAAGCCTGACTTGTATCCCTATACCTTTCTCTCTTGGGAAACACTGAAGAAAACAGGTTTAAAACCAGGAGGTGGAGGAATCAGAGCTATGATGTGCTCTAACCCTTACCACATTAATAGCATGATCAATTTTCCCTCCGGCCAATTCTCACACAATTGCTCCATCACCAGACAATGCTCTTCCCTTCTAAGCACTTCTCTAATGGTGCCTCAAAGAAGAACTGTTCCTATCTTCATTCTAATTATGAATTACACATTAAAATCTAATCAAATCAAGATGGAGTTACTACAGAGTAGTAATGTTAATGATAATGTTTATCCAGGAAAAGGGAAGGCTGTAGTTGAACAGAAAATATATAAAAGAGTCATTAACCTACGAAGTCCTTAAGTATACCCACAAGTTTTCTTCAAAATTAAAAACAAAGAAAAGCAAATCAACTCTAAAATCTATTTTTCCTGAGTAGTTTTTGAAAAATGTAAAATGAAACAGTTCTTTATTTTTGTTCTATTATCACCACTGTAGAACTTTCTATAAAATGTACAAATTAATGTATTAACTACTTTGTGTATTAAATATTTTCTGTGATTTGGCCTAAAACTCTAGACTCTAGAGTCTAGAGGATTTTTAATATTCATGAGAAAAAGTTCAGACTGTCCAATATACCCACAATTTGGGAACCCTCTCCTAACAATGGCACCTGCGTGCACTGCACTGACCGTTTCTTCTGACGCAGTGGGCGCTGTGGACCCCACACCAAGAGGAACAGAAACAGAGGTGGCCGAAGCAGTCCCCGCAGAGGTGAGGGTCGTGGCAGAGGGAAAGGCAACAGTGCTGGCCACTCCCATGGCTACTGCTGTTGACGACGGTGCTGGGGCAGCTGCTGAGGTTGTCGTAGCCGAAGGATCCAGATGAGCAGGACCATACTCTTCCTTCTTACTATCTGCGAAGTCTAGCCGTAAAAACGACAAGTTAATTCCATTTACATTCTTCCAAGTTAAGATTACTTTTCTCCCCCAACAGTTCTAATATGTAATAGCTACAATTTGGTCTTAACAGAAAAGTAGAAACTTGTCATGTATTGTATACATGTTCAGTTAATAGTTGTCACTATTAACTGATTAATGTCAGCATTAACCATTGAAGACTTCAGACCACTTCCTTCAACATGTGAAAGCGAATGATTTGCTGTTACTTAAAAGAAAAAAATAAATTCTGTACTCAGGTGGGACCTCCCAACCATTACAATAATGTTACACTGAGGATTTATGTCCTTTTGTGTTAATTTATGCAACTATTCTGATAAATGTCCTGATATTTAGATCTTTAGAATAATTTTGTGATACAACATACACTTTCATTTCCTTCCACTGCTCCTATCCTAACAAAAACAGTGTATTATGATTTTTCAGCAAACAATAATAAATCAATAAGTAAATGTTGACACTATAAAAGAAATGAGCTCTTGCAGGTGGACTGTCATGAATTAAGAGCATATTTGCATACTTAACTGATTTTAGTGACACACATATAATAACTTTGTTAAAACTGAACTTTAACCTTAGATCAAAGGAGTGAATAAACTCATTTTCTAGAGAAACTAGAACTAAGGGTACTATTTTATTTTATTTTGTTAATCCTTACCCAAGGATATTTTTCCATTGATGATTTTATTTTATTTTATTTTTTTAGGGAGTGGAAGAGAGAGGGACAGACATAAACATCAATGTGAGAAAAACACACTGACTGGTTACCTCGTGCATGAGCCCTAACCAGGCAGGGACCAGGCCGTGAGGAGCCAACAATGAAGGTACGTGCCTTTGACTGGAATTGAATCTGGGACCTTTTTATCCACAGGTGACACTCTATCCACTGGGCCAAACTGGGTAGAGCAACTAAGGGTTCTATTTTAGATTTTTCCATCCCAATATTAGAATTTGGTTAAAATTTCTATTTAAAACCATACTTTGTGATAACAAAGACAAGGGTGAAGGTTTTCAGAATATCTGAATGGAGTATGTAACCCTATGTTTAAATAGTTTTCTATGTTGTCCTCTTTCCATCTAGAAATATGGGCTTTTGTGTAAGTCTTTTTATTATACTAAATTTTTATAAAAATATAAACTTTGATTAACAAAGTTTAATGAGGGCTATAATGCTTGGGTCCTTTGAAATCATTTGATGAAAGAGGTTCATTCAATATAAAATACTGTTTTTGTTTTGAAATCAACACATACACACACTGAGTTTTAACATGATTTTGATAGAAAGTGATTCTGACTATCTATTTTTAGGTGGGTGGCAGGCTTCAAATCAGATGTAGGATCAGTATATAGGTCAGGTCTGGCCAAGGGACTCACTAAAAGACAGACAGATGACCCATTCTCCTTAACTTGGGGGGAGTATGCAGTTCCTGTTTATAAGTTTTAATAATTATTCGTGCTTTAACTGAGATAAATTTTTTTCAATTATGAAGTATTTTTCTACTCTTCCTAAAATTGCTTTGAAAATTGGCAGGTACCATTTTAAAGGCTATTTTTATTGTCACACTTTGCCTTCTCTCTTTTTTAAAAATATATTTTTACTAGAGACCCAATGCACAAAATTCGTACAAGGGGCTCAGCTCTTGCAGCTGCCCCCAATCCACTGGTCATCCCGGAAAGTCATCTTCGAAGGTCATTCTAGAGCAGCGGTTCTCAACCTGTGGGTCGCGACCCCTTTGGGGGTCCATCGACCCCATCAAAGGGGTCGCCTAAAACCATCAGAAAACACAGATATTTACATTACGATTCACAACAGTAGCAAAATTGTTAGGAAGTAGCAAAGAAAATAATTTTATGGTTGGGGGTCACCACAACATGAGGACTGTATTAAAGGGTCCCGGCATTAGGAAGGTTGAGAACCACTGTTCTAGATGGTCATTCCGTCGTTTATTCTAATTGGCATATTAACTCTTTATTATACAGTGGTACCTCGAGATATGAGTGCCCTAACATACGAGATTTTTGAGATATGAGCCGTAGAGCAGAGCGAGCGATTTTTGCTTTGAAATACGAGCAACATTTGAGATAGGAGTAATTGCGCGGATCGGCTGGCTGCACAGGACCCACCAGTTTACCGTGACTGGAGCTTCTCATAGTTTCCCACACCTCAAGGTTACGGAATGAATTAAACTCGTATCTTGAGGTACCACTGTATAGGATTGATTTCAGAAAGGAAGAGGGAGATAGAAACGTCAACAATGAAAGAAAATAATTGATTGGCTGCCTCCTGCATGTCCTCCACTGGGGATCCAGCCCACAACCTGGGCATGTGCCCTGCCCAACCGGGAATTTAACTGTGACTCCTGGCGCATGGGTCAATGCTCAACCACTGAGCTACTCTGGCGGGCACACTTTGCCTTCTTCATAGAAACTTCTAACTTACTATCTATAAGACTTAGGATATTGCACAACATGAGATATATTGCAGATGACAGCAGAAAATCAGGACAAATAAAAAAAAAACAAATACTAGTTTTTTTCTAACAAGACAGATACATTAAGAACATTTCATTATTAAAAACTACATTATAAAAAGCAATTGTTTTAAGGGAACAAATTGGGCCAGATATGATTCTTTTTCTTGTGAGAACTAATAGCTGTTACTGAAATGCCAGAAAACCTAAATATCACAGAGCAAATCCAGCATTAGATCACACTGAACTTTGCCCTTGATAGCTCCCCCAGCCCTAGTGCTTACTGTGTGTATTATTATTCCTGTTATCTTTATCACTCATTATGACAAACACTAGAGGCCCGGTGCACAAAATTCGTGCATACGGGGGGTTCCTCAGCCTGGCCTGCACCCTCTCCAATCCAGGATTCCTTTCGCAATCCGGAACCACTGGCTCTTAACCACTCACCTGCCTAACTGCCTGATGACCCTAACTGCTCTCCCCTCCTGGTCTGATACCCCTAACTGCCTATCTGCTCTCCCCTCCTGGCCTGAATACCCTAACTGCCTATCTGCTCTCCCTTCTTCTCTGCGCCTTTTGGACTCCTGACCCCACCCCCTCCTGATTGGTTATTACATGATGGTGTCCTGGCCAATTTGCCTCTATTACTAGTATAGATAGCATAAAGGCAACTCAAAAACCATTGGGTTCCCAGAACTTGGCATTAGCTACAGAAGACAGTGGATGTGAAAGCAACTGGAGCAAAACAAATCATGTTGGGTAATTATGAGAATATATTTTCTTCAAATCCTATTATGGATATTTGCCTGTAGGAACTGTATTTGAATTTAAAATTTAAAATGGTCAGGGATGAATCTAAAGATAGCGGCATAGGTAAACACCTACAATGCTACCTCGCACAACAATTTCAAAACTACAACTAAAAGACAAAACGGACATTAACCAGAACCACAGGAAAGCTAGCTGAGTAGAAATTCTACAACTAGAAGGAAAGAGAGGGGTTCACAAAGACCCAGAGGAGCTGCAAAAAGCTGACGTACAGAGACGCGCACGTGGAGAGAGCGGGTGCTGGAGAACCTGGCTGGCTTTCTCAGGCGGGAGGGAGACGGAGACTCTCAACAGCATTAAAACCCTTATCTTATGACACTAACCCCAGATCCAGCCGAAACTCATACGGGGGAGTTTGGACTGTGAAAAGGGAGAAGTGCACGGAAATTTAGAGGAGTCGCAAAAGATCAGAAGCCTGGTGGTGCGCAGAGGACCCACTACTGATTGTGTCGCTGGCTTTTACGAGTGGGCAGGAGACAGACCCTCCCAACTGCGCCACTTCTAACTTCACTAAACCCCGGTTTTGAGTGAAACCCTGGGGACCTAGACTCATATGGTCCTGGAGTGCAGGGGAGCCAGAAAGGCAGCAGTCTAGAGGCGCTTCAAGGGAAAGCGCATGCGTGCACAGGGATCACTCCAGCGATTACCCAGTCATGTGAGACTCAGGGGCTCTCGAGGGCGGGGCCCGACTGGAAGGCAAGGTGGTCCCTTAAGCCCTGAGACTCCACCCATCCCAAGTTCAACAGAGAGGCTTTTGTGGTTTTGCAAGTCTGGTATCATAAGGCTGAATCCAACACAGAAGTTCTCCCGGAATAGTGAAAATGCCGAGACAAGGGAAGGGATCACAAACAAAAGAAATGGAGGAAAACAAACGACTGGATATAGAGTTCAAAACCACGGTTATAAGGTTTTTCAAGAATATCCTAGAAAAGTTGGATAAAGTTAGCGAGACCCAAAAGGAGATGAAAAAGAACCTACTAGAAATGGAAAAGGAGCAACTAGAAATTAAACATACACTGACTGACATAAAAAATATTATATAGAGACCTAACAGCAGACTAGAGGATCACAAGAATCAAGTAAAAAATTTGAAATATAAAGAATCAGAAAACACTCAACTGGAAAAGCAATAAAAGAAAAGAATCCAAAAATGTGAAGATAATGTAAGGAGCCTCTGGGACAGCTTCAAGCGTACCAACATCAGAATTGTGGGGGTGCCAGAGGAAGAGAGAGAGCAAGATACTGAAAACCTACTTAAAGAAATAATGACTGAAAACTTCCCACATCTGGTAAAAGAAATAGACTTTCAAGTACAGGAAGCACACAGAACCCCATATAAAAGGAATCCAAAGAGGACTACACCAAGACACATCATAGCCAAGACCGGTTTGGCTCAGTGGATAGAGTGTCCGCTTGCGGACTGAAGGGTCCCGGGTTCGATTCTGGTTGGGGGCGTGTACCTTGCTTGCGGGCACATCTCCACAGTGGGGTGTGCAGGAGGCGGCTGATCGGTGTCTCTCTCTCATTGATGTTTCTGACTTTCTCTCTCCCTTTCTCTCTGTAAAAAATCAATAAAATATATTAAAAAAAAAAAGACACATCATAATTAAAATACCAAGAGGAAAAGACAAAGAGAGAATATTAAAAGCAGCAAGAGAAAAACAGTTCATTACCTACAAGGGAGCACCCATACGACTGTCAGCTGATTTCTCAACAGAAACGATGCAGGCCAGATGGGAGTGGCAAGAAATATTCAAAGTGATGAATAGTAAGAACCTACAACCAAGAATATGCTATCCAGCAAAGTTGTCATTCAAAATTGAAGGGCAGATAAAGAGCTTCACAGATAAGAAAAAGCTAAAGGAGTTCATCACCTCCAAACCAGTATTATATGAAATGCTGAAAGGTACTCTTTTAGAAGAGGAAGAAGAAAAAGGTAAAAGATAAAAAATTATGAACAACAAATACATATCTATCAAGAGGTGAATCTAAAAATTAAGTGAATTAAAAATTTGATCAACAGAATAAACTGGTGAATATAATAGAATCAGGAGCACAGAAAGAAAGTGGACTGATAATTCTCAGGGGGAAAGGTGTGAGGGGTGTACAGGGAGAGACTGGACAAAAATCATACACCGATGGATGAGGTCAATGGGAGGGAGGTAAGGTTAGAGGGAGGGGTGGGAGTCGGGTGGAGGGGAGCTATGGAAGGGGAAAAAGAGAAACAAATGTAATAATCTGAATAACAAAGATTTAATTTAAAAAAATGGTCAGTTTATAAAGGTGGCAAAGCACTCTGTCCTAAGTCAATTCATGTTCATAAGTATGTTATGAAAAATGGATTTCTTATAATTAAATGCAAGAAGTTCTAATAATAATTTGTCACCTTACTTGTGGAACCTAATATCTCTTCTGAGTAGATAATTAATCAATTTAATACATATAACTTTCTAATAATTTTCACTGAAAGAAGACTAATCTATTATTGGAGGTGGTAAGTTTGTTTTCAGCATTGATAATTAAAAGGCCATTTGTTAGAAAAATCAAGCACACTTTGGGGTACCAGCAAGATAAACTATGTAGTCTTAATAATCTATAATTTTATGTTTCTAACCTAAAGATGGGCCATACAACCCAACTGTTTCAGAGAAAACAATTTGCTTTAATTCACTGTCACCCACAACATGTACAGTTTATATAATAAAAGTTTATTGATGTTTTAAAATGAAGGACAGAGAAGTTATTCACTGGAATGAAATCATGTTAATGATGTTACAAAATGAAACTGTCTCATGTATAAGTTAACCATGAGTCTTAGATAGGATTTACTACAAAGAACTGCAAAAATATTCATGTTTTAAATGAAACATGGGAGGCTGACTTGAATGAATTAAGACTACAGTAATGTCCAACTGCTGTGGCTCAGTGTTTGAGTGTTGACCTATGGAACAGGAGGTCATGGTTTGACTACAGGTCAGGTTATATGCCTGGGTTATGGGCTTGATCCCCGCGTGCAGAAGATAACTGATCAATGATTTTTTTCTCATCACTGATGTTTCTATCTCTCTTCTCCCTTTCCCTTCCTTTCTGAAATCAATAAAAATATATATTTTTAAAAAGCCACTGTAAAAGAAAAAATACTTTAGCAAATAAAGTATACTATAGTCATACTATAATTACTACAGTCTTTTTTTAAAAAGTGTTTTCAAGTGTATTTCACAAGAATCTCTCTATTAAGCTAAAAAGGTAAAGAAGGTTTCTATTATCTTGCTTGTTGAGAGAAGAAAACCAAAACCCAGTAAGGAAACTAGACGTCATTGCAAATTGGTGGCAAAGGGCTTTTATCATTGTTCTTCCAAGACATCTTCATGAAGCTGACACAACTCAGATCCGAGCCAATACATGGACTTTCCTTGAAATGATTTTTTAATTTTTTATTTCTATAGACAGATCTATATTTATAACGTTTGAAAATGAGTTTTAATTGCAGTTTCTCTTAAACCGAAAATAAGCAATTTTTAAATGAGAAACCATGACTAGATAAGTAATATTTAATCAACAAAATAGTTCAAGAAAATTGACTACTTAGAAAAAGACAAAAATAGAAGTTTTGCTCTTAAAGGCATTATACATTCAAAGCATTATTGTAACTCTGAGCCTATGTACTTATTTGCTCAGATCTAAGATACCATAAGTTTATTTGCTCAGATCTAAGATACCATCAGTAACCCTGAGTAAGTGAATTTTCATGATGGATTTAAAACTATATATGACATTATGAAGTTAAAAATATAGTGCCTGGCCCCAGCTGGTTTGGCTCAGTAGATAGAGCATCTGTGAGCAGGCTGAAGGGTCCCAGTTTCAATTCCAGTCAAGGGCATATGCCTGTGTTGTGGACTTGATCCCCAGTAGGGGGCATGCAGGAGGCAGCCAATCAATGTTTCTCTCTCATCATTGACGTTTTATCTCTCTCTCTCTCCCCCCCCTTCCTCTCTGAAATTAGTAAATAAATACACACACACACACACACACACACACACACACACACTAATAAAAGAAACATGCAAATTAATCATCACTTATGGTATCTTAGATCTGGCTATGCCAAGCCACACCTACTAGCCAATCAAGAGTGAGTATGCGGGAGGAATCCAAGATGGCGGCATAGGTAAACACCTACACTGCTGCCTCGCACAACAATTTCAAAACTACAACTAAAAGACAGAACGGACATCATCCAGAACCACAGGAAAGCTGGCTGAGTGGAAGTTCTACAGCTAGAAGGAAAGAGAGGGGCTCACGGAGACCCAGAGGAGCTGCAAAAAGCTGAGGTACAGAGACGCGCACGCGGAGAGAGCAGGTGCCCGAGTACCTGGCTGGCTTTCTCTGGCGGGAGGGAAATGGAGACTCCCAAAGGCATTGAACCCCTTATCCTATGACACTAAACCCCAGATCCAGCCGAAACTCATACGGGGGGAGTTTGGACTGTGAAAAGGGAGAGGTGCACGGAAACTTAGGGGAGTCGCAAAAGATCAAAGGCCTGATGCCGCGCACGGCACTGTGCGCAGGACAGACTGCTGATTGTGCTGCTGGCTTTCGCGAGTGGGTGGGGGATAGACCCTCCCAACTGTGCCACTTCTGACTCCACTAAGCCCCTGTTTCGGACGAAACCCTGGAGACCTAGACTCGTGTGGTCCTGCTGCACAGGGGAGCTGGAAAGGCAGCAGTTAGAGTCACAAGGACCGCTCCAGTCATTACCCAGTCATGTGAGACTCAGGGGCCGTGGAGGGCGGGGCCGACTGGAAGGCAAGGCGGTCCCTTAAGCCCTGAGACTCCACCCATCCCAAGCTCAATAGAGGCTTCTTCGGTTTTGCGTCTGGTATCATAAGGCTGAATTCAACACAGAAGTTTCCCCGGCATAGTGAAAATGCCGAGACAAGGAAAGGGATCACAAACAAAAGAAATGGAGGAAAAAAAACGACTGGATATAGAGTTCAAAACCACACTTATAAGGTTTTTCAAGAATATGCTAGAAAAGATGGATAAATTTAGTGAGACCCAAGAGGAGATGAAAAAGGTCCAACTAAAGATGATAAAGGACCAAATAGAAATTAAACATACACTGACTGAAATAAAAAATATTATACAGAGTCCTAACAGCAGACTAGAGAAAGGCAAGGATCAAGTCAAAAATTTGAAATATAAAGAAGCAGAAAACATTCAACTGGAAAAGCAAGAAGAGAAAAGAATCCAAAAATGTGAAGACAATGTAAGGAGCCTCTGGGACAGCTTCAAGCGTACCAGCATCAGAATTGTGGGGGTGCCAGAAGAAGAGAGAGAACAAGATACTGAGAACCTATTTGAAGAAATAATGACTGAAAACTTCCCACATCTGGTAAAAGAAATGGACTTACAAGTCCAGGAAGCACACAGAACCCCAAATAAAAGGAATCCAAAGAGGACCACACCAAGACACATCATAATCAAAATACCAAGAGCAAAAGACAAAGAGAGAATATTAAAAGCAGCAAGAGAAAAACAGTTCATTACCTACAAGGGAGCACCCATACGACTGTCAGCTGATTTCTCAACAGAAACGATGCAGGCCAGACGGGAGTGGCAAAAAATATTCAACGTGATGAACAGCAAGAACCTACAACCAAGAATAATCTATCCAGCAAAGCTATCATTCAGAATTGAAGGGCAGATAAAGAGCTTCATAGAGAAGAAAAAGCTAAAGGAGTTCATCAACTCCAAACCAGTATTATATGAAATGCTGAAAGGTACTCTTTTAGAAGAGGAAGAAGAAAAAGGTAAAAGACAAAAAATTATGAACAACAAATATATATCTGTCTATAAGTGAATCTAAAAATTAAGTGAATTAAAAATTTGATCAACAGAATAAACTGGTGAATATAATAGAATCAGGAGTACAGAAAGGGAGTAGACTGATAATTCTCAGGAGGACAAAAATCATAAAGCATCAAACACTGTGAAATTACAGCAGAAAGATTAAAGTTAGGTGAGGTAGATAAGTGATCAATCAAAGGACTTGTATGCATGCATATAAGCATAACCAATGATCACAGACACTGGAGGGTTGGGGTATGCGTGGGATGGAGGGGGGGCAATGGGGAGATATGTATAAAAAATTAATAAAAATTAATAATATAAAAAAAAAGAGTGAGTATGCAAATTAACCCAACCAAGATGGCATCCGCCATGGAGCTGGAGCAAGCAGGAGGCTTGGGTTGCCAAGCTTCCCACCCGCCCTGGCCAACCCTGGCCTCAGATCAAGGCTACAAAGTTTCACTTATAGAAGATTAATAAATCCCAACAAAAATGGCAGTGGCCACAGAGTTGAAGTAAGCAAGAGGCTTGGGTTGCTCCAGCGATGGAGGAAGCCAAGCTTCCTGGTCAGCCCTGGCTTCTGCTTAAGGCTACAAAGTTTCAATTATAGAAGTTAAATAAATTCTAGATACTGCTTCCAGCCAGCCCTGGCCTCTGCTCAAGGAGGCGCTGAAAGAAAAAAAAAAAGGAAAAGAGAAAAAGGAGGGGCTGGGGCCTTGGGTCCTGGGTGGTGATCAGGCCAGGATGGGATGGCAGAGGCCATTGGGGATAAGCAGATCAGCAGGGGGACCAGTTAGGGGTGAGAAGCTGTCAATGGGGGTCAGTTGGAGATGATCAGGACAGTGGCAGGGGGGCCAGTTTGGAGTGAGCAGGCCAGCTGGGGGGCAGTTGGGGGCTAGAAGGCCAGCAGTGGGGGGGGGGCGGTTGGGGCGAGCAGGCCAGAAGGCAGAGTGGTTAAGGGCAAGCAGGCAGGCAGGTGAGTGGCTAGAGCGAGCAGTCCTGGATTGTGAGAGGGGTGTCCGACTGCTGGTTTCAGTCCAATACCTGTAAAATGGCAATAGGACATCCTTTGAGGGGTCCCAGATTGGAGAGGGTGTAGACTGGGCTGAGGAACACTCCCCAGACCCCTGGACATGAATTTCGTGCATTGGGCCACTAGTGTGTGTGTGTGTGTGTGTGTGTGTGTATGTGTACATATATATAAAAATACAGTGTGCCTGGATGAGACATATCTATTGCAGGAAGTTAGTACTGTAGATCACACTAATCACTGAAATCTCAAATTCTTTTTGAAAGTAGGCAGAGACTCTTAAGTAAAACACTAACCTGCATCATTTCTGTTTTGAAACATTGTCATGGCTTCAAGATTTAATGCACACACACCCCTCATGAAAGCTTTCTTCATGGAATCTTCAAAATGCTCTTTTTCATGTTGCATTCTTTGGATCTCAGCTTTTGCATTTTCCAAAGCTCCAGATAACTAAAATAAGGCAAATTTTTTAAAAAAGGGTTGTAATACGAGGAAGGATATTATTTATTGTTAAAAAGTAGACTTACACTGTAAAGTATTTTTAGGTGAAATACAGGTAATAAAAACACTTTGCCACATGCCTCTTCCGCTATGTATCTCACTTTATTTTAAATGGTACATCTTACTTTTAGTGTCTTTCAACAAACCATGTCCATTTCTAACCATAAATTCAAGGCTCAAACAAGGGGAATTGTGTATCAGTCCCACTGAAGATTGCTGATGTGTTTTAATTATAAAAAAATACATATCATTTCTTACAATCAATTTTTTATATGGAATATAGAATATTAAACAAAATACATTAAGAGCCACAGAAAGCCCTCACCTCTTTTAGAAAAATTTTTTACCCCTTTAGAAAAAAATTTAACTAAGTGCCTGCAATATTAACATTTTTAAAAACTAAATGATACTATAGAATTTAAAGTGCAAAGTAATATTAGTTGCAACACATTTTTCCACAGACCAAATCTAAAGATTCCATTTTTTGCATGTTATTTGTATTGCAGAAAATTGTCTGTATTATAAAACTGATTTTTGACATTAAAAACTTTGTACTATAATGATGAAATATATTTTTCCTTTTAGTATTTTATTTCAAGAGGTCTACTGCATTCTTCAATATAGTTTTTATTTCATTTTGAGTCTCAAATGTTTTCCTGTGGAAAATATGTTAATTTTATTATTAGAAATCAATGGGAAGATGAAAAAATGGCATCGGAATAGACGTGTCTCAGAGAGAACAGCTGAGGTGTGTTTGTTGGTGAGATAAGAGACAGTTGTATTCCAGGAGAAGGTGGGGGACTGCTGGATGGGGCTGCCTGGTCAGGTTCCCTGCCTGAAACACCAGCTCAGACGTGAAGACTCCGCCATCTTGAAAGGGAAAGTGGATGTTTATGGAAGCCTAAAAATCTACAGCTGAGACACCAACCAAACAGCTACAAGCCCCAGAATACCAGTCCCCAATTGGCGCAAACACTTGGATTCAGAGGAGCTATACATGCCACACAGAATGGTCAGATTTCCCCTGGGATAAGGTGAGGTCTCTGGTCCTGCAGAACAGAAAGGTGTGTGCACTGGGAACTGAAGGTCTGGGGGAAATCTGCACCTAGAAAAATCTGTGGCTGTTTGGCCTGGTGTTATCCGTGAATGTGGAAGGTGGTCCTGAGAGGTGCTAAAAGAAGGGATCTCTAGAAAGCAACCCATTTTGATCTGACACAGAAGGACAGCCTGGGAGTTGTTAAAGTGTGCCAGCTGTTTGGATAAGAGCTGGGAAGAGGAACTGTGCAGACTTTCCTCCTCAGATCCTCGCTTCTGATTGCTAAGCCAAATACACAGGATCACCCAATTGGGGACACCCTGGGAGACTGTAGGGGAAAGTTGTTTTTCTGAAACCTGGGGATTGGAGGGGAGTGACCTTTGGAGAACCAGCTCTGGGGCAGCCTACTCCCACAAACTGGTATTGAGTGCCACAGGGAAAGCAGGATCTAAGCACAGGCTAGAGAGGACCTATATTCTCAGAGGTAAATCCATAAACACTGCCACCCAGGGGCTGACTCACAAATTGACTCTTGTGTAATCACCAAAGAATAAAGAGATTAAGATATACCGCCTGCTTAAAAATAGGACTGACTTAAAACACTGACGACCAGTGATACTCAGGGAACTGCAATACAGTTCCGACTGGGAAACAGTTGTGCCAAACAGAACAATAGAGGAAGTAAATGACCTTCACTACTGCACATTCTATTTTTTAAATTTAAAATTTTTTAATTTTAAGATACTATTTGTTTTCTTTTTTCCTCACTTGATTTTACCTCTTTAATTATTACATTTTTATTTTCAGTCAGTATTATTACTACTACTATTTTACCGTTTTTAAAAATTAGTGTCTTTTTATTTTCTCTATTTTACTTTGGGATTAAAGTTCTACATTCTAATTTCATCATTCCTTTAGCATCATTTTACTATATCTCATCTCTACCTTTATGCCATCACTACTCCCTTCGTAACTTTTCCACTTTTATTGTCCTGTTTCTCTTACCCTTTTCCTATTTTAGATTTTCCCTATTCTTTCTTTTTACCTCGTTAAAATTTCACCCTACTTATATATTTAACTTTCAATCCTCTGCTTCAAATCCATACACACCTCTCTCTTCTCTGCTTTCATTATCCAAAATATTGTTTTTCTCTCTGTCCTTTTGTTGATGTTTGCTTGAATGTTGATTATATCTATTTTTTAAATTTTATTGTGAGATTGTTTTGCTTACTCTTCTTAATTTGTTTTGCTTTTCATTTGCTTTGTTTTTATTTGTTTTTCACTTCTGTTTTCCTGTGCCTCCCTTGATATTAATTGTTGTTTGTAGTTTGCATTAATCTCCAAGTACTTGTTGCTGGCATTTGTTGGGATTAGTGGCTATTCTATTGTAGTTTTCTCCCCATATATATAACTTGTTCCCCTCCTCTTTCTTATTTTCTTTCATTTCTCTCTTATTTTTTTTCCTTTTCTTTTTTTCATTTTTCTCCCATCTCATAATTGCATCTTGGCACTCCTTTTATTTTCTTTCTTTTTTTCTTCTTTTCTTTCTCTCCTATCCCCTAATTTGTCTCTCTCTGGTGGTCACCTTTTTTTGTGGCTATTAATAACATGAATACATTTCTGATCAGTGCCTTGTGCATTGTACCTGGTTGTGTTGTATTTTGTGCCTTTAAATCAACACAAGAGAGAGAGAACTACATAACCAGACACTCAGAGAAGAGAGACCATGGGCAGACAAAGAAACAAGAAATAACTTTAGTAAATATATTCGCACCCAATACAAGAGCACCCAAATACATAAAAAAAACTCTTGGAGGATATCAAGGGAGAGATTGACAGCAATACAATCATAGTAGGAGACTTTAATATCCCACTATCACCGTTGGACAAAACTTCTAAACAAAAAATCAGTAAAGAAACATCAATCCTAAATGACTCAATAGACCAGATGGAATTAATTGACATCCTCAGAACAGTTCACCCCAAAGCCAAAGAATATGCATTCTTCTCAAGTGTACATAGGTCATTTTCAAAGATAGACCATATGTTGGGTCATAGGCAAAATCTCTTCAAATTCAAGAAGATAGAAATAATATCAAGCATCTTCTCAGATCACAGTGGCATAAAACTGGAAATCAACTACAATAAAAACAATCCAAAGAAATAAAAAACATGGAGACTAGACAGCATGCTATTAAACAATGACTGGGTAACCAGAGAGATCAAGGAAGAAAAAAAAACATCATGGCAATAAATGACAATGACAACACAACAATACAAAATTTATGGGACACAGTGGAAGCAGTCTTGAGAGGGAAGTTCATAGCTCTACAAACCTACTGCAAAAAACAAGAAACAATGGTAATAAATTACCTAACCCTACAACTCAAAGAGCTAGAAAGAGAGCAACAAGAAAAGCCCAGTGTGAGCAGAAGGAAGGAAATAGTAAAGATCAGAGTGGAGATAAACAAAATAGAGACTAAAGAAACAATACAAAAGATAAAAAAAACACACCAGAGCTGTTTCTTCAAAAGGATAAACAAGGTTGATGAACCTCTAGGTTTACCAAGAAGCAAAGAGGGTCAAATAAACAAAATCAGAAATGAAAGAGGTGAAATAACAACAGACCCCACCAAAATACAAAGGATTGTTAAAATATACTATGAACAACTCTATTCCAACAAACTGGACAAGCTGGAGGAAATGGACATATTCCTAGAAGAATATAACCTTCCAAAACTCAATCAGGAAGAATCTAAATAGGTCCATTAAAATGTCCATACTACCCATAGCAATCTACAGATTCAATGCACTCCCCATTAAAATACCAATGGCATATTTCACAGACCTAGATCAATAGAAATTGAAGCAGTCATCAAAAAGCTTCCAGCAAACAAAAGCCTGGGGCCAGACAGCTACACAGGGGAGTTTTACCAAACATTCAAGGAAGAATTAAAACCTATCCTCCTCAGACTATTTCAAAAAATTCAAGAGGAAGGAATACTTCCAAGCACCTTCTATGAAGCCAGCATCACCCTAATACCAAAACCAGATAAAGACAATACAATGAAAGAGAATTACAGGCCAATAGTCTTCATTAACATAGATGCCAAAATCCTCAACAAAATTCTAGCAAATTGGATCCAGCAGTACATCAGAAAGACCATACACCATGATAAAAGTAGGATTTATCCTAGGAATGCAAGGATGGTACATCTGTAAATCAATAAATGTGATATATCACATAAACAAATTGAGAGATAAAAATTAGTCATATCAATTGATGCAGAAAAAGCATTTGACAAAATCCAACGCCCTTTCTTGATAAAAACTCTCAACAAGGTGGGACGAAAAGGATCATACCTCAACATCATAAAAGCTATGATAAACCCAGAGCTAACATCATACTCAATGGGCAAAAACTAAAACCATTTCCCCTAAGAACAGAAACAAGACAGGGATGCCCACTCTCACCACCCCAGTTTGACATAGTATTGGAAGTATTAGCTATTGCAATTAGACAAGAAGAAAAAATAAAAGGCATCCAAATTGGAAAAGAAGTAAAGCTGTCCTTATTTGCAGATGACATGAGACTGTACATAAAAAACCTGAAAGACTCCATCAAAAAACTAATGGACTTATAAATGAGTTTGGCAATGTAGCAGGATACAAAATTAATGCCAAGAAATCTATGGCATTTCTATACACTAATACTGAACTTACAGAAAGAGAGACTAAAAAAGCAATCTCATTTATCAATGCACCAAAAAAATTTAAGATACCTAGGAATAAACCTAGCTAAGGAGGTAAAAGATCTATACGCAGAAAACTAAGGACACTGAAAAAAGAGATAGAGGAAGACGTAAACAAATGGAAGAGCATACCATGCTCATGGATGGGGAGGGGAGAATCAACATCATTAAAATGTCCATACTACCCATAGCAATCTATAGATTCAATGCACTCCCCATTAAAATACCAATGGCATATTTCACAGACCTAGAACTCTCCAAAGATTCATCTGGAACCATAAAAGACCCCGAATAGCCACAGCAATCCTGAGAAAGAAGAATAAAGTAGGTGGGATCTCAAGACCAGATTTCAAGCTATATTACAGAGCCACTGTTCTGAAAACAGCCTGGTACTGGCAGAAGAACAGACATATAGACCAATGGAATAGAATAGAGAATCCAGATATCGATCCAAACTACTATGCTCAATTAATATTGGACAAAGGAGACACGAACATACAATGGAGTCAAGACAGTCTCTTCAATAAATGGTGTTGGGAAAATTGGACAGATACATGCAAAAAAGTGAAACTAGATCACCAACTTACATCATACACAAAAATAAATACAGGACTTAAACATAAGACGGGAAACGATAAAAATACTAGAGGAATCCACAGGCAGCAAAATCTCAGATATATGCCAAAGTTACTTCTTCACTGATACTGCTCCCAGGACAATGGAAGCTAAAGAGAAAATAAACAATTAGGACTCCATCAAAATAAAAAGCTTTTGCATGGCAAAAGAAACCATCAACAAAACAACAAGGAAGCCCACTATATGGGAGAACATATTTGCAAATGTTATCACTGATAAAGGTTTAATCTCCAACATCTACAGCCAACTTATACAACTTAATAAAAGGAAGATAAATGATCCAATAAAAAAATGGGCAATGGACCTAAATAGAATCTTTTAGAAAGAAGACAGAAAGAAGGCCAGGAGACACATGAAAACATGCTCAAAGACAATAATTATCCGAGAGATGCAAATCAAAACGACAATGCGGTACCATCTCATACCATTGTCAGAATGGCAATCATCAACAACAAGTGTTGACAAGGATGTGGAGAAAAAGGAACCCTCGTGCACTGCTGGTGGGAATGCAGACTGATGCAGCCACTGTATGGGGTTTCCACAAAAAACTGAACATGGTACTTCCATTTGACCTAGTAATCCCACTCCTAGGAATATATCCTAAGAAACTAGAAGTACCAATCAGAAAGTACCAATGTTCATAGCAGCACAATTTACAATAGTTAAAATTTGGAAACAGCCTAGGTGCCCATCAGCAAATGACTGGATCAGAAAACTATGGTACATCTACAGAATGAAATAGTATGATGCCATAAAAAAAGAAGGAATTCATATCATTTGCAGCATCCTGAATGGAACTGGAGAGCATTATGCTACGTAAAATAAGCCAGTCAATGAAAAAAAAAATACCACATGTTCTCACTCATTTACAGATAATAAAAAACATTATAAACTAATGAACAAAAAGATAGATATAGAGGCAGTAAAGTGTCAAAAAGACTGTGAAATTATAGCAGGAAGGTTAGGGAGAGGTGGGGTAGATAAGAGATCAACCAAAGGACTTGTATGCATGCATATAAGCATAACGGATGGACACAAGACAATGGGAGGTTAGGACATGCATGGGAATGGGAGGCGGGCAATGGGAAGATAGGTACACATGTAATACATTAATAAAAAATATGGGGGGAAAAAGAAGTCAGTGGGAAAATAATTCCAATTTGTATACAACTTTATATGAGTAAAGTTTATTTAAATTAACAAGAGGATAAACATTTTTGGTTTTGGTCTCTATTTTTGGCTAAATAAAAGCCAAAAGAAGTATAAGAAAGCATGCTTTCTTAGAGACATAAGGATCTATGAGTAATTTAAATTGTCAAGACACTCGTACACACAAAAGTTCCAACATAAGTTTGGAGACCAAACTTTTGTTGAGTTACAACTTTTAGAGAATAAGTAAGTCTATAAATCTGACTCCTTATCTTTCTTTCCCAAATAGTCATAGTCTCATTTGAAGATATTCTGCATTAAATGGAATTAGAAATGGGTCACTCTGCCTAACTATAGTAAAGTAACAGTGAGTGATACTACCCATTTTGTTTATTTCTATTAAATTAAAGGAAAGTAAGAATAAATAAAAAAAACAGAAGTTTTACCACAGCAACTTTGTTTTCATAATCATTGGAAATTTGGACACAAACTTCTTCGGCTCTTGCTTGACAAGCTCGCTCCACCACGTCCTTCCACCTCTTTTGCACCATGGAATGCCAGCCTGTCCACACTTTCTTCAGTAAAGTTCTTTGGAAGTACTGGTCAGCAAGTTTGCCTTCATAAGCCTAAATGAAAGTATTACAATCTTAAAACACAGTGCACTGGTAAATATACTGGCAGTAATAAAAAGAAACATAACACAGTGGTGAGCAGTGTACATACATTATTACTTAATCCTGTGTAATTATTCTTATCTGCATAGAGAACAGGCTTATAAAGGTTAAATAATCGGCCCAATTAGATAGGGAAAAGCCATTCTTGACTCATTCCAGAGCCTAAGCTCTTGCACATCACTGTTTTATATAACTAATCAAGTTAGGGGAAAATAACAACAAAAAAACAAATGAAAGAAAATGAGAAATTTTGCCATCTTAGTTCTGAATCTGCATGACCTTTTAGCTGAAACCAGGACTAAGACAACAGAATGGTTGGAAAACAAAAAGGTAACTGTGGCTTCAAATGGCATTGTTTTCCCTTTGGCTTGGTGGACACCACCATAAGCAAGATTAATTTAATTTTCATACTTTGCATCATATATAGTGCCAAACTGATTCAAACAGGAACATATGCTATTCTTTTTATCAATGAATTTAAATTCTTTTGAAGAAGTAGTTCCAATTTTCAATCTTCTTAAATTTGAAAAGCTATTCAAAAAGTGATGCCAGCCTCAACTATTTTAGCTAACATAAAAACAATATATTCTTATTATGTCACTTGATAAATAACTTTCAAAATATGGTCTAAATACTCATTTTCAATAGTTCTTTTCAGTCTGATCAATGTAGATTGATATATTGGGATTAATTAAAAAATGAAAGCATTAGGAGGAATCCTATTCCCTAAAAGTGGAATATTAAATATTGATGTTATTAATACTAAATATTAATGTTTAATAATATTAACATTTAATATTAATTTTTTGGAACTAATGCATAGAGATCACTTGATGGCTCACATGAGCATTACATTAAAACTATATATACACATGTGTATATACAGTATATATATATGTGTGTGTGTGTGTGTGTGTGTATGTGTGTATATATATATATATATATATATCTCCACCTCCTACATTCTTGAGTCTTGATACTCTGTGTTCTTGTAGGATATATACATATTCATACTTTTCCATTTCTGATACAATAATTTCTCAGTTTGCCTATACTCTGATATAGTAAGTTAGCTCTTATTAATTAAACTGAATAATGTTCAAATTTAAATTATGTACAAACTGAGGATAATTTTTAAAAAGCAATACAGACATGGCTTTAATTCTTACTCCAATGCAAGTCTACACAACAAACATTTATACAATTTTATAATGTACTAGTAGCTCTCTGTGGGGCCTATCTGCTCCACACCCGCTGCCCAGAGGCTCTCCAGAGCCCAGAGGCCCATCTGTGGCCCAGCCTGGCCAGAGGCCCATCTGTGGCAGGGTGCAGAATGCTTGCCTTGTTGCTGTGGTGATGAAGCCAGCATTCCGCCAGGCTGCTCATGCTGCCCATTCTCAGCAGCCACCCCCTCGGGACTGGGGCACTCCGGTGGGGCTGAAAGGACTGAGTACCGCCAACTTGTGGCTATGGGCACTGCCACCTTTGTGATGGAGTGATGGTTAATTTGAATACTACTCTTTTATTAGATGGATAACTGTAGTGTTGCCTCTTTTTGAGGAGAATGTATTCAGGCATTGTAGAAGGAGAATCAAAATGGGAAGTATATGATATGTTAAAGAGTGTAAATTTTTTCTCCACATAATCATATTTGAGTCAAATTTGTTACAGGGGTTCCATTATCAAGGCATTTGTAATTTAGGTACAATCCCTACTAACCTATTGTGACAAAAGAAATGATATATCAATAGATCTATAAAATATGGGGTATTTTACCCCAAACTATACCAAAATCAAATTCCTTGAAAACAGAACATTAAATTCATTTTGACTTATTAAATAATAAATCCTTCTTTGACTTTAACAAGAATTCTAAAATGTGATCCTAAACAATTTTGAATTCAGAAGTCTAATATTTGCCAGTCATCTTTTCGTTTTTATACTTACATCCTGTCTGGATTTGACATGGCTAATTCGCCAGTGGAAGAATGTTCTCATCAACTCTATCCTTTTCTTTTGCTTGCCTATAGAATGAGACAAGCTGGAAATCACCTATGAACAGCAAATAGGCCAATTATTGTGATGTTGCAATAACAGCTACTAGTAAAGTGATTTTTCTCATATATCTAAAAGTGCTAGAGAATATCAATGGATCATTACTATATTCATCCAGTTAACTTCATTATTATCTTTAAAAAGACCAAAAAACTTCTCCACATGAATACACCATGTGAAGGGGAACAAAAGAGGAAAGAAATTTCATTATGTGTACATCTTGGTAATCACAAAAATAAATTTATGTACATGAAAATTAATACAAGGTGGGACACAGTAGGTTTAGTTATTCCTGTGGAAAATAACACAAGAATAAACTGTGTTTCACATAAATCTACTTGTGCCCTACCCTATATGGTATTGACATTTAATTCAAGAAAAGCAAGCATACATTGAAAGTTTTGCTGCATATACAAAAAGTATTTATTGACTAGGATTGAGGGTAGAGGCCAGATTTTATATATCTTTCTAGTCTTTAAATATCTTTAGTACGTTGGATTATAAGTTTCTCAATAACCGTTTTTTTAAAAATATTTTTATTGATTTCAGAGAGAGAAAAACATCAATGATGAGAGAGAATCATTGATCGACTGACTCCTACATGCCCCCTGCTGAAGATTGAGCTAACAACTCCCAGTATGGAACCGTGACCTCCTGGTTCATATGTCAACACTCAACCACTGAGTCATGCTGACACATGCTGGTTGGCTGGGCTCAATAACTGTTTAATAATTTTCTTCTGAATTCAACAAACTCATAAAAGAAAATAATCATACTCTGATGTACTTCTTCAGTGTTATTCTTCTTCTTTTATTTATTATTATATTTTAAAATGTTTTCATTGATTTCAATGAGAGGAAGGGAAAGGGACAGAGGGATAGAAAGATCATTGATGAGAATCATTGACCAGATGCATCCTGCATGACTCTTACTAGGGATTGAGTTAGCAACCCAGGCATGTGCCCTGGTTAGAAATTGAACCATAACCTCCCCATGGGTCCATGCTCAACCACTGAGTCACAATGGCTAGGCTTTTTCTTGTGCTTTAAAAAAAAAAATTATGGAGGCTTTTAAATCCTAAGATAATACTCTCTCTCTTATAAAGTAGCAAGTAGCTGAAACGTCTATTTAAAAATGGCCACAAAAAGAGATTTTGTAAATTGGACACATTTACTGAGAGAGATTTATTCTGGCTTCTTTTAAATAATTTTTAAAAGTGGAAAAGGGCACACATTCTAAGATATTGTTAATATTCTCTTTCTAAAGTTGTATGGTGGTGGCTATCTACTTTGTTTTAAAAAATTGGACATATATGTACAACTCTTTTTTATGTGTGATACTTTAAAATTAAAATCCTTAAGATAGAGTTCTGAGGATAATAGAGAAAATGACTACTATTAATATCTAGTTAAAAAAGTAAACTATGAAAAATGTTCAATTTTATGTCATACCTTGCAATACCAAAAGAAATGTATATATATTTTAAAAACACTGGACTCTTTATCCAGTTAATTAAAATAGTGAGGGTTGCATCTAAAGATCAGCAGTTGAGGTGTTTGCTGAGTCCCTTCTCTCTGAAAGCCACCATCCTTCTAGGGGCAGCCACAGATTTGTTGCCCACCTCCTTTGTTCAAGGTGTTGTCTGCAGGCACAAAATTAGCACACATCTGAACCTTACTTTCAAATTCTTAACAGGCTAACAGAAAGTAAAATAAAAGGTGCTGTTTATCAATAAAAAAACAGACTTCTTCAGCGAATAAAGACTTATCACAGATATAATGTGAGAAACTTAAAATAACCCCTAAAAAGACAGCTTAAATACTGGATAATGCTGGTTCCCTAAAGTGCTCTTAAGGGCAGTTAGGAAGGAAAAATTAGTGTGTACATTTAGCATGTACTCTTAAAACTCCAAGCACATTGAAACTGATCTCAAAGATAAAATGGCATGACCACGGCATGTTTAATAGGAAAATTGTATATTTATGCACCTATTTTTCTACCAATTTCTGAAGTGATCTTCCCTTTGTATCTTGCATGACCTAAAAAAAACCCCCACTTCTTGGCCTCTTAGGGAGGAAGGGAGAAAAGAGAGAAGGAGAAGGAAAAGGAGAGAGGCAGAGAGGGAAAAAGGAAGAGAGATGGAAAGTGAGGGCGAGTGAGAGAGAGGTGAGAAAGATACACCTGTTGCTTGTCTTCTACACCTGGCCCGGCTGGGGATCAAACCCAAAACTGGGTAGGTGCCCTGACTGGTAATCAAATTGATGACCTTCTGGTGTACCCAACTATGCTCCAACCAACTGAGCCACACACACCAACTAGGGCACTTCCTGACATTTATTATCTAGTAAGACATTTACTGAATCTCAGTTAAAAAGAAATATAAAAAAAGAATACCTCATCTTTTCTCCCAATGGATATTTCATAGGCTTTTTGCAACTCCTTCAAGCTGTTGATCTGGTTGCATAGTTGTTTTAAATGTGCTGCATGTTTTTCTTTCTCTTTTTTCATTTCCATACGGTGCCAGTCAATAAAATTTAGTCTCCATTTCGTTAGTTCAGATATGACGTTTGACTGAAAAATAAATATATTGAAAACTAAACAGTTTGTTCTTTTATAGTGCTTCTTAAAATTACACCGAAATTAAGAAACACTTTTAAAAAATCAGAACAAGCAATCAACATGAAAGCTATTTTTTAAAAAATCACTAATGAAACGTAAGTTCAACAGTTACAGCTCTCCTCTTGGTTCACATTCACCATATTAAAGATATGATTTTTTTTAAAGTTACTTTGTATTAAATTTTGTCACTTAAACAAATTTCAGGTCTTAATCTTTGTTTATTTAAAAACTTAAATGTCCATATTAAGTTGGGTCAGGGAAAGGAAATGCAGGGCCATGCACTACTCTGAGCCATAGGACTAGATATTATTTAGATGGAGGTGGATAGTGGGAATCTTGGGAGTTGATGCTTTCTTCCCCCAAATAATTTATCACAATGGCTACCTTAACAAACTGCTAAGTCTGACCTCTTTTTACTCTACTGACTGGCATAAATAAAAAAGACCAAATAATCACGTTATAAAAAATTAGATAATATGGTTAATTGAACCTAGAACAATTTTAGTGTTTGGTGGTGCTCCATTCCAGTTCTTACACCATGAAAAGAAGTATGAAACTGTTCCATGAGGGAAATGGTAGAAACTATATTAAAAGATTTATAGTTCAAATAACAGAGAAATATAGATGCCATAGAACTCTCATGACCATAGTATCTCTATACATATGAATATTCAGCTTCGTTTTCTCAAACTACCTTTCAGAAAAATGGTTATTTTTCTCAACTACATTTTAATTAGCAAAAAGAAACCCTGCCATTTCTTTTTTTGGTAAACATGTTTTTAAAGCAAGTCTTTTTTTTAATGTTTTTATTGATTTTTAAAAATATATATTTTATTGATTGTTTACAGAGAGGGATAGAGAGTTAGAAACATCGATCAGGTGCTTCCTGCACACCCCCTACTGGGGATGTGCCCGCAACCAAGGTACATGCCTTGACCGGAATCGAACCTGGGACCTTTCAATCCCCAGGCTGACAGTCTATCCATTGAGCCAAACTGGTCAAGGCTGTTTTTATTGATTTTTAGAGAGAGAGGAAAAAAGATATATATATAGAGAGAGAAACATTGTTGAGAGAGGGACATCACTGATGGCTTATTCCTGTATGTACCCCTCCTGGAGATTGAGCCCTCGACCCAGGCATGTGCACCAACAGGGAAGCAAACTGGCAAGTTCTTGGTTCCTGGGCTGATGCTCAACTGCTGAGCCAAAACGGCTATGCTCTCTGCCATTTCTGTAATACTCTGTTTTACTAAAAGGCCACTAACATTACTAAAAATAAACATCAATTTTTATAGAGATATCAGTTTTACATTGTGGTTGCTTTAAGAATGGCTATCAAATGAATACATATTGCTAAAATTGGATTTTGTGTTTCATTTAAAGGAGACAATTTCATTAATGATAGCTACAATATAGTAAAGGTTCATTGAGTGTCTCAGTCACATAGTCTTTCAGAAATCTGAGAAATTCAGTAGATTGTTCCATCAACTATTTAAAACCTTGCTATTCAAAATATGTTTTTTGAACCAGCAGCATCACCTGGGATCTTGTTAGAAATGCATAATCTCGCCGAGACCTGTTTGGCTCAGTGAATAGAGTGTCAGCTTGCGGACTGAAAGGTTCCAGGTTCGATTCCGGTTGGGGGCATGTACCTTGCTTGCGGGCACATCTCCACTGTGGGGCATGCAGGAGGCGGCTGATCGATGTGTCTCTCTCATCGATGTTTCTGACTTTCTCTCTCCCTTCCTCTCTGTAAAAAATCAATAAAATATATTTATAAAAATGCATAATCTCAGGTCCTCAAAAACAACTAAATAAAAAGCTGAAGTTCAACTGGCTTCGTAGGGAATTCATGGACATCAAAGACGGAGAAGCACAGATTTTAGAAACTGGACTGATCTCCTAAAACTAAAGATTAAAAAGAACCTTTTATTTTAAATAGAAGAAAAACTGAAATTAAGAGCAAAACTATCATACTAATCCAACAAAGATACCTTAAGACCTGAACTCCAAAGATCCAGTACACTTTCCACCTTTTGAAGGTTTTCTTCAGAAACAACAGGATTGCCCACAATTATTTCATGGGCACCTGCATGACTAGAATTAGACCCTGGTGTGGAAGAGTCGCCTAAAAGATTTGAACTGAAAAAATCCATGACGGGATGAAAAGGCTTCCTTGGTGATGACACTGGTGATAACCCTAGAATGAAAAAAAGTTTTAGTGGTTACAGCAAATTGAAAACAACCCAAACTGGTGAGGACTTATATTGGAAGGCTGGAAGATGTCAGTTACTATAGAGGCTGAGAAAAATGCAGAGAAATGACCTTTCAGTGTACTTAATCTGGATATTTTAAATTTCAATATTGTTACTGATTTAGGACTAATCAACATGAGATGTCTCCTATACTCAAGTAAAGATGCTTTATATATCCAGCTCCACGCCTGAGCTGAAACTACTATTATCTGTGTCATCATCAGCGCTTTGTATGTTTCTATAATAAAAATGTTATAAGGATTGGCTCTCATAATACATGCTACCCTCAGAAATACATACTCTATTTTACTGATTCCAAAACTGAGGTTCAGAAAGGGTTAAGTAATTGATCAAGGTCAGAGTGCTTGTATATAGGTCATTATTACACTGGGGTGAGTTTTAATACTATTAAAAGTCAGCAGTGTAGAAGAGAGACTAGTAGTTTAATTTATCAGATACTCAACTATAAAATATCCTGTTTGCATTCAACATATAGGAGAGAAATATATATACTTATATATATATATATACTCCTGCCCATATACCAGGGTATGGGGATGGGAGTGAGAGCCAGAAAGAGAACTGGTATCTACCTTTAAAAAAAGCACAGAATATTTTATCACACACGTATACTGGAATTAGAGACTATTGATAATCATTTCTTGCATATCACACTTTTGCTATGAGGGTCCTATAACTAAGACTGAAGGGCTTTTCTATCTTCCTTACTAAATGACTCAAAACAAAGATAAAGATAAATTTACTACAGAACTTGTTACTTAAAAATAAATCAAGAGTTACCTGCAAAAGGAAAAAAAAATCATTCCCTAATATGTATGTTTTGCATTAAAATATATCAACAAATGGTTTAAACTAGTCACACTATGTAGCACTACCTATATATTCTGAAGATGGTTTAGGAACTCAAAGAATAAGGCACATGAATAGTATTTTTTACTAGATTTTACTAACTAGATCTTCACTCACGGGCTCTGCATTACGAAAAAATTTAAATCAGCCAAACTATCTAATATCCTTTTGAATCTTTAAAAATATTTGCCCTCTTGCCCTAGCCGGTTTGGCCCTCTGGATAGAGCTTCGGCTGCGGATTGAAGGGTTCCCCGGTAGATTCTGGTCAAGGGCACATGCCTGAGTTGCCAGCTCAGTCCCCAGTAGAGGGCATGCAGAAGGCAGCTGATCAATGATTCTTTCTCATCATTGATGTTTCTTTCTCTCTCCCACCCTTTCTCTCTGAAAACAATAAAAATATATTAAAAAGAAAATTGCCCTTAACCTAGAAGATTTAAGGATGTCACATACTATAATAAATAAACCTGCTTGTCTTTGATTATTATAAAATTATTTTAAATAGTATTATTCAATAAATTAGCAACAATAGCATTTTAAAATCCTGCCAATAAATAATATGCCAAAATATTCCTCTTACTACATAGATAATATTCATCAAACCACAAAATGTTGTATATTAATAAAAACAAGCTAAGGAAAAGTAATACCTTCTGTCTTTGAATGATTTGAAATATTTAAATCACGTCCTTTTCTAACTTCCGTTCTTGTTTCTCTTTCTCTTCTTACTATAAAGAAAAATACCCCAAAGCACTTTTAAATAAAATAACCTATTCACACATACCGAATTTAAGAAGGTTGAGGTATATAAATAAGATTTTAGAACAAAGAAAATAAAACACAGTGGGGTTAGAGGAACATTAAAACAAAGAACAAAAATTAAAAAAAGACTCTGAAACTAGAAAAAGTTTTATTATTAATAAATTTGATCCCACTCACCAAATATGGATGAAAGAGAATTCAGTCAACTGTGGCATTCAATTCACACTGAGAATCAGTGGATGAATGACACTGGAACTTAGAAAAGGCTATGCTGTCTAATAACACTGGATATTTCCAGGGGCCGGCTGCTTTTCACTAGCTGCAATCAAATTAAAGTGACACCGGTTCCCCCCAAACAGGGACTTCTTTACTTCCACCTCAGGAACCTTTAGTCAATACATGGTGAAAAGGAAAGTGGGAAAAACCTCACAAGAATGACTTGCCAACTCTGACACACCTCACTTATACTAAAGAACAGCAATACTAAGAACAACAGGAATGGGATGATAAATTTACATATTCCATTCTAACCAAGTCTATGCGTAAATCAGAATAACCTAAATTCACTGCATGTCACATGCTTAGGTCTCAAGTCCTTTTAGATAAAGGCAGAGGATAAACAAATACTACCTTACATACTAGAAAAGAACAGGGGTTACCTTGAAAGGTTGCAGAGTTGGGGCAAGGAAATGACTCCTATGTTGTACCACTGGGAACAACAGTATAGTAATACTGTAGCCAATGGAAAAGGAAACAAGCTTTTGGTGACCACCTTAATGGCAAAGGTTTAAAGGGCTAATACATTGCCTAAATTAATTTGTAAGGGAGTATGCAGCACTTTGGGTTCACTCAGTAGGAACTCCATGTTGAGGTGCCAGTATAATCAAAACATGGTCAATATCACTGATATAAAAATTAATAAATTCAAGGGTTGTATCTCTTAAAGATCAATAAATCTGGGTAGAAAGTATTCAGTAGAATGAATATATGTATTTTACAATTGTGATCTATTTGTTGATCTAATGCAATAGGTCAAAGATTGAGAAGCAATGAAAACGCCATTCTATAGAGGGAGAAGGACAATAGACACTAGAGCTGTGACTTATCAGAAAATGAGGAGCCTGCTGACTGATTAGGCTGTGTCATGTGCCTTCAAGGAGGGATCCTTAGAGTTTACTTATGGGTGATAGCTGCCTATTATTAGAGCTGTTTTACCCTTATTTAGAGTGAGCTTTTGGGATCCTGTTCTTTACTAAATAAGGGTCATTTAGGTAAAAGGAGCTTCATCCTTCTTTTTTAACCTTTTACTTCTCTATCATCATACATCCTGATTTGTATTAGCTCTCAATTCTGCCACAGACATAGTCCAAGAATGGATTCATGTTTGTGGTGATAATTCAAACAGTCCTCTATGCCTATATAAATACTGCTGACAAAGTCCTAGCACATGGTTCATATGGACCATCTTTAATTTTGGTGGTGGTGGTGGGGCGGGGGGGGGTTGGACATTTATTTTTCAAGATAATCCTGACAAATAACCATTAGAACAAAATAGAACAAATACAGAGATGTTACATATTTCACTAAGAAACATGCAATGGCTACAGTGTTGCTTTAAATTTATTACTTTTTAGAAAAGTAATAGTCAAAGGAAGCTCGAAGATCCAGCTGTCATATAAGAGTCAAGAATAACATATTAAAATGTAAAGAGTTTCCTCAGATAATAGTGATATTCACCAGTGACTAGAGAAGCATTTTCACAATCATAAATTAATTGTATTATAAGCTCAAATAACATCTTAAATTAAGAGATATTTTGAAAAATATACATAACCTGGATTATGAAGAATATCATCAATTATAGTTTGAAATCTAACATCTGGCACCACTTCTCCCTTAGAATGAGATGGCTGTGAAGTACCTGGTTCAATATTTGGAGTCACTATTGTATAACGAAGCAATTCTTCATACTCTTCCTATGAGAAACCAATAATAAATAATGTTTTATCACACTGTCACAATGGACACTAAGGCAAAAGAACAACAAAAGCTGTACATATCTATTATATTAGCTATTTTATATTATTATATTTTGAAATGTTTTCAACAATAGGACATGGGTAGACTTTCAACTGAGGGTTACTAATAAACAGACTCTTAGTTGGGCTAACATTCTAAGCAGATAACCAACACAAAATTATTTCTGGTGTGTCTAGAAAATCCTTCCTTATCCCTGTCTTAAATTCTACTTTAGAAATTTATTATTTTGATGTAAAGTTTTGTCTCTTAACAAAACAACTTGAGGTCTTACAAGGTGCTTACATTTTAGTAATAAAGGGGTCTGGACCCAACAATTACAATGTATGAGTTTTTAGACACCAGCTGGGTATCTTAAAATTCAACTCAATCTGACAATATCCACCAGAGTTAGCATCAGATTACACAAATTAAGGGTTCAGTCCCTTAAGACAGCTCCTCACATCCCCAACTTCAGGTCACCTTTGCTTCTGACTTACCAGCTATGGTTCCTTCCTCAGGTTCAATTAATTTCCTAGAGTGGCTCACAGAACTCAACATTTCATTTACTAGATTACCAGTACAGTGGTACCTCGAGATACGAGTGCTCTAACATACGAGATTTTTGAGATATGAGCCATCAAGCGAGCGATTTTTGCTTTGAAATACAAGCAACATTTGAGATAGGAGTAATTGAGCAGATCGGCCAGCTGCATACGACCCACCAGTTTACCTCGACTCGAGCGTCTCATAGATTTCCATGCTTCAAGGTTACAGAACGAATTAAACTCGTATCTCGAGGTACCACTGATTTATAAAAGGATATAACTCAGGAATAAGCCAGATAAATTGAGGCATAGGGCAAGGTATGGGGAAGGGGCTTGGAGTTTCCATGCCCTCTCTTAGCATGCCAGTCACCCAGCACTTCCATGTGGCTTACCACTTCAGAAGCTACCTGAATTCTCTTTTATGGGTATCTATTGAGGCTCCATTACATAAGCATGATTAATTAAATCATGGTCATTGGTGATTGAACTCAATTTCCAGTCCCTCTTCCCTCCTGAAAAGTTTAGGGGTAGGACTGAAATTTCCAGTCATCTAATTATATAATTGGTTTCTTTGGCAACCAGTCCCCATCTTTAAGTGAGCAAAAGTCACCTCATAACAAAACTCACCTTTATCATTCTCATGGCTTAAAAAATTACAATGTTTTAGGAGCTCTGTGCCAGAAACCAGAATGAAGGCCAAATATATATATATATATATATATATATTTATTATAAATCATAATATCACAAGTATAAATGAGTTAATTAGGTCCCCCTAGAAATAAGTCTGGATAAGACAGAGATGTAGAATACAGGACAGCACTGACACCTAAAAAGATAGCACCAAGTTGAAGAGGTACCATCCAAAGGGAAGGCAAGGATACAACATCTGTCACAATTCCCGACTGCTTCTTTACTAGTAAATAACCATAGATACTTTAACAGTAGCTTCCCAATGTCTAAATTTGTCATTTCAATTAAAGAAACACATTTGCTCATAAAATATTTTCTTGAAGTTTTTCTCATATTATACTTACTCAACATAATCATAATGTCCAGCTTTTTTCCTCTTAAATGATCCTATCTAATAAAAGAGCAATATGCAAATTGACTGTACTCCTGCTACACCCACAAGCCATGCCCACCAGCCATTCAGAGAGAGTATGCAAATTAACCCAACCAAGATGGCTATGGCCAGAGAGAGAGCAGGAGGGAGGCTTGGGTTGCCCCTGTGATAGAGGAAGCCAAGCTTTTTGCACACTCTGGCCAGCCCAGTCCTCAGCTTAAGGCAACAAAGTTTCAAAGGCTGTGCAAGCACAAGGCTTGGCTCCACTCCAGGCTACAAAATTTCAACTGTAGAAGATAAATGAATTCCAGATACCAGGGCCTCCGCTTGGGTTGCCACGTAGCATGGCTGGCCTGCAAACCACTACAGGCCCCTCACCCTGGCCACCCACGCCCCAAGGGAACCCCCACCCAGATCCAGGACACCTTTCAGGGCAAAACAGCTGGCCGCCACCCATAAACCAGGCCTCTATCTTATCTAATAAAAGAGTAATATGCAGATTGACCATCACTCCAACACACAAGATGACTGCCCTCATGTGGTCAAAAGATCCTGCCCCCATGTGGATACAAGATGGCCAGCAGGGGAGGGCAGTTGGCAGGGACCAGGCCTGCAGAAGAGGGCAGTTAGGGGTGATCAAGCCTGCAGGGGTGACCAGGCTGGCAGAGGAGGGAAGTTGTGGGGGGCCGGGCCTGCAGGGAAGAGCTGTTTGGGGGGGGACCCAGGCCTGCAGAGGAGGGCAGTTAGGGATGACCAGGCCCACAGGGGAGAGCAGTAAGGGGCAAACAGGCTGGCAGGGGAGCAGTTAGGCATCAATCAGGCTGGCAGGAGAGTGGTTAGGGGGTGATCAGGCTGGCAGGCAGAAGCGGTTAAGGGCAATCAGGAAGGCAGGCAGGTGAACAGTTGGAAGCCAGCAGTCCTACTTGGATCGAGCCTAAACTGGCAGTCGGACATCCCTCGAGGGGCCCCAGATTGGAGAGGGAGAAGGCTGGGCTGAAGGACACCCCTCCCCACCCTGTGCATGAATTTCATGCACCGGGTCTCTAGTGTAATTATAAAACTCAAGATATACCATGTTAGTATACTCTAGAAATCTGAATCCATATTTTTTTATGATAAAACATTTAGAAATAAATTAGAGCATTTCATATAAAACCCATACCTTCTGCAGTCAATTTATTTGTCACTGTCCAGGTAGTAGAATGTGATGAATGTTGTGACAACAGGGACTAGAACCTATAGTAGAACACTAAGGAATCTAGGCCTCAGAACTTTGGATGGTTTGATGTTGTATTGAATGGCATTAAAATGAAAGCAGCGTAAAGAGATAGCTACAGTGAGAAAATTTCAAGAAATGTTTCTTGACATTTCTAGCTTCTCTCATTGTGTTGTTTGAAGACTTTGTACAAAGAGTAAAGAGCTCATGATTATTTTCTGGAAGATTAAAATAATGTAAGGCATTTCCCAAAGTTTGTAAAATAATTCCTAAAGTTTGGTATAATTTGATATACATTATACATTATATATACACTAGAGGCCCACTGCATGAAAATCTGTGCAAGAGTAGGCCTTCCTTCCCCTGGCTGCTGGCACCAGCTTCCTTCTGGCACCCAGGACTCTGGCTTCCTTTCTCCAGCCGCCGGCTGGCATCTGGAGCTGGGTGGCTTCCCTCTGGCCCCAGCTTCATCTGGCCTAATTAGCATATTACCCTTAATAAAGAGCTAATATGCAAATGGTCATCACACCCTCATGCCCTCATGCTGGGGCCGGGGGGGCTGAGGCCCTGTCCCCTACCCCAGTGCTGGGGCACCTGAGGCCACACCCCTACCCACCCTGGCGTCAGGGCTGGGGGACCTGAGGCTGTGCTCCAAGCCCTGCAGGGATGGGGCTGGCTGGGTCTGGATCTCATGTGATTTTGAGGTATACGCAGCTGGGTGGGGATTTGACTTTGGGTCCCACAGTGTGCCCCCGACTCTGACAGAAGGGAGATTTTCATATACATTTTACTACTTTTCTTTCATTTCTGACACTTCTATTATAGAGAAAGGGAAAATAGCAATATTAAAATATTTCCTCTAATTAATTTCCTTTTAATGTGCATGAATTTTGTGCATAGCGCCACTAGTCTACACTAATAAAAGAGTAAGATGCAAATTGACCGTATCTTCACAAAGCCCACCAGCCAATCAGGACTGAGTATGCAAATTAACTCAACAAAAATGACAGGTTAATTTGCATACACAGGCACCAAGCGCCCCAGCTGCTCTGAGCCTTTGGGCAGTGTGGGATGGCAGAAAGGCGGCTCTGGGCCGGAGTGAAAAGGTGGCTCCAGCTGGAGCGAAGGCAGTGCCAGCAGCCAGGGAAGGAAGGCCCATTCTTGCATGAATCTTCCTGCATCAGGCCTCTAATAGATTATAATTCTAAGTATAAATGGCATGAATGAATGAAAAATGTATTCCTAGTTTTCCTTCATACTATTTGTTGAAAATAAGTCATAACAAATTTAGACATGTCTTCCTACCTGAAGATCTGAAGAGCTTGAACTGTTTTGGTTGCAGTCATTCTGCATAACTGGAAATGCGTATTTCTCCTCATCTGATGACATGCTGTAAAAATACTATAAAACAGTAAACTTAACTTTAGTTTTTCCCCCCTCAATATTTAAACTAAAATAGAATTCCTATTATATAGATGGAATACCAACTAAAACAATAATTGTGATATTTTAAAATCATTCAACATATCTGAGCAACCATAGACAAAATCATTGGACAAAAATAAATAAATAAATAAATAAAGACTTGATTCCCAAAATTAGTGAGTTTATAAAGTAGCAAAGGAGATGAAACAAATACATGAAAGGTTAAAGAAAAATGGAGACTCTTCAAAAAAATCCGCACAGTATAAGGTTGAGAATAATGGATTTTGATCTCTGTTCTTAACAATGTGTGACAACCTAGATGTTGTCCACTTTCTTTTAAGATGCTGAACCAAGAATGAACAATTTGTGCAAATTCTCTGCTTAGGAAACTTACCTTTTGGAAGTATTATTTTAAGAAAAGTAAGCCCATACAAAACAACAGATTCTAATATGCACATAGAAGAATTGTTGAAAGTCTTAGCCAAAAAAAAAAAAAAGTACTTTTAGTAACTAATAATTAAATTATTTAAAAGACAAGTAGAGACTACTCAAACTATCTGAATACTAGTACCATGTAAGACACTGGTGAGGAAGTAGTAAGATGAGTCCCCAAGGACTTTATAATCTATAGGTAGGTACCAGATATATGAGTAACTGATGAAAAAAAGTGCTGATAGACCCTAAACAAAAGAGGTGTAAAGAAAGGAGGTAGGAGTAGCCATTTTTCATGGGGTGAAATCCTGAGGGTGTGAAGAAGTAAGAATGAAGCCAGAGAAAATTTTAATCAAGAAAAATGACCCCAATGTTGAGATCAGACAGACAGATAAAAGTTATCAGGACATACTAGGCAGTAGAGCTGCATAAGCAAAGATACAGCAGCATGGACAGGCATGCTAGGAACATAAGTATAGTAGTTAATGCTGTAAGCAAAGGGTATAAAGCAAGACTTGGCTGAGAGCAGCCAGGTCATGGAAGATCATGATTATGTCACGTTAAAAAGTTTAGTCTTTATTTTAGAGAAGTTATTAAAATGTTTTAAACAACTGGTAACCAGATCATGCTTGTCTTTTAGAATGATCACTCTGGCAACTTTCAAGATGAATTGGACAGTTGGGGTCCTGCAGAAAGAGATCAACTGAGAGCCGAATGCAGTAGTCTAAGAAGTAAATGTTCCCTCTGGCAGTAATCCAGGAGATAAATGAGGACCTAAATCTAGGAGTCAGCAATGGGAAGTAGGTAGAGAGTATGACTATGAGACAGTTGTGTTATGGCAATGAAAATGAGAGATCATGGTTAATAACTGGTTCAGGGATTAAAGGGAGGACTTGTTAATGGCTTCCAGGAGTCTGACTTGAGTAACTAGATAGATGATAGTGCCACTCACCACGGCAAGAGATGTAGGAAGATGGGCAGGTTGGGAGGAAGAACACTAGGCTCAACATCGGATGTTTTGGGTGAGCAGTACCTGTGAGGCACTGAGGTGAAGCTGCAGGTATGCAGCGTATGGCCACCCTGTATGCTGTGCACCATCCAAGGACTGCCATTTACAGTGAATGGTGCTTCCTGGAGTCAAACAATGTGGGAGCCCTGCTTTGGAGCTTTGGGTTGAAGATACAGTTTGAGGAATCATCAGCATAATCGGAAATGCTGGAAAACAAGAGGATAAGATCACCAATGAAAAAAAGTGACAGAAAAATTTCTTACTCCGAAGTCCATATACCCAAGTTGTATGCAATATTTTTAGTATAAATGCACATGTGTGTATTTTTCTAGGAAGAGGATCCTTAGCTTTCAGTATGTGTTCAGAAGAAACTAAAACCCTAATAAAGTTAAGGGCCACCACCATAGTGAGACAAAGGTTAAAACCACCACCACTAACATTTAAAGGGGGAAAAGAAAAGCCAACAAAGACAAAAGGATCAATAAAACTATCAGAATGAACAGCATCATAAAAGCTTAGAGAAGGAATTCAGTCTCACATACCAAAGAAAGATGAGCATTGGACAGAATTCCTTGAATTTGGCAATCAGGAAATTGCTATGACATTTCCCTAAACAATTTCAGTGGAAAGTAGAACAGGTCTCAATCACCGTGGGCTGAAGAGTGAGAGACGAGGAAATTGAAGTAGAAAGGGCAGATCCAGGGAAACTGCAATATTAGAAGAAACACGGATTGGGGCTAGATTGTGGAAAGGATGGTTGAACTTTATTCAGAGGATGTTACTGAATATACCCATGATAAGTAAACTAAATCTCTGCATGACTGTCTTTGGCTAAGCCAATTAGGAAGGATAAAATAAGCACATACATCTCAGCAAGGAATGGCTGCTTCACAGGACTTCAAATCCACCACTGTGGTAACTTGGTCCATCTCTGTCCCCATCCACTTCTTCCTTTAGGGTGTGCTTGCTGATCAATTAAGTATAGGAGTGGGGGTGGGGCGGGGCTGGTTATTTAAAAAACACACACAAATGAACTGCAAAGTATGGTTGGACTTGTAAGAGTTTTTGAATGTAGATACTGCAGACACGAAACAACTCCTGCACTTTTGGGAAATAACGTTCTGCCCCGTTTTGATGCTAACAAGGCGTGGCAGTTTACTTGAAACCCTAAAACAGCAGCATTGCTTCTGCTAGGTTCAGAAACAAAGGAGGGAAACGAGGCTTGCTTTCACGGGTGGCGGGTGTACATCAGCGCACTAAATTGTATTTTCCAACCCCAAACGTCAGAAACCAGGAGATACAAAAGTTCCCAGTGCTTCTCCATTGACAGGTAAACCCAAGTGCGTCTTGGTAATCACCTGGCAGACGGGGAAAGCGGGCTCCGTCAGGGAACGCAAAAGTAACACCGGAGAGGCAGAGGCGGGGTGAATTAGGTGCAAGCTGGCAGCGGGGTGCCGCCCCGGCGCCCTCCGCGGACCCGCCTGCAGGCAGGGACAGGGCGCGGGGGAGCCGCTCCCCCTGCCAAGGACCCGCAGCAGAGGGGCAGTCAGTTGCGAGTGAGCAAAGAGCTAGTTCTTTTTTTTCTTTTTCTTTTTTAAAATGTATTTTATTGGTTTTTCACAGAGAGAGAAAGGGATAGAGAATTAGAAACATCCAGGAGAGAGAGACATCCATCAGCCGCCTCCTGCACGCCCCCCACAGTGGGGATGCGCCCGCAGCCCACGTACGTGCCCTTGACCGGAATCGAACCCGGGACCTTTCAGCCCGCAGGCCGGCGCTCTACCCACTGAGCCACACCGGCTTTGGCGAGCGAGTTCTTTTCCATCCTTTTCTACCCACCCCCGTTTTAATAACATGCTTCGTTAAAAAACAAGAAAGCGTTCGACGTGGTTCTCTCCCCCCCGCTCACGTTCTAATTGGCCAGAACCTATGGGGCAGTAACCGCTCTCTTGGAGGCATTGCTCCTCCTGCCCTCTCTTCTCCACGACTCCGGGAGGAAAACCTCCAGACCTTGCCGCCCCGCTTCTGCTCAACAGCGGAAAGGCCCGGGGGTCCAGGGGACGAGGCTCCCAGCCCCGAGCCCGGGAGCGGAAATCTGGGCCAAAGCCCTTTAAAGCCCACTCCGCTGCCTCCGCCAGGGGCTCGGCGTCGCCCAGGGCGCCGCTACCCACCGTCGCAGCTCTCCCGGAACTCCGACTCCTCCGCCCGCGTCGGCCCGCCGTCCCTGCGGAGACCACAGCCAGTACAGGGGGGCTACCTGAGCCGCAGCCTGACAGTTTCAAACTGCAGGAAGGGCTGAAGGACGGCCCCGGGCATTGGCCCCGACCTTCAGCAACCTGGCCTGTGATTGGTCAGCCCGCCGGGGGCGGGGTTTTAAACGGCAGCAGGGAGAAACCGTGGTTAAGTTTCCGAGGAAAGCCCCGCCCCCCTGGTTCTGAGGGGGCGGGCCTTAAGGAGCCCTACGGAGCGTGTGGGAGCGCATGCTCAGTTCCGTTCTGCGACTGAGGCTCCAAAGCCGCTTCTCAAACAGGATTTGGTTGGGGGCTGCTGAGCTGGACTGAAGTCAGCCAGGGCGGAATGCTGTTGTTGTCTGTCGCAGTCGTCTGGGTCTACAGGTGCCCTGCAATAGGATCACTTGGAGGTGCTTTTTTTTAAAAAAAAATACACATTCCTGACCCTCTCTCTGAATTCCTTGGGTCTTAAGCAGGGCCAGGGAATCTGAATGTTTAACTGTGTTCTGGACACTGTACTCAACTCATTTAATTCTCAGTGATAGAGATGCCATTTCCATCTCATTTTACAGCTATGAAAACGGAAGCCCAAAGAGGTGACTTGTCCATGATCATATGGCTAATTAGAGCAGAACTGGTATTCAAATGGAGGTAGACTGGGTCCCAGAGTCTTAGGTTCCTATCGGTAAGTCTGTTGGGAACAGTGTGACTGTTACGGATTAAATAGTGTCCTCAAAAAAAAAAAAAAAAGTTAAGACCTAATCTCTAGTACCTGTGAATGTGACCGTACTTGGAAATGGGTTCATTACAAAATGTAATCAAGTTAAATTAGATCATGCTGGATTGAGGTGAACCTAAATTCAACAACTAATGTCCTTATAGAAGGAAATTTAGACACAGAGAGCGATACAGCAGAGAAGATGGAGCCAGAGATTGGGTGATGCATCTATAAACTAAGAAACATAGAGGATTGCCAGCAACCACTGGCAGCTAGAGGAGGCAAGGAACGATCTGCTAGCTCTTTCAAAGGGATCACAGCCCTGCCAGACCTTGAGATAAGAAAGAGCTTATTGTATCTGGGTAATAAATAAAAGCCAGAAAGTAGTCTTATTGAGGAGCAGAGTGGCACAGAATAAGGCTACAGATGGAGGTGGGGACCTGACTGTGTTAAAGATTTGAAATTTCACTTAAAGCTCAATTAGATGTTTTCAGATGTTCCAGAAAGAGATGAAACAACTTGAACTGAAGGGATGACCCAGGATATATTTCACTTCCATATATATCACATTGCCTAATTAGGCAGCTATTCACCCAGCTTCAATTTTTTTTCTATAGAAGAAGGGAATAAATTTTGAGCGATGGATAAATGATATATATTTAAGTGTCTATGTATCCATCCATCCATTCATCCATCCATCCATCAAAAGGAGACAGTAGATTTTTTTTTGGCAAGTGGCTCACAATGCATGTCCCCCCCAAAATCTTTTGTAGTCTGACTACATAGTCTATTTAAAATCCTTTTCATACAATGAAAGCCAAAAAGATAGATTCATTGAGGAGAGAAATCAAGATGGCGGCATAGGTAAACACCTAATCCGCTGCCTTGCACAACAATTTCAAAATTACAACTAAAAGATAAAATGGACATCATCCAGAATCACAGGAAGGCTGGCTGAGTGGAAATTCTGCAAGAGAAGAAAGAGAAAAGCACACTGAGATTCAGAGGAGCTGCAGAAGGCAGAGGTACAGAGGTGCAACTAAGTATGCGGCTGGCTTTCTCAATTGGGAGGGAGACAAAAGCTCCCAACTGTGCTGACCTCCAATTCTGGGTGAGACTCTGGGAACCTAGACTCATTCAGGGAGAAACTGGACTGTCTGGCAGCAGATGAAACTCGAGGGCGGCTTTCTCTCAGAGGTGCTTGCAATGATTACTGTGGGACACTGAGACGCAGGGGCCTCTTAGGGAAGGGCTGATGGGAAGCCAGTGCTGTCTGCTCTGCCCTGAGACTCCACCCATTCCAAGCTAAGCACAAATACTTTTGCAAGTTTTGTCTCATAAAGTTGTCTCCAGCACAGAAATTCTCCCAGTGTAGACACTGGTGATCATCACAGCCAATTGGCCTGGAGATCAATTCCTCCCAGTGATACCAACAACAATCAAGGCTTAATTACAAGACTGTGCACACAGCCCACAAAAGGGTGCACCAAGAGTGTCCATCTCAGGTAACTGGGGAGGCTGAGCCCCTGGGCCCTATAGGAGACCTAGCATACAAAGCCACTCTATCAACTCAGGAAAGCAGCCAAAATGCAGAGACAAAGAAGCAGGTCACAAATGAAAGATATGGAGGAAAGCAAATGACTGGATATAAAGTTCAAAACCATGGTTATAAAGTTTTTCAAGAATTTTCTAAAAAAGGCTGATAAATTTAGCGAGACCCTCGAGGATATGAAAAAGGACCAACTAGAAATTAAGCATACACTGGCTGAAATAAAAAATATTATACAGAGATCTAATAGCAGACTAGAGGATCACAAGAATCAAATCAAAGATTTAAAATACAAAGAAGCAAAAAACACCCAACTGGAAAAGCAAAAAGCAAAACAAATAAAAAAATATGAAGATAATGTAAGGAGCCTCTGGGATAACTTCAAGTGTACCAACATCAGAACTATGGGGGTTCCAGAAGAAGAGAGAGAGCAAGATACTGAAAACCTATTAGAAGAAATAATGACTGAAAACTTCCCTCACCTGGTGAAAGAAATAGACTTATAAGTCCAGGAAGTGCAGAGAGCTCCCAACAAAAGGAAACCAAAGAAGACTATAGCAAGACACATCATAATTAAAATGCCAAGAGCAAAAGACAAAGAGAATATTAAAAGCAGCAAGAGAAAAACAGTTAGTTACCTACAAAGAGAATCCATATGATTGTCAGGTGATTTCTCAACAGAAATGATGCAGGCCAGATGGGAGTGGCAAGAAATATTCAAAGTGATGAATAGCAAGAACCTACAACCAAGATTACTCTACGCAGCAAAGCTATCATTCAGAATTGAAGGGCAGATAAAGAGCTTCACAGATAAGAAAAAGCTAAAGGAGTTCATCAACACCAAGCCAGTATTATATAAAATGCTGAAAGGCCTTCTTTAAGAAGAGGAAGAAGAAGAAAAAGGTAAAGATAAAAATTATGAAAAACAAATACATATCTATCAACAAGTGAATCTAAAAATCAAGTGAATAAAAAAATCTGATGAACAGAATAAACTGGTGAATATAATAGAATCAGGGGCATAGAAAGGGAGTGGACGGACAATATTGGGGGGAAAGGGGTGGAGGGGGTGTGGGAAGACACTGGACAAAAATTGTACTCCTATGGATGAGGATAGTTGGGGGGAAGTAAGGACATAGGTGGGGTGGGGACTGGGTGGAGGAGAGCTATGGGGGGAAAAGGAGGAACAATTGTAATCTGAACAACAAAGATTTATTTAAAAATATATTTTTAAATGTTTTATTAATTTTAGGAAAAGAGAGACATTAATTTCTTGTTTCACTTATTTATACATTCATTGCTTGATTCTTATATATGCCCTGATTTGGGGATCAAACTTGCAACCTTGGTCTCTTTGGCCCCTTGACTGTGGCTCTTCCACAAAATACCAGAACCTGGGCGAATCTATTTTGAAGAAGTGGTGTTAGAAGAAGTTTAAGGTTAAAAAATTTGTCTCTCAAAAGAAATTTCAATCATTGTACTGTTGATATTTGGCTCTGTTGATTAATGAGTTTGACATCCACTGCTCTAACCAACTGAGTTTCCTGGCCAGAGCCTCATTGAACACATTTAATTGAATTAGAAGATGTCTTCTCTAGAGGAAGAAAGACTGTCAATAAGCAAAGACACAGGTTGTTGGTAGGAATTATGGCTGCAGTGGTCTGCAGGTGAGACACTGTGGCAGTGTTGTGCAGGAGTGGGTATTTGTAAAGGAGTAAGAGCTTGCACAGAATATTTTGTTTTCTTGAATTCCACAGTTGCATTTTACTACACAGCACTTCCTGGCTCTTTAATTTCAGAAGGGAGTTTATTTCTTAGCCCTCATCATCAGCCTTCTGCTCTTCCTAATCATAAAGATTCCTCCTTGAACCTCTCTGTTACCATCCTCTAGCCATATGAAAAAAAGCTTCTTATCTTTAGAATTTTCTTTTCCTGATCAAACAATCTGGGACTAGCTGTGAGACAGGATTCATTAGTTTTACAGAGAACAATATTACAGACCCCCACTGATGTTTGAGTGCTATACAGATATTGTATTCATGGGTCTTTAGGGCTTCTGAGGGTAGGTTTGCAGATCAGGGTAATTCAGCTCAGCGAAAAAGGGCAGATCTTACATTTTGGAGTGCTTAACCCAAAATGTGCATGAGTACTTATTATGTATTAAGCAATGCTAGGCCAGTGGTTGGCAAACTCATTAGTCAACAGAGCCAAATATCAACAGCACAATAATTAAAATTTCTTTTGAGAGCCAAATTTTTTAAACTTAAACTTCTTCTAACCCCACTTTTTCAAAATAGGCTCACCCAGGCCATGGTATTTTGTGGAAGAGCCACACTCAAGGGGCCAAAGAGCCCCACGTGGCTCGAGAACCGCAGTTTGCCAACCACTGTGCTAGGCCATTTTACATGTATTTTGCTATTAATCATTACAAAATTCTGCATAATTAAATGATGGAACCAGAAATACATTCACAGTAAACATTTAATTTGATAATATGCAAAATTGTGATATAATATTAACCGTGATTATGTATTACAATACTCTATTGTATATTTATCTCTAAAGTTTAAGATTTATTTTTTATAATGACTTTTGCTCTTTAGAATTTTTATTAAAAAAAGCAAATACATAAACTCAGATTAATTAAATGCCATGTATATTCTATAAACTTTCAGAAGAGAAATGACATGAAAAATGAAATTTTGAAATCCTCAAGTGGCATTTTTATCTATGATATATAACATACATAATCCAAATACTACATAAAGCAATCTCTATCATATAACTTAAAAAATATATAGACATTGTTAATATGAAAAAAGTGAAAAGTTCTTTTTAAAATTTATGGTTTTTTTAGAATTTTATATTTAGAAAGCATTTTGTGTTGGGATTTATTCAATTTATCTGAATCATTATTTTCCCAAAATGAGTGGGTATGTATTTGAAGACCATTGTATTGAAAATACAAGTCATTGCTTTATATCTAAGACCCTGAACACTTACAAAATTTATGCAACACTCAGAATTCTAAGAAAAAGATATGCCAAGTGCATAGTCATCTATAAAATCAAAATTTAAATTCAAGATTGCAAAATAACACCATAGCCCTGTCTAAACTCTAATTCAGATAACTAAAATGACAATTGAAGATATTGATACCTACAGTATAAAAGCATCAATTTTACCATGAGAATGAGGGAATGAAGTCGATTTGCTGGATTTCTATGAATCAACATTCAGCATCTTTAGAAGAAAACCCCACAAATTTAAAAGTGAATAGCTGTTGCCTCACTGGTATGGCTCAGTGGTTTGAGTGTCAACATGGGAACCAAGAGGAGGTTAAGGTTAGATTTTGGATTGGGGCATATGTCTGGGTTTTGGGTTCAAGCCAAAGTGGGGGGCATGCAGGAGGCAGATGATCAATGATTCTCATCATTGATGTTTCTATTTCTCACTTCTTCTCCCTCCTCTCTGAAATCAATAAAAAACATTTTATAAAAGTGAACAGCTATAAATTCATTATGGCCAATGAAGATATAATTGTATTAACATAATACAATATATCACTTAAATTATTTTAAATCATAAATAATCCTATCTTACTAAAATGATGAAAAATCTATATCGGAGGGTTTTTGTCCTTTTTTTTTTTTGAAGCAAAAGAGATTTGAAGAAAACTTAATGGATATATTGGTATTAAAAACTACCCTTTAGAAATTACTTTTTAGGAAAAGCAAAGTTTGTCAGTTTTGCAGTTTAAATATTTGCACCTTTCTAATAGTTTCTAATCACAGTTGACTGAAAGCTGTAAATTTTCTCTTGTGTACTTTGCTGATGATAAAATAAGATAAAAATAAAACAAGACTTTTTAAAAAACTACAGGTTTTAATTTACTATTTTAGTATTTTGGTGTGCATCTTTTCTATCCTCTTCAGTTAACCTGCCTCTGACCATAAAATCCCAAATCTCCTTCAAGGCTTATACCAAATACCATTCCTCCAAGAAGTCTGTGGGTTTTGTTTTTTTTTAAATATATTTTTTTTTATTGATTTCAGAGAAGAAGGGAGAGAAAGAAAGAAAGAGAAACATCAATGATGAGAGAGAAAATCACTGATCAGCTACCTCCTGCACACCCCACACTGGGGATCGAGCCTGCAATCTGGGCATGTGCCCTTGACCAGTAATCAAATTGTGACCTCCTGCTTCATAGGTCAACACTCAATCACTGAGACACAGCAGCCAGCAAAGAAGTCTATTTTGTTTTGTTTTTATAGTACTTCTTATGATCTCTTTCTCACTCATATGCTTTGTATGCTTAATTCATTTTGTATTCTGCTGTAATTGCTAGATCCTTTGATGCAGGGATTGTGCCTTCCTCATTTTTCGGTCACCTTTAGGACCAACCACAGACCTCACCTGTAGTGAACATTTGCTGACTTAAAAATGCTGAATATTTATGGTTTCTCCATCCTGTAAAAAATGATTCGTTTGCTGTTGATGTGACCTCTTCTCTTATTTCAGTAGGCCTGCAAATTCCTCCAGAACAGAGTGAGCCTGCAGCATGACTCAGCAACGTAGGGTCTAAGTGTGGTCTCTGCTCTAGTAGTTTCCAGGGAATGGAAGTAAGTTTGTCCCAGCCACACCAGGTGGCAGTGTGACCCACTCTTGCATGGCCACCAAGGCAGGTATATGTGGAAAAACAAGACAGTGATTCTTCAAGGAAAACATTTGAAAATAATTTAACACAAAAGGGCTAAATGAACTAAATTTTCTATATTCTATTCAAAGATTCCAAGACTTCTGTGATTTATATCATTGCGGCTGACAGGAAAAAGTGACAAAAAAAGTTTTACTATTTGCACTGTCAACAGGTACACAGAGAGAAATAAATATGAATCCTGGCAGGCCAGAGTAAATCTTGCATTTATATAAAGAGGTACAAATGATCATATTGAAAGTTAATGTTATGGTATTATTTTGTAAACTAGAGGCCCAATGCATGAAGTTTCATGCAAGAATAGGTCTTCCTTCCCCTGGCTGCTGGCACCACCTTCACTCCCGCCTGGCACCACCTTTCTGCCTTCACTCTGGCCATAGCCACCTTCCATCTCTCACCTTTTCACATCAATTTGCTTATTTCCTCCTTTTTGGCTGTGGGCATCACCATCTTTGTCGAGGAGTTATGGTCAATTTACATATTCCATCTTTATTAGATAGGATATGAGAATAGCTTTAAAAGGTACAATTATTCTTCAGAGTTCACACTATCCTACCCAAAAAAAACATTAAGAGATTAATCTGATTATCAAGACAGTATTTTTAGAGTTATAAAATGATTGGATTTTGGAGCAGCTGAATTATTTGTGCAAAATGTTTTCCATGCTTTTTAATACCATTATTGTCTTAAAGTTGGGATTATAGCTGAAGTCCCCTGAATTTGGGATATGATGAAATAAGAGACAATTGCATTATTCTGGTATGGGAACCATAATCCTCTATGAAGAAACACACTCTGCAGTACTTGGTAAGTATCATCACTTGCCTGTTTCCACTGGTTTTCTATTTGCTGAAACCCTAAGATAGAGGAAGCACTCACTAATAGAAATCTCTCCTTGTGGACATTTGTCATTATGGATATATCTGATTGCCCAGCATCCTTTGAACACTCCTTCATGTTTGGAAAATGTCTTATCTTATGAGTTTCACTTCCCCAGGCTAAAACTGAAAACTGGCTTTCCCAGGTTCCCTTGCAGCCTGAGCACAGATGTATGCCCTGGATTTTACCAAGTAGATGCACTTGTACATAGCTTTAGTTCAGAAGCAAGCAATGGGAGAAAGAAGGCATGCAGAATTTGTCAGCTGGAAAGATAACAACATTATGGTATTGGGCTTTTGGGGGGCATCAATGCCGGAATTTTTGGCATCTGCTCCTGAGCATCACTAGAATGGGCTGGGCAGCATCTGTGCAAGTCCTGGTGGAGTTGCCAGCCAGTGTCAGCAGGGGTGTTGGAGCTGCAGTGGCACCTGTGGATAATTGAACACTGTTCCTGATTATCAAGCCCTCTCAGAGCTTCTGTGAGTTATCTATTAGCTATTAATTAATTCCTTTTTCCATCAAAGCTAATCAACGTAGATTTTATTTTTTGCCACTTCAAACCCTGATAGAATAAAGGAGTAAGAAGACCTACTCATTTTTTCTAGACATAAATTTTGAGATAACTAGTAAAAATCTACCATGTTATAAATCTAGGAAAATTTTCATATGAAAATAAGAAAGAAAAAATAAAGAATATAATACTTATAATCTGGAACTGATTAAAGATCCAGTAACTGAGATAAAGCAAATACAAGTGAGTAAAAGTAAAGCCATTTTAATATTTAAGTCTATAATTAGCATGTTTTCTACAAATAAGGGAGTAATACATTTAGTGTTCAAAACTAGGGCTTTTAATAGTCATGTAGGGAACACTTAAACATGATATCAAAGAGGAATTTAACAAAGTACCAGTCTTTTAAAAAGTAGAACAGAAGACTGTTGCTTTTGTCTGACTAGAATCTTACTTCACTTGTAATTCCAGAATTCCTCTTTGTTTGGGAGAGAGAACCCTTGACCTGGGGACTACCCTGAGAAGGGTGGGGAGGAGGGTTAGCTAAGGCAAATGTTGGTAGCACCATGGGCCACTTAGAGGTCATGAATTTAAAGTGAGTCCAGTCATTCTAGTTGTGTGGTTTTCTCCAACCACATTCAGCTGATTGGATGCAAGTGTGAAGTAGTGGTTTAATCTGGGATACCATTTAGCCAATTGAAATGCAGGGCAAGAATGATGAGGTATTCAAGGGCGTGATTCTAAAGATAAATAATGGAATCTAAGTGGGATAAGGGGAAAAGGAGGACATGAGGTAAATGAAGAGGATTGAAAAGTTGCAAGTCCCGCTGGGGTCAAAGAATTGTAGTATTGTTAAGATACAGAGTGGGTGGGAGAGGAAAAGGTGGTAGTCAGAAAATGGAATCATTGAATTTGAGATTTTGAACAAAGTTTATAAAAAATTGTTTATTCATCACTTTTCAGTAATACCTTTCTTTAATTCAACTTTTTAATGTATAATTTTTAATAATGAAGTTAATATATTTTAAGTATATTGGTTGGTGAGTTGACATATCTACCTATGTAATTGCAATAGAAATCAAGATATAGAAAATTGCCATCTTTCATAGCTCACTTGTGCCACATGGCAGTCAGCCTCCCTACAATGGACCAAGTGTGTGTCCCTTTCTGTCCCCAGCATCCCAAATTCATATGTTGAAATCCTAACCTTCAATGTGATGGTACTAGGAGGTGGGCCTTTGAGAAGTAATTAGGTCATAAATGGCATTAGTGCATGCACTTATAAGTAGGAGGTGGGCCCTTGGGAAGTAATTAGGTCATGAGGGTGGAGCCCTCATGAATGGCATTAGTATACTTATAAAAAGAGACCAGAGAGGTAGTTAGCCTCTGTGAGACACAAAGAGAAGATAGCTGTCTATGAACCAGGAATCAGACTTTCACCAGATACTGATTCTGTCAGCTCCTTGATTTCAGACTTCCCAGCCTCCAGAACTGTGTGAAACAAATGTTTGCAGTTTAACTCACCCAGTCTATGGTATTTTTGTTGTAGCAGCCCCAACGGACTAAGCACTCCCCAACCCTCACCTCAATGAAACACTGGTCTGATTTTTTAAAAATCACTATAGATGACTTTTGATTTACTCTAGAATTTCATATAAGTGAAGTCATATGATATATACTCTTACCCTGGTTTACCCAGTGTAATGTTTTTGAAATTCATCATGTTACTGTGTTTATCAGTAATTTGTTCCTTTTTATTACTAAGTGCCAACTCATTGTATAAATATACAACAGTTTATTTATTCCTCTGTATGTAGAGAGCGCCTGGGGAGGCATATGGGCATTCTTCCTTAATAATTGTCAGCTGAACCCAAGGTGCCAGGCAAAGCCATGTCTTGGTTTCCATCTTACCAAAAAGGCATATGTGTTCTCAGCATTGATTCTTATCTTTGCCCAGGTGTAGGGAAGTGGGTTTTGACATGTAAATCCAGTCTAGCACTAGGAATGCTCAGGCCTACTCAAGATTGCAAATAACCTCCTTTGTCTTTACTTTTGGTGACACTTCCTGGTATTTTGGGGTATAAAATAAATATACTACATCAGCTCTCGGTCACTGTCTCTCCATCAGAAGAGGGCAGCGGTCCACACAACTTCAGCTTTTCTTTCTAACTCTGTGTCTTGTCTCTTTCTTTTATTTCTCAATTCCCAGGCACCTTTACTCAGGAATTGGACCCACTCTCTAGCGGAAAAGAGAAATATTACATGTGTGGATAGATGATTGGGCTATTTCCAGTTTGTGTTGTTATTGACATTGATATATAAGTCTTTTTATGGGTACACTTTTTCATTCTTGGGTAAATACCAAAAACTACAGTTGCTGCTATGTATTACCTGTTTTTACATATTGTTGGATTTGATTTGCTAATGTTTTATTTAGGATTTTCCTGTCTATATTTACAGGGCTAAGGGAAGTCACCGTAACTATCAGTCAAAGAGGGAAACATTAGTCTTTTGATGGAAGGTAAAGGTAAACCTAATCCTTTGGCTCTTTACCTGTGTTGGAGCCATCATCAACAATGGCAAATGGAACTAGAGTGCATATAAACCAGGTGGAATCATCCATCACCACAGGAAGAAAGGTACAAGAAATGAATATGGGGTCTTGGCAATTAAGGACAAAGCAGATATTCAGGGGCCACAACATTCCCTTCTCACAACTAAATAAACTTGCCCTAAACTTTCCCAGTTTCTGTTTTGGGAATTCTATTTTTATATTCTTAGGCAACCAATTCTTATGTAGCCTGTGCTTCCTGAATTGAAATTCCTCTGCTCAATTACAGAATATTTGAGTTTGCCTCAGTTTACCCCTTTATTTAAGTTGATAATTTATTCTCAAAATGCAAGTCTACAAATCATAGGGCTGAGAGTAGGGGCTATTCTGATAAACACACGGACAGTCAGAGGCTCTCCAAAGGAACGCCTAATTTTTGGGAGGCCAATGATCTGTTTTCAGTTGTAGCAGTGTAATCACTAAAACACTGTACCTGAAGGTGGGGTCCAAAGTGAAGCAGCCCCCATGGAATTACAGCTTTTGATACCCGGATCAAATATCCTCTTCCTCAAGTGTGAAGTGACTCTGGAGGGTAATTGCTTTAAAGACTGTCAAATTTTCCCAAAATAAAAATTACTTATTCCATAGTAAATAATTCAATTTACAAGGTAAGATTTATAATTAATTTACTGGAAATTCTATTTCCTGTATACTTTTTAAATACCCGACTGAACCTCTGGCATGTACTAAGGCTATCGGTACATTTTTAAGAAAACAATCAATATTCCAAAATGTCTCATCCCAGAATTAAGCATTATGTAAATGTTAACTGAAGTAAGGAACAAAGAACACATTGTTCTCTTCACTAGTTTCAATTCTCCCCTGACAATGAATTTTCATGAACTGCTTGGATTATTAAGGTAAATTGATATTTTAAAGTTTGTGATTATTTGTGAAGAAGTACAAATTGGCCAAGACCGGTTTGGCGCAGTGGATAGAGCGTTGGCCTGCCAACTGAAAGGTCCCAAACCGGCTTTGGCCAGTGGCTTGCATTTTCGAGAACAAATTGTCAACCTACATAAAGAGGTAAACGGAGGCAAACGCAAATGACCGGAAATTGGGTGTGTTCGGGAGTAGCCGAGGGATTTCAGTTCAGGAGACACAGCGACAGGGGAGTCCGTGGAAGGTTTGCGGCGGCGGCGGCAGGTGTGGGCGAGGAGGGCGAAGAGGCGGAGTCCAGCCGCAGTCCCAGCGGGAAGTTCACTGGCTTGAGGACGGGGAGGGATTCCTGGCGGAAGTTTATTGGTTGGGAGGTAAGTTTCTGGCCTTCTGTAAGTCGGGTATTTGTGGGAAATCAGTCTCTCAGTCCTTAAGGTTCATTTTCCTGAGAAGAGAGGCATGAGATTCTGCTTCATATCCTCTGGTTCCATTTTAGATTAAAATCCTTTCACCAAGTCAAGAGACAGTTTTGTGTTTCCTTTCATTATATACTAAGTATCTGGAAACATGGGTCTACATAAGCATGTCCAACTCGCGTCCACATGCTTCCTTTAAAGCTCCATCACTATTAAGTAGGTCCAACCTGTAGCCGTTTCTGGTTTATTTTCTAAGTAAGACAATGAATTCTCTAACTACTTTCTTGTCTCTATACTTGTGTAATAATTTAGCTGCTGCCAATTTTAATTTCTTCCCACTCTGGAATAGTTTTATGGGGTGGGATGAGGGAGAAGCATTTGCTTTTCTACAGTCACTTTACTCCAAATCATTAGTTCTTAAAATTATAGACTAATGCTTCTGAAAATTATTAAAAGTAAAGCATTGTCTATTTATGAAAACTATACCGTCTGTAAGATGCTCAGCTGAGGGTGGGAACACAGAGTACAAATAAACAGGGATTCTGTCTGGGAAGCTCTTTCTGTTGGCCAGCATCTTTTTCTTGTGGATCCTTTTCTCTCCAGCTTCATTTGACCTTGGGTCTGTGTCTGTCATGGGGTCTCACACGTATACATACTGTTTCCAGGGTTGGTATGTGTGATGATTAATTTTATTAGTCGACTTGACTAGGCTACTGGGTGCCCAGATTTAAACATGATTTCTGAGTGTGTATGAGGGTGTTTCTAGGTGAAATTAACATTCGAATCCTAGACTCAGTGAAGTAGATGGCTCTCTCCACTGTGGAATGGGCATCATCAATCCATGATTGAGGGCCTGAATCGAACAAAAAGTGGAGGAAGGCTGTCCTCAGTCTTCTGCTCTTGGACTGGGATCTATACCACCAGTTCTCCTGGTGCTCAGGGCTGTGGACTCAAACTAGAATTACACTACTGGCTTTTCTAGTCTCCAGTCTGCAGGTTGTGGGACTTCCCAGCCTCCATAATCATGTGTGTTAATTCCTTGTAATAAATCTCCAACTCTGCCAGAGTGGTTCAATAGTTGAGTGTTGACCTATGTCACCAGTTCAATTTCCAGTCAGGGCACATCCCCAGGTTTCGGGCTCCATCCACAGCAGGGAATGTGTAGGAGGCAGTCAATCAATGATTCTCTCTCATCATTAATGTTTCTGTCTCTCCCTTTCTCTTCCCCTCTCTCTAAAATCAATAAAAACATTTAAAAATAAACCTCTCTGTATATGATATGGCCATATAATGTATGAAGGGAGATATAATATATATAGCTATGTATATGTGCCAATATATATGTATACATATACATATGTATAGTATGTATTATTTATTCAGTGGTTCTATTTCTCCGTTGAATCCTATTTATAGCACATGATCGGGGCTGAGCCAAACTTTTTTTTAAAAAATATATTTTATTGAATTTTTACAGAGAGGAAGGGCGAGAGATAGAGAGTTAGAAACATCGATGAGAGAGAGACATCTATCAGCCGCCTCCTGCACGCCCCCTACAGGGGATGTGCCCGCAATCAGGATACATGCCCTTGACCAGAATTGAACCTGGGACCTTTCAGTCTGTAGGCCAATGCTCTCTCCACTGAGTCAAACCGGTTTCAGCTGGACCAATCTTAATACACTATTTGGTTGGGTTCACAAGCTATGGATATTGACAAACTGAAGTTCTCTTTTTGCTAATCTGGGATAATATAAAAGTGGGCATGGTTATGGTCATTGTCTTGATTCCCTTAGGTGGAGAGAGATTGCATGTAGAATGCAGCCAAGTAGAGGCAAGTAGTGGAGACAAAAAGTCCTGGAGGTTTTAGTTTCTGGATCTGGTTATGCTTGAGCTCAAGAATAGGGCCTTCTGACCAAAATTTTCTGAACAATATCATTTTTTTGTTTAGTTTTAAGTTAGGTTTTAGTGCCTGCAATAGAAAGAGTTCTGACTAAAACATACTCAGAACTAGCAAGAAACTCAAGATGAAAATAAGGAAATGTTTGTGCCAGAAAATTATTTTTGAGAAACTTAGCTTGATGATTTAAAAAAAAAAAATCTCCTTAAGCACAATGAAAACTGATTTGATATCATTTAGCAAGAAGTTTTTATGAAACCAGAATATGTGTGAACTTATGACAGTTTTTAATAACTCTTGTATTATCACACCCTAAAGAGAAAAGGGTGGCTAACATTTATGTTTCCTTGCAGAAGAGAAAATTACTCTGGGATATTTTTGTCTTCTGACCTCCAATTCTAAACAAGTTTGTGAAAGTTGGCAAGTGAGTAAATACATGTATATTCTTTTATAAGTTTAATTCCTATGTGTACCTTTATTTCCAGGGCTGGGGGTTAGGGTATGAGGTGAATCACAAACATAAAAAGCAGTTGTTGATGTGCAATATTTACTGTATACAGTAAATCAGATGGTACTTGTGATTCCTTTGAGATTGTTTGGAAAACTATGAGATAACAACTGGTATCTGGCCTTGGAAAACTGAAAGACCTATTTTGGGATGGTGAGTCTTCCAGCAAATCCCTGGTCTCTTTAATCACCAGGACCTCTCACTTCCATCAAACAATGATCTCAGCTATTGATGCCCTCTCTTCAAAGCAACCCTTTGTTGTACAGCAAAAACAAATGATTTATAGAGAGGCAATGGGCCAAGGGCCTCTCAGTGCAGAAGTGCAGACCGTGTGTGTTACACCACATAACTGATCAATGGAAGCAGCTGATAGTACAGTCTATAAAGAAAAACACGGAGGGTCACAGATGATGGGGACAAATCATCTGTTTTCAAACTTTTTGTTTTCAGGACTTTTTATACTCTAAAAAGTTACTAAAGAATGCGCTGAATTTTGTTTATGTGGGTTATATCTATTTATATTTACCATATTAGACGTTAAATAAAAAACATCTATAAGTGTTGGGAAGCTTACAGGCTCATAAAGGAGAATAAGAGTTTCCAATATTCTAATTTATATGGAAAGATTATAGAGTTTTTAATTGGCATCAAATACTGTGTTATTTTCCTTAAAGTAACTAGAATGTGAAGTGAAAATGTCCACAGGTACCCAAATCTAAATAACCATGCTTTGCCAGGGTTTTTTTCAAGACAGCATTGAGTTCCATGAAAAAAGTGTCTAGTTCAACTTACAATTTATGTATACAATTGTTTCCCTTGAGCCAAACATTGTACTTTGTTATACAGAGAAAATGCTTTATGAGTACTTTACATTGCATAACAGAGGATGTTAAAAAGAAGTATATTCAAGGGTTGATAACTAACATTTTTTAGAGCTTTATCAAGGGCATTCTTAAGTGAAACTGGCTTTTTTTTGTTTTGTTTTGTTTTTGTTACTGGAGTGTGTGATAAAAAAGAAAACAATGATTACTAGAATAGTTCGGTGCCACTGTCTTGATTGGTGCTAATGTGCCAGTGGTTTTATCTACATAGCTTTGCACTATCAGTGTAAATGTCTATATAGTGAAGGAGACAAAAATCGTCTTAATATTATGAAAACAGTTTTGAACTTGTGGGTCCTTGGGAAAGATTTGGGAAATCCCAAGGGTTGGCAGACCATATTTTGAGAAGCATTGATTTAAAAATGCTATCATTTTATGCCTGGGAGGAGAGGGAGGAGCAATGGGGAGATATGTATACATGTAACACAATAAATAAAGAAAAATAAAAAAAATGCTATCATTTTATTATTCAGAAACAGATTCATTGAGTACCTATTGCTACCAGGTACTTCAGAGTGCATGGGTTGTGTCAGTGGACAAAACAAGATCTCTGCCTTCCTGAAGGTTTTTATTTTCTACCAGTGGTGGTGTCAGACAATAAGAAAATAGATATAATAAATAGGCAAATTCAGAGATGCATTAGGAGATAATAGGCCATCAACTGCCTCCTGCACACCCCCCACTGGGGATGACTCCCGCAACCCAGACATGTGCCCCCAATGGGAATCAAACCTGGTACCCTTCAGTCCACAGACCAATGCTCTATCCATTGAGCAAAACCAGCCAGGGCTCTGCCTGTTCTTTGAAGAATACAGCAGGCCAGACTATTAACTCTTGGGTAACAGTAATCAGCAGTGCAGCCTTCTTTCTCTGGATCACAGGTTGCCATTTATTTCTTAGGCTGCAGTTTTGTGTTGTTATTTTTTTTCTCTCCATCTGATTCATTCTGAGTCATGGGGATCACGCTCTCATTAGGAGGGGGTACACTGCAGAGCGGCTCACTTTGCATGTTTTGCACCATTAAATGCTTGCTAGAATCTATCAGCAATAGTTTGGGGAGTCACAAAACAGGAAAAAAGAGAGAGAGAGAGTGCGAGGGTTCTGCTTGGGAGGACTTGGATTAGGAGAAATGAAATTAATGAAGAGAGTTTTCTTATTTATTTATTTTTCTTTATTTTTATTGTTGATACTATTACAGATGTCCCCATCATCCCCACCCTTACCTCCTTTGCCAGCGTCCACCCAGCCCCTGCCCCCTCTTCCTTCTGGCCATCACCACACTGTTGTCTATGTCTATGCGTTACGTATATAGGTTCTTTGGCTAACCCCTGCACCTCCTTTCATCCAGTCCTCTTCTCCCTTCTTGCCTCTGAGATCTGTCAGTATGTTCCATGTATTCATGCCTCTGTTTCTATTTTATTTGTCAGTTTATTTTGTTCATTAGATTCCGCATATAAGTAAGATCGTATGGTATTTGTCTTCCTCTGACCGGCTTATTTTACTTAGCATAATAATCTCCAGGTCTATTCATGCTGTTGCAAAAGGTAAGATTTCCTTACATATACCTGCATAATATTTCATAGTATTAATGTACCATAGCTTTTTTTATCCATTCATCTATTGATGGGTACTTGGGCTGTTTTCATACCTTGGCTATTGTAAATAATGCTTCAATGAACATAGGGGTGCATTTATTCTTTTGAATTGGTGTTTTGGATATATTACCAGGAGTGGGATTTTTGGGTCAAAAGGCAGTTCCATTTTTAATTTTTTGAGGAAACTCTATATTGTTTTCCACTGTGGCTACACCAATCTGCATTCCCACCAGCAGTGTACTAGGGTTCTCTTTTCTCCACATCCTCACCAGAACTTACTGTTTGTTGATTTATTGATGGTAGCCATTCTGACAAGTGTGGGGTGATACCTCATTGTAGCTTTAATTTGCATCTCTGGTGAAGAGAGTTTTCTGTTGTTTTCCTAAAATAATGTACTACTGTCATGATTCTCAAGCAAAATCTCTCTCTGTTATGATTCTCAAGCAACCAAAGAGCCATTTAGCAATGGCATTCTCTCCTGATGAAAGACTATTTGCTTATGCCGAGGTCCTAGGGAGGGGTTAGGGTTGGAGTCACCTTAGTGACAGAACAGCATTACCAATGTCAAATGTCTTTGATCATTAGTCTTCCCAAATACATTTGCTTGTAATCCCTTAAAGGAGAATGGAAGGTTATTATCTCAGTCACACAGAAGGGACATGCTTTTTCAGGAAGTGGGAGCCTTCTGTTCCTTGGGAGCCCACTGAAACTGAGCATAGCTTGAAAATCTGAACAAAAGAAGCTCTGTGGTCAATGAAAATGACTTTCAAAGAGATAAGACAAGGGTAATATATACTTTGAGGATATTAAGACCTAGAATAGAATGGAATTGTGGTGCATTTCTCTTTTCTCCTCTTTTCTGTGCATAGTATAGTTATTTCAAACATAAATATAGATAGAGACAATGAATCAAAAACTCACTCTTGTCCTCTCAAAACATTAAAATACAATTGATTTACTGTAGGTGTAATAATTCCATTTCCAAGAAAATAACCATAGCACCAGTAAATGATAGCAAAGTGTAATTGGTTGCATTAGTGGCAAGCAGTTGGAACAAAATGTGTCACAGTTTAGAAACCATTCTGTGTGTGATTATGTGTATGCGTTGTAAGAAGAAATAGTCTAAATGGGAGGACATAGGGAATAACATTGTCTCATTGGTATGAATCATTTAACTTGAGAGTCCTTCTATAGTTGTAAACTATAAAAAAGCATATTTGCCTGAAACTGTTAACTTGCAGTAAAATCCATTTTCAATACTTTTAAATTCAGAGCACATAGTCTTCTTGTAGGCTATAAGAAAGTTCAAGCTGTTCTAAAACAGTCATTACGATCCATTACATTTTGTTCCCTGTAGCTTTTGCTCCTGGGTACATTTGATACTGTAATTGTATAAAAAATTTAAATATATGCTGATTTTATATATAGAAGGATTATAGTTTTGCTTGTTCAAAGCATTCTTGAATATACCATCTAGAATTTGGCATGAATAATTCAGAGCAAAGGTAATATTTCAAAAGGTGATATATCAAATTAATTTTTCTTTTTATGTTGAAGGAAGTACCTTAAGAGAAAAATACTTATTGAGATTGTGGTTTGGTTTACATGTGGGAAACAAAAAATTCAAGCTAATGAGAAAAACCAAGATGGCAGCATAGGTAAACACCTAAACTTGCTGCCTCACACAACAGCTTCAAAACTACAACTAAAAGACAAAATAGACATCATTCAGAACCACAGAAAGGCTGGCTGAGTGAAAATTCTACAACTAGAAGGAAAGAGAAAAGTACATTGAGACCCAGAGGAGGTGTGGAAGGCAGAGGTATAGAGGTGCACACATGGAGAGGGCTGGCAACTGAGTACATGGCTGGCTTTTTCAAGCTGGAGGGAGACACAAGCTCCCAACTGCTCTGAACTCAAGATCTGGGCAAGACTCTGGGGACCCAGACTCATTCGGGGAGAAACTGGACTATTTGGCAGCAGGTGGAACACGAGGGCGACTTTCTCTCGGAGGTGCTTGCAGCCATTACCGAGGGACATTGAGACCCTGGGGCCTATTAGGGCAGAGCTGACAGGAAGCCATTACTCTTTGCTCTGCCCTGAGACTCTGCCCCATCCAAGCTGTGCACAGAGGCTTTTGCATATGAATGGCCTGGTCCTTTGAAATCTAAATTTATCTAACAAACTGCAGCTGAGTCAGAGACCCAGAATATCCAAAAGAAGGCCCAAGGCCCCACAGCAGCTTGCATTGCTTCACAGCTGGGCCTCATCTAGGCACCTCCAAAACCCAAACAAAGAAGAGGAATATCCAGATCTCTGCAGAGCTCCTGCTGGGTGGCCAAATGCAGAGGCTAAATTAGCACCTCCTTAGAGATCTAAGACCCAGTGTACCCAGGGGTCAGAGTAGGATCATCCAGATTGCAACTTCTCAGATCCATAATGGACACACTCAAGGGGCAGACTCAGTGATCACCAAAGCCCCACTGAAGCAAGTCTTGCCTCATAAGGTTGTCTCTAGCACAGAAGTTCTCCCATTGTAGACACAGCTTATCTTCATAGTCAGTTCCTCCCAGTGATACCAACAACAATCTAGGCTTAACTACAAGACTGTACATACAGCCCACAAAGGGTGTACCAGGATTGTCCACCTCAGGTAACTGGGGAGGCTGAGCCCTATAGGACACCTAGCACACAAAGCCATTCTATCAACTTAAGGAAGCAGCCAAAATGTGGAGACAAAAAAACAGGTCACAAATGAAAGATATGGAGGAAAGCAAATGACTGGATATAGAGTTCAAAACCATGGTTATAAGGTTTTTCAAGAATTTTCTAGAAAAGGCTGATAAATTTAGCGAGACCTTCGAGGATATGAAAAAGGACCAACTAGCAATTAAGCATACACTGACTGAAATAAAAAATATTATAACGAGATCCCTGGGAAGATGGTGACTGGCAGGACAGAGGTGAGGGAGAGGAAGTGAGTGAGGTGACAAAAGGAGAGTGCATGGGTATATGTGGTGGGTGTGTGATTGAGAGAGGGACAGTTGAATCTCACAGGAGCAGTGGGGGCTGGTAGTCCAGGCTCTCTTGGACAAGGAGAGACTGCCATCGTGGCTGACACTCCCCAGAATACGGGACTAGAGCGCAGAGCCCACGCCATCTTGAAGGGAAAGCGGCCTTTCTTTGGGAACTCATCCATACTGTCAGCCAGACAGTATGGAGCTGCCCTTCGACCCAACAGTCACTCCAGCCAGAGTCCCACAGACCCGCGGACCCTGCATACCCATGGACCCTGGGACCTCCACCTTCAAAGCAGTGAGTGCAACCTCCCCCTCCCCGGTGACATCAGCGCAGCTGTGGCCACACACTGGTCTGGGCTTGCAGAACTCCTGGGTTACCGCGTTTGTGTGCACCACAGTTTTGGCTGCAGCCACACACTGGTTCCCGCTTGCAGATCTCCCGGGTCACCGCGTTTGCGCGCACCACGGTTTCCCAGGCTGCAGTGTGCCTTTGCGCCAGTTTGCGAATCACCCTAGTCCCTGTGTTTGTTGTGTTCTGATCGCCCTGTCTGTGGCGTGCCCTCCTATCTGGTTTGTGGAGCTCCCAGTCACCGTGTTTGCAGTGCGCCCTTGTGGCTGCCACCCAATTTGTGTTTTCAGTAGCGAGTTTATGGCAGTCCACTCCCCAAGCAGTGCCTGGGACCACTGGGAACCCCTATGGGTGTGATTTTTTAACTCTGGGCACCACATTCATGCTTCTCCAGGATGTAGGCCCCCTGAAACACATCACTCCGACAGACGGGTCCTTGGTGCCACTGTGTATCCCCGCTGGGCATGCATGATCTCAATTGAGGGTGCAAAACAGCAAAAATAGGGACACTCCTCTCCATGGCTGCCGACTTCTAGACACCACATTGTGCTGCTCAAGCTCACAGATCTACATCAAGAGAACCCAAATAGCTCAAGTAGGGAACTACAATAGAAGAACTGAGAGAATACACCAGCAGCACCATCTCCCCCCCACCCCCCGCCAAAAAAAAAAAGTGGGTTGAAAAGCAATTGGATCTACAATTAAAACATTACAGGAAAACATGGGAAGATGTAAAAGCAGTCCCCAAAGGAAAGAAAAAGAGGAATCACCAGAAAGGGAGTTAGATGAAATTGAAGCCAGCAGCCTTTCAGAGAAAGAATTCAGAGTAATGGTTTTAAGGATGTTTAAATGGATGGAAGACAAATACACACAACTCAATGACAATATCACAGAACTCAAGGAGAACTATAAGGAGCTGAATGAGAATGTCTCCAACATGAAATGAAACCAAGAGGAGATGAAGAATGACATAGCTGTAATAAGGAGCACAATGGAAGGCCTAAACAGTAGACTAGAAGAGGCTGAGGACTGCATCAGCGAATTAGAAGAGAAGGTAGGAAAAAACACATAAACACAGCAACAACTGGAAAAAAGACTTAGAAAACAAGAAGAGAGCCTAAGGGAACTTTGGGACAACACAAAACAAAACAACATTCGCTTAATTGGGATACCAGAAGGAATGGAAGAGAAGCAAGGAATAGAAAACCTACTTGAAGAAATAATGACAGAAAATTTCCCTGATATTGGCAAGGAAAAAAATATGCAAGCCTAAGAAGTACACAGAGTCCCAAACAAGCTGAACCCCCAAAGACCGACACCAAGACACATCATAATTAAATTGGCTAACACTAACGACAAAGTAAGAATCTTAAAGGCTGCCAGAGAGAGACAGAAAGTTACCTACAAGGGATCTCCTATTAGAATATCAACTGATTTCTCAACAGAAACACACCAGGCCAGAAGGGAATGCAATGAAATATATAAAGTGATGCAAAACAAGGGTCTGAACCCAAGAATACTATACCCATCAAGCCTATCATTCAAAATTGAAGATGGAATCAGGAGCTTTACAGACAAGAAAGGGCTAAGAGAGTTTATCACTACTAAGCCAACAATGCAAGAAATGCTAAAGGGACTGCTGTAAAAAAGAAGAAAGAGAAAGGCAAGAAAAAAAACACAAACACTAAGAAAAAATATGACAACAAATATGAACTTATCAATAATATCATTAAATGTAAATGGGTTAAATGCACCAATCAAAAGCCATAGAGTAGCCAAATGGTTAAGAAAACATGACCCATACATTTGCTGTCTACAAGAGACCCACCTCAGAGAAAAGGATTCACACAGACTGAGAGTGAAGGGATGGAAAAACATTTTTCAGGCAAATAGAAATGAGAAAAAAGCTGGGGTGGCGATACCTATATCTGATAATATAGGCCTCAAAGTAAAGGCTATATCAAGAGATAAGGAAGGCCACTACATAATGCTAAAATGAGCAATTCATCAAGAAGATATAACTCTGGTAAACATATACGCACCTAATAAATATACAGGAGCCCCTTAATACATAAAAAAACTCCTCGAGAATATCAAGGGAGAGATTGACAACAATACAATCATAGTAGGGGATTTTAATACACCACTGACATCTCTGGACAAATCTTCTAGACAACAAATCAGCAAAGAAATAGCAATTCTAAATAACTCATTAGATCAGATGGACTTAATTGACATCTTTAGAGCATTTCATCCCAAAGCCACAGAATATACATTCCTCTCAAGTGCACATGAGACATTCTCAAAAATAGACCACATATTGGGTCACAAGCAAAGTTTCCCCAAATTCAAAAAGATTGAAATCATATCAAGCATTTTCTCAGACCACAATGGCATAATATTAGAAATAAACTACAATAAAAACATTCCAAAAAATTCAAACACTTGGAAGTTGAATAGCATGTTACTAAACAATGATTGGGTTGTAAATGAGATCAAAGAAGAAGTTAAAAATATTCTGGAGACTAATGATAATAAAAACAACAACACAAATGTTATGGGACACAATGAAAGCAGTGCTGAGAGGGAAGTTTATAGCTCTACAGGCCTACTTCAAAAAACAGGAAAAAATAGTAATGAATCACCTAACTCAACAACTCAAGGAACTAGAAAGAGAGCAATAAGAAAAGCTCACTGTGAGCAGAAGGAAGGAAATAATAAAGATCAGAGCAGAAATGAAGACATAGAGACTAAAAAAACAATACAAGAGCTGGTTCTTTGAAAGAATAAACAAGATTGATGAACCTCTAGCCAGGCTCACCAAGAAGCAAAGAGAGAGGACCCAAATAAACAAAATCAGAAATGAGAGAGGTGAAATAACTACAGACCCCATAGAAATACAAAGGATTGTTAAAAAATATTATGAACAACTCTATTCTAACAAATTTCACAACCTAGAAGAAATGGACAGATTCCTAGAAAAACACAACCTTCCAAAACTCCCACAGGAAGATTCTAAAAATCTCAACATGCTGATAACTATGGAAGAAATTGAAGCAATCATCAAAAAGCTTCCAGCAAACAAAAGCCCAGGGCCAGATGGCTTCACAGGGGAATTTTACAAAACATTCATAGAAGAACTAAAACCCATCCTTCTCAGACCATTCCAGAAAATTCAAGAGGCAGGAACACTTCCAAATACCTTCTATGAATCCAGCATCACATTAATACCAAAACCAGATAAAGACAACACAATGAAAGAGAATTACAGGCCAATATCCCTCATGGACATAGATGCCAAAATCCTCAACAAAATTCTAGCAAATTGGATCCAGCAGTACATCAGAAAGATCATACACCATGACCAAGTAGGATTTATCCCAGGAATGCAAGGATGGTACAATATCCGCAAATCAAAAAATGTAATACATCACATAAACAAATTGAGAGATAAAAATCACATAATCATATCAATTGATGCACAAAAAGTATTTGACAAAATGAACGCCTTTTCTTGATAAAAACTCTCAGAAAGGTGGGAATAGAGGGATCATACCTCAACATAATAAAAACCATATATGACAAACCCACAGCCAACATCATACTCAATGGGCAAAAACTAAAACCATTTCCCCTAAAAACAGGAACAAGACAGGCACAATACTCCTATTTAACATAGTGCTGGAAATATTAGCCATTGCTATCAGACAAGAAAAAGAAATAAAAAAACATCCAAATAGGAAAAGAAGTAAAACTGTCCTTATTTGCAGATGACATGATACTGTACATAGAATACCCTAAAGACTCCATCAAAAAATTATTAGACATGATAAATGAATTCAGTAATGTAGCAGGATACAAAATTAACACCAAGAAATCTATGGCATTTCTATATACCAATAATGAATTTACAGAAAGAAATTCTAAAACAGCAATCCCATTTACCATCACACCAAAAAAATTTAGATACCTAGGAATAAACTTAACTAAGAAGGTAAAAGACCTATATGCAGAAAACTACAGGACACTAAAAAAAGAGATAGAGGAATTCATAAACAGATGGAAGAACATACCATGTTCGTGGATAGGGAGAATCAATATCATCAAAATGTCCATTCTACCCAAAGCAATATATAAATTCAATGCAATCTCAATGAAAGTACCAAAAGCATACTTCCGAGGCTTAGAACGAACGTTCCAAAAATTCATCTGGAATAAAAAAAGACCCCAAATAGCTGTAGTAATCCTTCGAAAGAAGAACAAAGTAGGTGGGATCTCAATATCAGATTTCAAGCTGTATTACAAAGCCACTCTTCTCAAAACTGCCTGGTACTGGCGCAAGAACAGACACATATATCAATGGAATAGGATAGAGAACCCAGAAATCGACCCAAACCACTATGCTCAATTAATATTTGACAAAGGAGGCACGAACATACAATGGAGTCAAGAGAGTCTCTTCAACAAATGGTGTTGGGAAAATTAGACAGAAACATGCAAAAAGATGAAACTAGACCACCAACTTACACCATACACAAAAATAAACTAAAAATGGATAAAGGACTTAAACATAAGACGGGAAACCATAAAAATAGTAGAGGAATCCACAGGCAGCAAAATCTCTGACATATGCAGAAGGAACTTCTTCACCGACACAGCTCCTTGGGCAATGGAAACTAAAGAAAAAAATAAACAAATGGGACTACTTCAAAATAAAAAGCTTTTGCACAGCAAAGGAAACTATTAACAAAACAACAAGAAAGCCCACTGCATGGGAGAACATATTTGCCAATGATATCAATGATAAGGGTTTAATCTCCAACATTTACAGGGAACTCATATAATTTCACAAAAAAAGAAGATAAACAACCCAATCAAAAAATGGGGAACTGATCTAAATAGGCACTTCTCAAAAGAAGACGGAAGGAAGTCCAAGAGACATATGAAAACCTGCTCAAAGTCACTAATTATCAGAGAGAGGTAAATCAAAACAATAATGTGGTACCATCTCACACCTGTCAGAATGGCTATCATCAACAAATCAAGAAACGACAAGTGTTGGCGAGGATCTGGAGAAAAAGGAACCCTCGTGCACTGCTGGTGGGAATGAAGACTGGTGTAGCCACTGTGGAGAACAGTATGGAGTCTCCTCAAAAAACTAAAAGTGGAACTCCCATTTGACCCAGTGATCCCACTTCTAGGAATATACCCCAAGAATCTAGAAACTCCAATCAGAAAGGATATATGCACCCCTATGTTTATAGCAGCACAATTCACCATAGCTAAGATTTGGAAACAGCGTAAGTGTCCATCAGCAGATGATTGGATCAGAAAACTGTGGTACATCTACACAATGGAACACTACACTGTGGTAAAAAAGAAGGAACTCCTACCATTTGCAACAACATGGATGGAGATGGAAAGTATTATGCTTAGTGAAATAAGCCAGGCAGTGAAAGATAAATATCACATGATCTCACTCATCTGTGGAATGTAATGAATGACATAGACTGATGATCAAGATCAAATCCAGAGAATGAGAAACATTGATCAAAACATCGAACCTCGGGGAAGGTGGGGGTTGGTGGGAATAAGGGGGAAAGATCAACAGAGGGACTTTTGTACATGCATATGAACATAATCATTGGGCACAGACAACGGGGAGGGTGGGGCATGAGAGGGAATCCATACAGTGGTCACCATAACCTTAAGAGAAATTGTTTCATGAGACAAAGATTTTTAAATGAAACTCTGTAACATGAAAATCATTTTGGAAGGAAATAAAGAGAAGTTTCCTTTAAATGTCATAAGGATTGTAATTGAAAGTCAATATATTTGGCCTCTTGAGCTAAGGTAAGTAATCTGTGTTTTTGTCTGCCTGAAAAGTTTATATAAAGTTACAAAAAGAAATTAACAGCCTGTTTGAAATTGATTTGTCATGGCCTAGAGCAAAGAATATCCTTACATGATATTATTCTACAATATCATTTAACTTTTGATACTTCATAACAAAATATTGTACAACTATCCCTAATGAACTTACAAACTAATTCTTTGAATGTTTAGCAGCAATTTAAAAAAAGGACATGAAAGGATTTAATCACTTTCAGAAAGAATTAAGGCACTGGGAAGGCATCTGAGCATTCTATACTGGCATTCTTTCCTCTTTTGCCAAGAGGGACCCTCTTCTCACAACCCAATGGCCCTCAGCTGTAGCCTGAGCTCTCTATTCACACTGAGGTTGAAGCCTCGAGGTGGCTGGTATAATGGATCTGTCTCTTGCCAAATGGTTTGAGCTGGGCCCTCCCTGGAGAAGGAACCTGAATTCCCCGAGATAAGTGATCAGTGCCGGGGCCCTGGTCAGCAGGCGAGGGGATCCCCAAGGCAGGTGCATGTATGTAGGCATAGCCAATGGATACAGGGCATTGGCGGGGTGGAGGGGGGAGATGGGTGAGGTCATGTACTGGGGGGGTGGGGAGGGTTGGGGAGGGCAATAGAAAAAAAAATTAAAAAAAAACATCATACAGAGACCTAACAGCAGACTAGAGGATTGCAAGAATCAAGTCAAAGATTTGAAATACAAAGAAGCAAAAAACATCCAAATGGAAAAGAAAAAAGAATACAAAAATATGAAGATAGTGTAAGGAGCCTCTGGGACCACTTCAAGTATACCAACATCTGAATTATAGGGGTGCCAGAAGAAGAGAGAGAGCAAGATATTGAAAACCTATTTGAAGAAATAATGACTGAAAACCCCCCCCTCTTGGTAAAAGAAATAGAGTTACAAGTTCAGGAAGCACACAGAACCCCAAAGGAAAGGAATCCAAAGAGGACCACACCGAGACACATCATAATTAAAACACCAAGAGCAAAAGACAAAGAGAGAATCTTAAAAGCAGCAAGAGAAAAAGTTACCTACAAGGAGCACCCATACAACTATCAGCTGATATCTTAACAGAAATTATGCAGGCCAGATGGGAGTGGCAAGACATATTCAAAGTGAGAATAGCAAGAACAAAACAGAGAATATAGTTCAAAAATTACCTAAAATATTATATATGATGCCTTTTGTCATTTATTAGAAATGGAATAAATATAATCTCTAAATAATGCATACTTAGGAAAAATGATTTTGCTTCAGTAATATAGATATTTGCAGTAAATCTTTGGGGATTAAATAATTAGCCTGAAATTTTTTTTTAATCTTTATTGTTGATTATTACAGTTGTTCCTCTTTTTCCCCCAATAGCTCCCCTCCACCTAGTTCCCACCCCACCCCACCCCCTGCCCTTAACTTCCAACTGTCCTCATACAAAGGTGTATGATTTTTGTCCAGTCTCTTCCCACACCCCCCACACCCTTTTCCCCCCAAGGATTATCAGTCCACACTCTTTCTATGCCCAATTCTATTATATTCACTAATTTCTTCAGATTTTTTTATTCATTTGATTTTTAGATTCACTTGTTGATAGATTTGCATTTGTTGTTCGTAATTTTTATCTTTACCTTTTTCTTCTTCCTCTTCTTAAAGAATACCTTTCAGCATTTTATATAATACTGGCTTGGTGTTGATGAACTCCTTTAGCTTTTTCTTATCTGTGAAGCTCTTTATCTGCCCTTCAATTTTAAATGATCGCTTTGCTGGGTAGAGTAATCTTGGTTTTAGGTTCTTGCTGGCTTGCTTCACCTTCAAAGATGCTTTATTTAACCTCAAGGGATCCTTGGACTGGGGAAAAAAAGGTCTAGAGATTAAGTGTCTTGTCCAAGATCATTAAACCAGTTAGTAAAAAGCTGGGACTGGAAGTCAAGTTTAAGTTTATTGCCCTTTTGGCTCCATTGCCCACCTGAGACTTGGCTTAATGCAAATATGTTCTTAATACTCTCCAATCTCTCCTCTTAAACTTTCCCACTTGTAGAACATAAGATATTTTGTATCTCCTGTATACAATAAGCTCCTGTGGCTCTCTGTTGCTTATAAAATCAAATCCTAGTCTTTCTGGATTCATTTCAGGCTCTTTATAATCGGAGCTTTTTCTTACATTGTTCCATTGTTCTCCAATGCAGTGTCACTGTGCCGGCCTGGCGGTTTCTTCACTGATCTGGGAATCACATTATTCCCTATACTTAGGATCCTGGTCTTCCTTCCATCTATCTTTCAAGGTCCTTGAAGCCTATTCTAACTACACCAGTTCACAGTTAACCCTTTTGTCTTTTGAAGGACTATATTCTATACCATTTTTTTTTTTGGCTTTTAAATTTCACATGGGTAAGAATACCTATTGTTTTGTCAGTAAAAATATAAATTCTGCTAAGACATGGACCGTGGCTTCTTTTGTACACAATGCTGACACTGTATCATATGAAAATCAGTCGGATTTTGTGAGTGAATTAATTTGGACTGGGGCGATGAAAAGTCTCCCTGCTCTTGACACTTCACAAGGATCCACTGCAGCAGTTTTCATGCAGCTGTTGGGGTTACTCCAGTTGCTCTCATCCAGTTTCCTTTCCCACCTTAAAAATATTGGATCTAAGACTTTTTACTTGATTGTATTTTGTAATTATGCCATCAGCCTAATGATTAAGTGATTCTAATAGAATATAAACAGATATTAATGATAATAATTATAAAAATGTTATTGCGAATCCCTATTCTATAAATTTTCAAAAAATGTCCTTAAACTTGTATAGAGCAATGAATAGAATTCCTTTTTAAACATTAATAGGAATCATGCCAAAATCCATATTTGCTCCTAGAGCAGAGGTTTCCACAGCTCTCTCATATCCAGATGATAAACTCAAGCAGACTCTATGCCTTGTCTACATATGTATCTACAATTAGAATTCAGAAGTCAGGGTTAGTTGAAATGAAAAATGGAGTCAGAATTCTGATTAGTTATTGGTATGACAATGAAGAATAACTTTGCTAATTAGGTTATAGAATGAGTATTTTCAAAATACCTTTTTATTTTTTAAAAATTATATATTTTTAAATATATTTTTTATTGATTTTTAGAGAGGAAGGGAGAGGGATAGAGAAATAGAAACATCAATGATGAGAAAAAAATTATTGATTGGTTGCCTCCTGCATGCCTCCTGCATAAGAATCAAGCTCCCAACCTGGACATATGCTCTGATGGGGAATTTAACCCTGACCTCCTAGTTCCTGGGTTGATGACCTTCAACCACTGAGTCATGCCTGCTGGGCTGTTAGTACCTTTTTAAAAAACATGCATGCTGCAGATCTAGCTCAATTTGTTAAAAATATATTAACAATATTGAATATAATTAATAATGTGTTAGTTTTCTCAACTTATCGTGAACATATTGTGGTAAAGGAAATGACACTAAATGAAAAAGTAAAAGGTATAATTAAGAATGATTTGATTAGTCTTAGAAAAGTCTTTTGATATATTTCCCCCAAATTGAAAAATTGATGTTTCTAATGATGAGTAATAAATCTCTTCACAATTCAAGGTGGTTTCCATTTCAGTGCTTTTAATAAAATTGAGGAGGAGCTAAATGAGTTGTCACCTGATAAGCCACAAAAATAATATTTGACTATGTGGCACTGGGTGGGTTTGGCATGTAAAGTAGAAATAGTTCAAAAAATTGAATGACATAGTTTCATAACAAAATTTGCTCCAATTTCATCTATTTATATATTAATAGAGATTCTCAGAGCTCACAAAAATAACACATTAGAATTGATACTGAATCCAGTCTTATTATAGCAATAAGTAATATTCATCCACAAAAACATGAAAATATTTATAATCCTCATCAATTTTATTGACAAGAGAATTTCCATTTTTTTCTTTTATGTTTAAAATTTACATGTATAAATTGTCCCAAAAAATGTTTGTACCCTGTACCAACTGATAACTTAATTTTAACTCCTTTTAAGATTCAAGTGACTTGAAATAATAGATGAAGCCAGACTAAGCTTTGAACAAGAAAAGTATCACTAGATTTTTTTTATAGGGGTACATAATAGATAAAGTTTATGATACAAAACTGGCAATAGTCAATCAATTGAGGATGCAAAAATACTGAACAATATCATTCTTGATGTTTGTGATTCCATTGCTTCGTGTTACCAGCAGTGCCTGGACACGAATGGTCATCAGTTTGAAAACAGACATTGACATCCTAGACAGTGATTGAACATTGATCTATGAGCCAGGAGGTCAGGGTTTGATTCTTAGTGCCTGGTTTGTAGTCCCATGGCCTGGTTGTGGCTCAATACCCAGTAGAGATATGTTGGAGGCAGCTAATCCATGATTCTCTCTCATCATTTATGTTTCTCTCTCTTCCTCTCTTTTCCTCGCTTTGAAATAAAAAAAAGTTAGTAAAATGAAAACATGCAATGATAAAAATTATTCATTTCTATAGGTTGTTTTAAATTTTGAAAATGAACTATATGTTAGTAAAAACTTTATAATAATTCAAAGTATATATACTTTTTTTTGGAAACTATATATTTTTCTTTTGATAAACTATATAGTATTAGTAATAACTCAATTTAGAATAATTTGACAATTATTCTGGAAGGATACATAAGCAAAATCTTAGAAATCTGGGACCCCTTGGGGGATGTCCGACTGCCAGTTTAGGCCCAATCCAGTTAGGCAGTCGGACATCCCTCTCACAATCCAGGACTGCTGGCTCCCAACTGCTTGCCTGCCTGCCTTCCTGATTGCCCCTAACTGCTTCTGCCTGCCAGCTTGATCACCCCCTAACCACTCCCCTGCCAGCCTGATTGATGCCTAACTGCTCCCCTGCCAGCCTGTTTGCCCCTAACTGCCCTCCCCTGCAGGCCTGGTCCCTCCCAACTGCCCTCCCCTGCTGGCCATCTTGTGATGACATCTTGTGTCCACATGGAGGCAGTCATCTTGTGTGTTGGAGTGATGGTCAATCTGCATATTACTCTTGTATTAGATAGGATAGAAGCCTGATGCACGGAAGGGGGCCAGCTGGTTTGCCCTGAAGGATGTCTGGGATCAGGAGGTGTTCCATTGGGGTGTGGGGTGGTCTGGGTGAGGGGCCTGTGGTGATTTGCAAGCCGGCCATGCCCTCGGCGACCTAAGCGGAGGCCCCGGTATCTGGGATTTATTTATCTTCTATAGTTGAAACTTTGTAGCCTGGAGCAGAGCCAAGCCTCTGCTCTCACAGCCATTGAAACTTTGTTGCCTTAAGCAGAGGTCTGGGCCAGCCAACGTGTGTGGAAAGCTTGGCTTCCTCCATCACCAGGGGCAGCCCAAGCCTCTCTCCTGCTCTTTTTGTGGCCCTAGCCATCTTGGTTGGGTTAATTTGCATACTTACTCTGATTGGCTGGTGGGCATGGCTTGTGGGTGTAGCAGAGGTACAGTCAATTTTCATATTACTCTTTTATTAGATAGGATGGTAAGGAAGACTTTATTCAGTACTATTGTGATAGGTATAGGGACCACTTAGATAGAATTTTGCAGGTGGGGAGGGAGATTGGATTCAATATAGCATAGACAAGCAATAATTTATAACCAAGGCACCTGGTTGGGGTCAGGGGCAGAGGGATTCTGGCTAACTCTATTGTCAGAGCCAGCAGAAAGAACTCTGCACAGCTCTGCTGGTCTGAATGACTGTGAGTGGCTGTGAGTCTATGTATTCTTCTAAATTCTCCTATCTGACTATACCAGGACTCATTCCTGCTTGAACCCTGCCCACTGTACTAACTGTTGGGAACTTAGTCCAAGTTCCTCCTTTATCCTCTGCTCACTAGTAATAGGTGTTGGGTCTGAGCCCCTCTGCCTGGGGCTGGACTTCCAGATCTTAAATGGAGAAGCCATGAGAGGTTGTGGGTATATAAGAATGAGTCTTTATTGCAGAAGCCAGTGGCCATATAGACATTAGACAAGAACAGTTCTCACAGCAAAGTCCATACAGGCAGGCAGCTGGACACAGGCTGATGAACATATATCTTTCCCATAAAGCAGCATTAGTCTGTACCCACAGCTATTATCTGAGCGGCTGCACACTGCCTCCTAGATTCACCGCCTCACATTGTAGTGGTACCTGAGCTCTCCAGCTCAGCAGCTTCTCCTGTCTCTCTTGCCCAGCTGCTCTCTCTAGCAGACTTCTTCACACACTTCATCCTAGCTGCTCTCTCTCCATACTCCAGCAGACTTCTCACTCTAGCCTACTCAGCTAACTAGCTGGTTAGTAACCTAATTTTATACAATTTAGACAAAGAAGGCTTCGTGCCAGCAGTGACATCAATCATATTGGCCGCAGAAGGGCAAAGTGCACCTTGTGTCCTTGCACCTGCTCATGGTGTCTTGGCCTGATTAGGACTCTCAGGCTCAGAGTTCTTGAGCATTCTGTTTAGGCACATGCCCAGAGTGGCCTTTGGTCATTCTGGTGTACTGATAACAAGGCATTTGTGCTCCTACTGGCCTTGACTATCTGGGGACCTGGCAGGGTTCCCATACCTATCCAACAGGATTCTTACTGAAGACAGGCCAGGGTAATCAGATACTGCCCCAATGGATGGTGGAGAATGACGAATGTGATCAGATATCAAGGGTGAGCAGATATTGAGAGTTGGAGGTTCATGCTAAACATAAGGGTTCTTGTTAAAACTTGATTTTACAGGGAACTTCACAGAAGGTTTACTAAAGATTGGCCAAGCAAAGAATCTTTGTCAGTAGGATCATAGAAGAAATTCAATATTTGTTGAATAGATGAATGAATGATACAACTTTAAAAAAATAGTTTATTCTTAATAGCAGTGTGTGGTCAAAGAGAATTGTAGAGTATTATTATTTAAGGAAGAAGAATTTCTTTACTCAGGAAAAATCTCAAGAAAACCTTACAAATAGCTACATGAATCAAATAAGATTATGTACAAAAAAAGATTTTGAGGGAGTTAATGTCAGTATTCAAATGTTGACTATTTTATATAAATTCTCCGTATCATTTGATTTCTGGGAGAAGTAGTCACCAAGATAGGCTTAGACATGCAGGAGATTTATTGAGGAAAATGCCTGTGAAAGATGAAAGGGAGAGAGAGAAAGATAAAAGGGAGAGCTGCAGACTATGATGCAAATCTGATACCTGTGAAGGAGAGAGGGAAGGAAGAAGGATTTGGCAGGAAGAGCTTGAGACTGCAGTGCAGTTCTAAGAATGTGTCAGCTAGATCAACGAGGAGTTCTCCAGCCCAGGTCTCCTCTTGGAGAAGGTTTCCGTTCTTCAGGATGGACTGCACTGGTACTCCCACCCTGCCCTATGAAGCCTTAGGGCAGCGTAGGGGAAGCATGGCCTCATTGCAGACGTGGTGATGGACCCAGAGGGCTGCAGCTGGGGCTGTCAGTCCATTCTGTTTCTGCCAACAGGAGACCTAAGCAGTGCATCCTCATGGTTACCACACCCAGAAATCTAGAGGAGCACCATCTGTGCTATCACATCTCTTTATCTATCAGGTCACTCTACACTGGGCCGATTGTCTAATTTTCAGTTTGTAATTCGTGGAGGCTATTTTTCTTTGACAGAGGCTGAACTCAATCAACACCACCAAGCTTCCTGGTCTACCTGCTGTTTGTCACCTGCTCATTGCATATTCCAGGTAACATGGGTTTCATTTCTTTGTGGCCCCCAGTCCATTTACTGCCTGGAACTGACAAGCTCATCCTTGGTTATTCCAATGTTGGGTTAGGGAATATAAAAAACAAAACAAAACAAAAGAGGAATAAAGGCAGGCCTTTAGCAAACAGTTCTTCACTGTGGCAAAAGCTCTCTGGGCTAAGCACTTACACATTTTACAACAAGTAGTAAGAATTCAAAGGACAGAAATGTGGTAACATTTAACTATAAGAACATCTCTAATTCCAATAGCTGATACCGTTACCTGGTAGTGAGTTTCTTTTTGGAAAAATGCAGAGACCCAGGGGTTAACATCTTGGAACTCATAAAAGCCTGACAAGACCAGCTCCTGTCATCTCCTTGGGGCTTCATAAAATTCAGTGTTTCTTTCTGATTAAGAAAAGAAATGCTTAGTGAAATACATAGTAATAGAAACCACAAAAATTCCTGCTTAATGGTGAGAGACTGGAAATTTTCCCAGTAAATTTAAAATAAGATAAAGATGCATCCTAGAACTGCTAAATTATTACTTCAAGATTATATCCTTATATATTTTGAAAACCCAAAAGACCCAATTGAAAAAATGTATTAAAAATAGAGGATTAAATGGACACAGACAATAGTGTGGTCAAGGCCTGGGGTGGGGCTCCATCTGTCCTCAGGAACTGCATCTTCAGTTCCATTTGTCTCTAGAAAAGTTTGCTAATGGTTCTGCTGCTATCTGTTGTCAAGTCTCCCTTGGAGGAACAATTTCCAGTACAATCACCATGGTGATGCCACATGGGTCACTTTGTATTTTTGTATGGCCTAGACATCACAGACCTTGATTTTAGGCCCATCTCTATAGTCTTTTGGGGGATATATAATTATGAATCAATTATATAGAGCATTAATACTAATCTTGTAGAGGTCTAATATTAAAATAAAATTGAGAGAGAAAAAAATATCTTTCAAATTTGCTCACTCCTATGTGGTGATGGATTTTATGTGAGCAACTGTAGATTTGAATAGGAGAAGGCATATTTCGTCCTGATTGTTACATTGCTACTCAGTTAAAAAAATAAAAACAAAAGACATTTTGCTTCTGAAATTTAGCTAATAAAATAACTCTTCTTGTAGGTTTAGTTCAGAAAATGCTTTGAGGTTTCAATTCAATAGTTTTAGAAAATATAACAGCCCATTCCTTTTTTTAGGGATATATCTAAGAACATATCTTTACATGTTACATTTTCACCAGTTGGAGGAGGGATCAAAATCAAGTATTTTAAAGAAAGATTAGGCTGATATACAGGTGTTACTATATTGAATGCCTATACTTTAACTCTATAGTTTGGTATTTATTCCAAATATTTCTGATCCTGTGTCTGGAATGTTCTTATAAGACACCCCTGACTCCATCATCAGAACTATCACCAGCCCCTCCAATCTCTCCCTTCTTCCCTTCCATGCCACACAAATATATCCATTTTCTCTCTAATTCTTTTGGGTGGTTAACTTCCAGATCTTTTGGTTCTCAGCTGAAATGTTACTCCCTCACCAAAGCCTGTTTCATTGAATCACCAATATCCAGCACAGTTTATGAAATATGGTAAATAATTAATTAATTTCATCCCTATTTTTGTTGATGAATAATGTTTTTGTTAACATCAAAGTGCATGTCTTCATCCACATTTTAGGCTATTTTCTGAAGATACATACCTATAGGTAACTAACTGGGTTTAAAAAGTACAAACATTTTTAAGACTGTAACTATATATATTGCAAAAATGCTTTCTAGCAATTGTTCCAATTTCTACTAATACCATTAGTATGGTCTTTCTGTATCCCAACAAGAAAACAGTTAAATTTTGGGGGCACTGTTTTCAGGCTTCCTAAATCTGCAACTTTATTTTAAATTGATTGAAATGTATTTTCATTTCCCTTTTATTTTCCTCTATTGCTGGCTTATTGAAAAAAATCTCATTTCAGTGGGCAGGCATGTTGCTATCACAAAATTATTTATTCTCTTAGAGTTTTCTTATTCAGTATCACATGATCTTTATTCCAAAAGGCAATATATTTTTTTTGCCAAAACCACAAATGATTTCTCTAAAGATTTTTTAATGCCTCAAATTGAGCTGTCATCTAGTTCACTGATCCAAAAAGATGATAATACATTTTATATAAATAATTTAGGAGGATTTCTCCTGTCAAAGCAAAAAGTGCCTTTAGAAGTAAACCAATATTAACAGTAATAATTTAGAAAAGAAACCATAACAAATCCATGAATGATATTTTATATTTGTTTTATACTTTATGAGTGAGGACCATACTATATATTGTAAATAATAGGCTATATTTTAATATCAGATTCTTATTTCATAATATTATATAGTAATTGAGGGGACTGAATAAGAGAATAAATGTTCCTTTATAGAAAATATGGCAAAAATTAATCACCAAACAGGCAAATTAAGAATTTTAATATCTGAACAATGTAAATTGGAGTTTGTATATGCTGACATTTTATATTAACTCAGAATACATGATAGCCTATGCCAGCGGTTGACAAATGTTTTTCTGTAAAGGGCAAATAGTAATTATTTTAGGCTCTGTGGGGCCATTGGGTCTCTTGCAAATACTCAACTTTGCAATAGCAGCCACAGGCAATGAGTAAACAATGGGGGTAGCAGTGAACCAATGGAACTGTTTACCAAAACACAACAGTAGGGCTGGAATATGCTCCCCCTTGGCTGATACATTAGATATGACTGGGTAGCTCCAGAATGTCACTGAGAGTCCAAAACATGATTGTGAAGAAGAATAGGAATATTTACCAAAGCATGTTACCAAAAGCATGAAGAAACCACACATTAAACATGGCACATTAAAAAAACCCAGACCTATAGATACATAAAATCTGAAATAATGTCATAAAAGTTTTCAAAGCTGGTGGAGATGAGAAGAGACTGAGTAAGATGTAACAGCAGCCTCTTGCCCTCAAGGCAAGGGGGAAAATATAGAGAGGTTGCTGATGGTGGATGGGGCTTAGAAATGTTTAATGAAGCCTGAACTGCAGACTTTCTTAATGTCAGACGCCCCAGGAAAAAAGGACCTTGTTTCCTTTGTTATCTAGGGAAGACAGGAGCTACTGAGGTTTATTTAGCTTGGTGTGCAATTAGAGTTTTTTACTTTGTCTCACCCTGAAGTTCCCACAATGGTGATCATGGGGCCAGCAAGAAAACTAGGTCAGTGGTTAGCAAACTGCGGCTTGCGAGCCTCGAGAACCGCGATTTGCCATTCTGTTGACTTAGGGAAAAACACTTAAAAAACATTTTAATAATATGCTAATGTCTTTAACCTGAAGTCAAAACTTCTGGGTAAGTGTAATGCCTTATGCAGTGGTCGGTAAACTCATTAGTCAACAGAGCGCAAACCACAAGCTTCAGTTTGCCGACCACTGAACTAGGTTACTCAAACGTACCCAAATTATGATGGCTTAAGATCCATTTTTACTTTATTTATCCTGCTCCCAGTATACTCAGATATGTAGGAGAGGTCCCGAGGTACTACCTCAGATGTGGTAAGCCCCACTTCCTCACCCTCTTGCTGTCCATTCTCTGTCATACCCTCACAGTGGTGTCTCTGTGGCTGACAGCCCTCATGCTTTGCAAGGCATAGCTGTTCCTCCACTGGTGAGCCCCACTGCTTCAGGAGAAAGATAGATTTTTCTCCTTATAGAGAGGGCATTCAGCTTTCACTAAACTTTAGGGGTTTAAATGGATATAACTCTATTTTTACCATAAAACAAGTTCATAAAACAAGGTATATAGTCTATACTTTTGTATCACCATTTTTAGCCTGTGGTTTTTATCCTCATGGTTGCAAAAAGGCTGCTTGTATGTCCAGATCATGTCCACAGTCCAGGCAGGGACAGGCAGATAGGAAAGAGTTGGCACCAGCAAACTTCTACTTATATATTTATGGCCAGAACTCTGTCAAGTAGCCATATTTAGTTGCCATGAGTCTGGGAAATTTATATGTTATATATGTATATCTCCTCTAAAAAGAGTGATTAGGTTAGCCCATTAGTACTGGACTCTCAACTTCTTGTCTCTTTCTTTCCATTAGTAGGCCAGGCTCTTTCCCTAAGTCCCTCAAAATATGGTAGAGATTGGGCTTACCTTCTAAAAAATAGCTCTGTTTTCAGAGAAATAGTTTAACATTCATAAGTTGCAATTGATAATATAATTCCTGCATACCTTTATCTAGCTTCCCCAAATGGTAGTATCTTACATAATCATGCTTCACTGTCACAACCAGAAAACTGATGTAGGGCCCAGCTAGTGTGGCTCAGTTGGTTGAGCATCATCCCATGCACCAAGAGGTCACTGGTTCTATTTTAAAAAATATGTTTTTATTTACTTCAGAGAGAGGAAGGGACAGGGAGAGAGGGATAGAAACATCAATGATAAGAGAGAATCATTGATCTGTCGTCTCTGGCAATCCCCGTACTGGGATTGAGCCCACAACTCTGGCATGTGCCTTGACCAGAAATTGAACCATGACCTCCTAGTTCATGTTTCTATCTCTCTTTCTCCCACTCCCTTCCTCTCTCTCTAAAATAAATAAAAACATTAAAAAAAAAAGAAAACCGATATTGTCACAATACTATTATCTCAGGTATAGACCATATTGAACCATATGGTAACATGGATTGATATATAATAGTGCTGAGTAAAATAAACCATACCAAAAAAGACTACATATGATATAATTGCATTTATATAAAATTTTAGAAAAATGCAAACTAATGTATAGTGACAGCAGAATAGTGATTGCCTGGTGTTGGGTAGATATAGGTGGATTCAGGAGGGAGGTTACAAAAGAGCATGTAGAAACTTTTCAGGTTGATGAATATGTTCACTATCTTGATTGTGGTCATGGTTCTGAGCTGTGTAGATATGTCAAAACCTCTCAAGTTGTACATTTTAAATGCATATAGTTTGTTTTATATAACTTATACCTCAATAAAGCTTTTTGAAATAGCAACACTAAAGAAAAATTAAATTCATGTATAATCACCAAAGTTATGATAATGATCAGTGTTTTAATTTTGTAAGTGATTACTCTTTCCCAGGAATGCTAAGCACTTTACATGTTTTCAAACATTTAGTATCACATTAACCATGTGAGATAGTGCTTTGCTTATCAGCTTTTACCAGAGGAAGAGACTGAGGCATGTGCAGAAGTTAGGAAATATAAACAAGGTTGTAAAAGGAAAAAGTGGCAGCCAAGCCCAGTGAATTGGCTGCAGAGATTGTACTTGTAGGATTAGCCATTTATGGATGAAAACTGGGAGAGACTGTGAGTGTGTGACAGAGCAAAGATCCAGAGTGAGACATGTGGGTATCTTAAGCAAGCCACTACTTAGGATCCTTTCCAAGCCAATATTAATGAAATATTTCTTAAATATTTAATTTGTGGAGGAAACTGATTTTCTATTAATAATAAAAAGACACTTTTAAAATGTTCAAAACAAACACTGACTTCAGAAAAACTCTAACTTGTTTGAAGTTATCTTTCATTTCTCAGTTTTTCGAGCTGATTTTCTAATGATAGAGGTAACAGGATTTGGGGAGAGGGTCTTGTTCATATTTAAAGGTTTGTTTATGCTTATTCCCACTTGTCTGTGCATCTTTCCCTTTTTTTTAAAAAAATATTTTTATTGATTTCAACAAGGAATGGGGAGGGGGAGAGAGATAGAAACATCAATGATGAGAGAGAATCATTGATCATCTGCTTTCTGCTTGACTGGGGATTGAGCCTGCAACCTAGGCATATGTCCTGACTGGTAATCAAACTGTGACTTCCTAGTTCCTAGGTCAATGCTCAACCACTGAGCCACTATGGCCGGGAGCATCTTGTCCTTTCTTCTTTTTTCTTTGGAAAACAAAAAATCAAACAAGTTCTTTGGAAGTACATTATAGAACTTAAAAATTCATTTCTTCTTCTCAATAAGTATACTCTGCATTTATCTCTGTCATTTTGTCAGCTTCCAGGCTTCTGTTAGGTGACTATCTCAGTGTTGATGCCATAGGTTGTTGGCAGTGTAACTTTTGTGTGTCACAAAAATACTCAAAAGTCATGGGTTGGCTCTAGCAAGGAGTAGTTTCCCCCTCACTAAAGGTTACTTTCTACTCAGAAGAAATGGGGGTAAATTGCAATTTACCAATTATGTAAGGGATTGGTTTTGAAAACCTCAGTTAGTGGCATTATATTTATGATTTACTCCATAACTCTTTAAATGCTCATTAGAGCTGTCTGCTGCTTGATAGCCAATTCCTTAATCCAGTTCTGGGAATACCTAAATCCCAACAATCTGATCAGAATTACACTGAAAGAAGTAGGATGAAATAAGACAGTAATTCAGAGGATCTGTCTGTACTGAAATTGAAATCTCTCTGTGAAGAGCTAGAAAGTAGAATTCAGAAGAAGAATTTGTGTAGTGTTTGTCCGGCAGTGATGAAGACCCGGAAGGTAGTGCACTCTACAGTTCTGGTACCTATACTTTTCTCCATCACAGGGATAACAGGTTAATATGGGGTGTGGGGAGAATGTATTGATTTCTTCAGTTCAAATGAATAGCTTAATTTTCAAGCTCATTAAGACTTTCTGTTGGGAGTCTTCTTTAGCTCAATAAAGAAGGAAACTTATCCAATAGCACTATGGCTACTTGATTTGTTGTCTAATAACTAAAGTGGGGTTTACTTATTTGTGAGTGAGTCACATTGACCAATATTGAGGAAAAACACCACTAGCTTTATTACCATCAAAAGCAGGCTTAACAACAAAATAATCATGTTAAGTTTATCCATGTTCTTTCTTCTCCAGAGATTTTATAGGCTAAATTATTGATCAATTTGTACTCAATTTAAGATCTAAAATAGCAATGTAGACTAAGGAAAGGAAGATATTGATTTATGTCTTGGAAAAAGTGGTCAAAATGTTGATGTGCCATTAATATATATTTTAACAAATGAATTACTAAAATACTGACTAGGAATATGGATGTGTTTAACTGAATGTGGAATGCTGAGATGTCTTTGATGACAACTAGAAGACAATAATATGAAGAGAAAGGTCTCATGTTTACTGTTGATTCTAATGAAATGATTCTTGATGAAGCACTTCACATTTTTTATATCTTGGTCTTTTCATCAAAAAACAAAAACAAAGTTAAGCCATGCCAGCATGGCGCAGGGGTTGAGAGTATACCTATGAACCAGTTTACACAGGGTTTGATTCCCATTCAGGGCACATGCCCAGGTTATGAGCTCGATCCCTTGCAGGAAGCAACCAACCTCTGGAATGATAAGCTGTAAGAGAATAAATGGGTGTTTCTTTGAGCTACCAATTTGAGGTGATTAAAGGTATAGCAGGGAATGAATCCACTGATCATTTCTTAACCAGTGGTGGGCTCCTGTCACCAGCTCCCTCAGGTCTTCCATTGTGACAGGAGCACCCAAAACAAAAGCAACCCTTTCTCTTGTTAATAAGGATTGGTTTCCATGAAATAATGGTCTTACTGAAAGACTTCCAACCACCTGGAAAGGAATGAAACAGATAAAGGAGACTGAAAAATCCACCCTGCCACAATACGAGTGGGGTACCTAGCATCCCATGCCTTTCTTCTATGCATTAATGTTGGTCCAAGCCCAATTTCTGTGAACCAGATAAGGGACATGTATCATGACAGTCTAATCTGTTCTATTTAATAGGCTGGCAACATGGGGAGGTTTATCTGTTCTGGGCAACCTTCTCTAACAGAACCTCTTAGGGCAAGCTTGCTGTCAAAATTTTGTTATGCAGCTCTATCATGCAAGACATAAATTGATCATACCATCCTTCCCCACAAAGCTGGCACTTGGGGTCTCTGAATGCCTCTCAATACAGATTTCCCAAAGGCTACTGCCAGATGGATATTGCTCAAGAGGTTTTCCATCCCAGTATTCAGGGTGTGCTGGGGCTGAGAACGCTCATGACAACTCCGGGCAGACAGTATTTGTCCTACCAGATGGTAGACCAAAATGATCTGATTCAATTTATAAATATTTCTTCCCCTTTAAAAAATGTTCTTTCAGAATCTCTCATATGAGTCATCCCTGGAAAAATCTTCTCAATTATGAGAAACTTCTAACTGTGAGAACTCATTAAGTATGTATTAATCGTTCTGAACTAATCAGAGAAAGAGGTATTACAGAAATAAAAAAGTTTTTTAGCTGTTGTGTTTTTTTTAAGTTACAAGCAAGTTCTGTAATATTTATTCTCCCCATTTATTGTTTTTTGTATGTTGGATATCAAATATTAATGTGCCCCTCTGTCTGCAGCAACTTCACTCTCACCTTTGGGTCACATCAAATTCCAGTTTAGTTTTTACCTAAGGTACCCAGTGTCCTGTCTGTGCCTCTGGATGGTCTTGAGCTCAGTATTGCATCTCTCATCTAGTTGTGTCACCATCCCCATTGGTATGCAAGGTAATGGAACATTCATTACCTCTGCTAGGTCCCCATGCAACCAGTGAAAAAACTCTTTGTAGCGCTGGTTGCCCTTAGCCATATTCTCTTTTTATCTTCACAGAGGGATTTGAACTTAGCAAAGGTAGGTTTGGTTCATTAGTAGGGAAGACCAAATTTATGAGCTAAGCTTTAGCACATAGACACATAGGAGGGGATAATTTTAAGTCTTGGTGAATTTAAGGGTAGCAGAGCTGGTTTAATTGAATTTCTTAAGTATTTCTACATTTTCATGCATTTCTTTTTTTTTTTTTATGTACCTTATGTAGTTTAAAGTACCTTTTGTAATGAGCTTTGAGATGGGAATTTGAAATGAGAGCATACTTTATAAATTTGGAATCGAGAAACTGCAAGTGGTATATGTCCAGAAGTCACCAAATGTGCTCATTTTGCTGGACAACTTTTCCCAGTTGCCCATCACTTGCATCCAGAAAGCTGCTGTTCCAGAAAGCTGTTTAGAGTAATTCTGAAAACAATAGTAATCAAAATAATTAAAGCTCTTTGCAGAAAAGAAACTGACATCACAGTTTTAAAAAGAAAAATTTATTGACAGGTTGACTGCTAGTATTGAGGTCCCTGTTATTATTGTTATTAAAGACTCACATTTTAAGTTAAAAGGAAGAATCAACATATTTAATTTTGGTGGAAACACACAAAAGAAAATGGCCATAGGTAAGTTCACTAGAGAGATCTTTGGACTTTTTAAAGGAAACATGATCTGTTCTATATATTCATATAAACAAAAAGTATCAGTATATTCTATAAATTGCTCAATGGAGCAGCTGGCTTTTCTCAGCAAGGAACTTTGACATTTAATAACACAATTCCTCTCTGTATGTATGTTTTGGTTGAACCTCAGTACTATTAGGTATCATTTTATTTCCTGCTCCAGGTTGCCGTCATTCCAAGGCATAGATCCTTTACTTTGGGATTTTTTTTGTGGGCCTTTGCCTGTGTGCAAATCAACACAGCTCTGAAAATCCCATCTTTCCAGAACTCATTATTAAATATCTAGTGGAATAACTTTCAGTAATTTTTGCTTTCCTAAGGGACTTATTTCAATGATTGCCTTCTGCCATTAAACTTTCTTCAAATCTCACTTTGGTTCTATGCTATTGATGTAGCCTAGGCTGCACTGGGGGACTTTCATCAGATGAAAATCTTTTCTGCTCTCTTTGCTCATCCTGGCTCATCCTCCTCCACCGTTACTAACTATGCAAAGGATGAGCAATCCTTAAGACAAGGTTGAATCATTTAAGTGGGTCATCACTTTGGAAGTGGGAGGACCACTCTGTCTATAGGGAATAAGTGGTCCTTCAAATGAAGATTGAGAGATGTATTGTTGCAGCACATATACGGCCATGGACCCGGGGCTTTGGAATGAACAATAGCAGTCAAAATAGTGGTTGTGATGGTGATGCTACCCTTTCTTAGGTCAGATTTACCTAGAAGGAGATATGTGTGCAGGAAGTTTATGAGCAAGAACTCTCTGGAATGACACAAGGAAAGGAGGAAGACAGGATGGGGCAGAGGGAGAAGTTGAAATAAGATCCTACTGCAGCAGAAGATTCTGCCAATTGTACTTCAAGCTCAGGAGCCAGATGACCCTTCAGAGTTGTCCTGAATTGAGGCAGGGGGCTGGGTATTGATAATCATTATATACTGGTTGAATCCAACTACATTAGGAGAAGAATATTATTATTGTTATTCTCATTTTACATGTGGGAAATCAGGGCCCAGTGAGATTAAGAAACTTGCCTTGAGGCACATGGTTAGTAGGCAGCAAAGGCAGATTTTGAACCCAGAGCTGGGGTAAAGGGTTCATAATTGTATCATTCTTCTCTACTTATCTTGCATTTAGTCTTCTAAAGATAATTACTTAGTCTTTATAATTTCTGAAAATTTTTAATGTAAAATGGTGATGTGATGTTAATGTACATCCCCTCCATTCTGGTGAAATGTTGATATGCATGTGGTTAAATATAGATTTATTTGCTCAATTCATCCAGTAGTCTTTACAATTAGAAGCTGGCCTGTGTGTGCTTTTATGACCAAAAGTTGTTAGCTGTGCAGGGGAGGAAAATAATTATACTTTTCTTTTCCCTCAAACATAAGTGCTGTCTCCACAGAGTTATAGAAATTCATGGTTCTTTTTCAAGAAGGCATGAACCATGAAAACTGAACATCTACCTAATACTCATAACAAGAGTGGTTCTAAAGCAATGAGATTCAGTTAATAGGCTTGCTTATTCTTGAAGTTAACACCTGTTATTGGAACGCTTATTTATGATTGATAGGAATGCAAAATGGTGCCACCATTTTGGAAAGTGGTTTATTACAAAGCTTAACAAACTTTTACCATGTGATTCAGAAATCATTCTTAGGTATTTACTCGAATTGAAAATTTACATCCCTATGAAAACCTGCACACACATCTTTATAACAGCTTTATTTATAATCTCCAAAAGCCTATACCACTTAGAGGCTCACTTCCCTCCCCTCTATATCACACACAGATTTTCATGAATCCAGATTTTTTAATGCCTCATCTAATATAAGACTATTAAGGTGTCCTCCAATAGATGAATGGATAAAGCAACAATGGAACATTTATATAATGGGATATTATTTAGTGATGAAAGGAAGTGAACTATTAAGGTATAATAAGATGCAGAGGAAATTTAAATACATATTGTCAAGTAAAAAGGCTATATACTGTATGATTCCAACTGTGTGATCTTTTAGAAAGAAACAACTATAATAATGTTTTCTAAAAAATAAAATCTTTATTGTTAAAAGTATTACATAGGTCATCCTCCCCCGTGGGCCCCCCCCCATTAATCTCTTCCAGCCCTCTCCCATCCTCCCTCCTCCCCCAGGTCCTCACCACACCATTGTTTGCTTCCATGGGTTTTGCATATATGCATACAAGTTCATTGATTGTTAATGGTTTTTTAAAGAAAAAGAAAAACATAATAAAAAGATCAGTGGTTGCACACATTTTAGGATGATTTTAGGATAGTGAAATTATTCTGTGTGTTACTATAATAGTGGATATATGACATTATGCATTTGTCAAAACCTATAGAACTTTATAACACAAAGAGTACCCCTTAATGTATAAGATTTTAAAAAATTGTATAGAAGGTCAGGGATCTATGCATGAAATGCAAACTGTGATGAGACAATCTAAATGTTTACAAATGTTTTAAATAATCTCACTCAAGAGGTAGGCCTAAGTGACTTTGGTAGTGAGAAGCATCTGTAAGACCAAAGTTAAAAAGAACTGTATATAAACGCTGCACTCTAGTTGATAAAGTTGTGTCTCATGGGAGTATAGATTAATATTCTGATACTATTATACATATATCCTAGAATTGAATAAGTAAGTATCTCCCATGCAGAAGAATACCAAATAATTTATGTAGACATTTTGCTGTAAAGGAGGGGGAATATAAATTCCCACTTTTTAAAGTCAGTGGGCTACACTGATTTCCAAAGAGTACAGTATGGAAAGTATGGGGAAAAGAGTAATTTTACAGGGGAGAAACCTGACAAATACTACTTCAGTCAGGTGATCAAGGTCAATATCAACACTTATAAATCATGTTCTTTGATATGATGTGATGAGAATGGCATTTTATCTCTGTAATATTCCTCCCCAAAAGTTTACTCATGAGAAAAACATCACACTAATAAAGGAGTATCCTACAATATATCTGATCAGTACTCCTCAAAAGTATTTTGTGTTGGTCAGCCCATTCTTTAATGATTTATAAGTTTAGTCTAGTTTGAAGTAATCAAAATAGGAGCCTAAAAAAGACTTCTGTGTTCCTCCTGCTAGTCTGTATAGCCCAGACAGAAAGGTCTCAGTTTCACCAGCTTTGCTTACGATGAATACTTGACTTCCAAAGTTGTGCTTCCCATCAGCATCATCAGATTTACATTTCACAATTAGAATCAAAGATGGTGAGGGGCTGAGACCGGTTTGGCTCAGTGGATGGAGCGTCGGCTTGCAGACTGAGAAGTCCCAGGTTTGATTCTGGTTGGGGGCATGTACCTTGCTTGCGGGCACATCTCCACTGTGGGGCGTGCAGGAGGCGGCTGATCGATGTCTCTCTCATCGATGTTTCTGACTTTCTATTTCTCTCCCTTCCTCTCTGTAAAAAATTAATAAAATATATTAAAAAAAAGATGGTGAGGGTATTGATAAGTATATTGCTGTCTCAAAACTCCCATTATAGAGATACTAGAGGCCTGGTGTGCGGGATTTGTGTACTGGGGGTGGGAATGTGTGTTCTGCAGGGATCAGCTCGGCCCGCTGTGAGAGTGCAGCTCATCCAGGTCAGTCGGCAAAACAAAATTGTCGGTTAATGTACAATGCTTTGTCATGTAACCCAGCACAAGAAGGATATAGAAGCACTATATATACTCATAAGGTTACCAGGTTTGAGAGGAGACCCATACTCTGAGTGGCTGCTCCCTGGTCGGGCATCTTCCATGGAGCTAGAATACTCGCCTCTCCAGGAGACCCGGTCAGGCCTGGGCCCAGGGACAATAGCACTGAGAGGCAGCAGAGGAGGCCTCAGTCCCATAGTGGCCACAAACCCTCCTTCCAGCCTCCAGGGTCAGCTCTATGAGCCCTGGGCAGAGGCACTGCATGGCCTGCAGGTGTCTGGAGGAGGTGGCAGGGAGTGAGGAGGAGGAGCCTGGGGCAAGAAGGCGAGGATCACAGCCTGGGTTCCTGCCTGTTGGCCAGGGTTTGCAGCGGGAGCAGTTACTGATCCCAGTCAGCTGAGTGGCGCTCCCACTGTTGTAGTGCACTGACCACCAGAGGGCAGCTCCTACATTGAGCAACTAACTGCCCGGGTCTATGCGTGTCTTAGAGACTGCTTGACCGGTCATTTTGGTTGTTCTGCTGTTTGGTCGCTGGGCTTTTATTAGCTAGGATTGTCTACTTTGAAATCACAAAGCATCATGGTATTTTTACATGAAAAGCACTATCTATACACTCATAAGGTTACCAGGTCTGAGAGATTTGTGAGTAGCACAACAAATTCTTACAGTAACAGCTGTCACCAAATGATGCACTGAATTTACTCTAAAAACCTCTGCCTTTTTTATTTTGTCTACAGCATCTCTTGACCAAGGTAATGCTATTGTTCATAAACTGTGAAAAATATGATGACGATATTGTCAGGAGTTCCCAGCCGTAGTTCATTGATCTGGAATTCAGGGTGCACAGTCACCTGAGGGGCAGAAAGAGTATAATTTGGAATTGTTGAATTCAGCGTACAAAGATCTTATTTGGTGAAAGAAAAATAGGAACCTGAAGATGTGTAAAATGGCAAAGAACAACAACTCTTCATTGGCAAATGTGAAAATAGTAAGTGGCAGCTCACCCAAATGATTTTTTAAATGATAACCCATGATAAAGTTGTGAATGTTCAGTTCTCGTGGAAGCTTTCCGGTACCATTATTTACCAAATTAGACATTTATAAGGGCTCAATAAAAATCACGGCTGGTTATATTTCCGTAACATGTACAATGGGGCAAATTAATCTTAACATCTACCTCCCACAGTTAAGGGGGGAAATCAAGTAATTAGAGACAAAGATTGTCGGCACAACAAAATTGTCAGTTAATGTACAATGCTTTGTCATGTAACCCAGCAGATGAAAGATCAAATGTATTTTTTAATCATAATAAGGTTATGATATAAAAAAATAACATGTTATTTTATGTGAAATAACATCAAAGGTATGCTATGAATTTATCATGTGGGTTTGAGGGTGCAAATCCTTATAGTGACAAAATGTGTTTAATGTTTTAGATCCTTTAAGAGAGAATGTTCTAGATAGAACCCAGAGTACTTGTCCTTCCACTGCTCACTTTATCCTCCCCTATCCTAGATCCCACAGAAACCACCCTCCCCTCAGAGGAGCAGTCAAAATGGAGACTAGAGACTCTGGCATTGAACACTTGGGGTCATGGAATCTGCAGTACCTGGAGGGACATGATGGTGGCTGAGACTTGGCATTTTCTATGGGGCATTGTGGTAGATCCCAAGGGGGACTTTGGGTAATGACTGTGGAACAGAAATAGCAAAGGAGGAAAGGATTGAAGGAAGAGGGTAGTGGGTTGAGGAGGGAGCAGGGGAAGAATTAGGAAAGCAGCAAACACTCAGACATTTTCCAACTCCTGCTCTGTCCCAACTCAGGCCCATCAATGAGGTCTTTTCCCTTGTGCAGGAGGAAGGAGATAGAAGTAGGGACCCCTAGCTCCCACCACATCCCTGTTGTTAATATGTGAACACTGTAATATCCCTATGTGGGTTATTAGACAGCAAGGGTCATCTCCTCCTGCAGTGACCACCCAGGAAGGGAACAAGGAAGGTCATTGTCCCTGACCTGCCTTCTCTGGAAGGTAATTCAAGGCATTCTCAGCAACATTTTATAGGACACCATATGTTGAAGAAGCCATTTAATAAGATCATGAGTGGCTAAACTAGCAGAAGCATAGCAGGCAAGGCTGGCAAATCCAGATCTGGAATAACTGTCAGTTATGGTGATTTTAAGTTGACGAGGTCAGTCATGAGCTCTTTGGTGTACCTAGCATCACTTTCATCTTTTTGTGCTTCCATCCAAGATTTAAATTTTCAAGAAAGAAAGGGTGCATGATTTACCTAGATTGGATTATGTGCCTAACCACGGGTCATGGGGATTATGATAGAAACAAAAAGTGTGGTTAACACACGAAAGGATAAGGATGCTGGATAGGCAAAAAGATCCGATGTGAACCACATTCCACTACTTAAAGGCTCACTTCCCTCCTTGTACATCACACTCAGATTTTCATGAATCCAGATTTTTTTTAATGTTTCATCTAATATAAAAAAACTTATGTGCAACCAAGAACACATTCATTATGGTATCCAGCTTAAGTTCAGGCTCCCAGGGTAAAGTACATTCCTCTTCTAGTTCCATTGCAATTTTGCCTTGCCATTCTGAAACCTGAAACTTGATCCTTTGTTCTTACTTAACACTATGTGTAGGTGAGTCATCTGCATTGGTACAATGACTCTACATCTTTTCTTTCTACTACTATATGACTACGATTTACCCATTTTCTTTTCTGTTGAATTTTTCAATTTTGGGCAATTACAAATAACATAGTGGTAAACATTTGTGTGTGTGTCTCTGTTCACATGTGTAAGACTTTTACTAGGGCAGGAATAGTGAGTCAGAGTATGTGCATTTCTAACTTTTTCTATTGTTAAATTGCTTATCATTTTATTTTTCCACCAACTGTGCATTCAAATCTTATTTCTTGACCTTTGCTACAATATTTGTTACTATTGAATGTGAATGTTTTTGCTTATCTGATGGGTATGATATATCACATTATAGGTCTTATTTTCCTCTCTGATGTCAACCTTTGGTAGCAGGTATTATTATTGATCTCATTTTATAGAGGGGGAATAAAAGACTTAGAAAATAATTTGTTCACAGCTTCACATTGGTAGGGGACAGAAAGTTAGGAATAACCCTGGAGTGTCTAACTATGAGGTCAACATTTTAGCTCCCACTTCACTGCTAAGCCAGGATGTGTTGCTATAATGTGGAAATAGCACAGGGGGTCATATTATTTTCTTTATTCTATACTCTTCCAGTAGTCTACTCTCTTTCTTAACTTTATTCTGGCCATCTTTTTATTATTTCCATGTTTCCTTTTATCTTTTTTTCTTCCCTTTCTTCTTTCCCCCTTTACTTATTCTGTCCCTCACTCCCTCCTCCCTATATTTTTAACAACTGATTTTAGCTGGGTTATTCTGGTATTCATAGAATTGGAAAAAATGAAGTAAATAAGCATTGGATTTTCTTTATACTGTATGTGAAAAAATTACAAACCCACATATGTCAGTTGTTGAAAAGGAAACAGGAAGCTGAATGCATTCGTGTTTGTGTGTAATTTGGAAATGACTGTTAGCAAAAAGTTCTTTCTGGAGCAGCTGCTTCTGATACACACCACTTGTCTCTGATAAGTAGAATCAAATTATAGCTTCCTGGGGAATGGAAATTATGCAGTAAATTTATAATTAACAATGAAAATTTTTAATTTAATAAATCTTTATTGTTCAGATTGTTACACTTGTTCCTCTTCTCCCCCCATGGCTCCCCTCCACCGGGTTCCAACCCCACCCTCTGTCCTTACCTCCCCTCACTGTCCTCATCCATAGGTGTACGATTTTTGTCCAGTCTTTTCCCGCACCCCCCTCACACCTTTCCCCCTGAGAATTGTCAGTCCACTCCCTTTCCATGCCCCTGATTCTATATATTCACCAGGTTTTTTCTGTTAATCATATTTTTTATTCACTTGATTTTTAGATTCACTTGTTGATAGATATGTATTTGTTGTTCATAATTTTTATCTTTACCTTTTCTTCTTCCTCTTCTTAAAGAGTACCTTTCAGCATTTCATATAATACTAGTTTTTAGCTTTTTTAATTTGTGAGGCTCTTTATCTGACCTTCAGTTCTGAATGATAGCTTTGCTGGGTAGAGTAATCTTGGTTGGTTCTTGCTACTCATCACTTTTAATATTTCTTGCCACTCCCTTCTGGCCTGCATAGTTTCTGTTGAGAAATCAGCTGACAACCTCCCTTGTAGGTAATTAACTGTTTTTCTCTTGCTGTTTTTAAGATTCTCTCTTTGTCTTTTGCTCTTGGCATTTTAATTATAATGTGTCTTGGTGTGGTCTTCTTTGGATTCCTTTTGTTTGGGGTTTTTTGCACTTCCTAGACTTGTAACTCTATTTCTTTCACCAAGTGGGGGGTGTTTTCAGTCATTATTTCTTTTAATAGGTTTTGAGTATCTTGCTTTCTTTCTTCTTCTGGCACCCCCATAATTCTGATGTTGGTACACTTGAAGTTGTCCCAGAGGCTCCTTACACTAACTTCAAAATTTTAGATTCTTTTTTCTTTTTCATTTGAGTGTTTTCATCTTATTGTGTTTCAAATCTTTGACTTGATTCTTGTCTTCCTCTAGTCTGCTGTTAGGTCTCTGGATAATATTTTTTATTTCAGTCAGTGTATGTTTAATTTCTAGTTGGTCCTTTTTTATATTCTTGTGAGTCTCGCTAAATTTATTGACCTTTTCTAGGAAACTCTTGAAATAACTTATAACTGTGGTTTTGAACTCTATATCCAGTCTTTTGTTTCCCTCCATTTCTTTCATTTGTGATCTGTTTCTTTGTCTCCACATTGACTGCTTCCCTGAGTTGATAGAGTAGCTTTGTGTGCTAGGTGTCCTATATGGTCCTGTAGTTCTACCTCCCCAGTTACCTCAGGTGGACACTCTTGGTGTGCCCCTCTGTGAACTTTGTGTACAGCCTTATTATAATTAAGTCTTGATTGTTGGTATCACTGAGAGGAATTGACCTCCAAGCTAATTGGTTGTAAGGATCAGCTGTGTCCACTCTGGGAGAACTTCTATACTGGAGACAGCCTTATGAGACAAGACTTGCAAAATTGCAAAAGCCTCTGTACTTAGATTGGATGGGGCAGAGTCTCAGGGCTGAGCAGACAGCCTTGGCTTCTGTCAGCCCTGCACTATGAGGCTCCTGGGTCTCAGTGTCCCTCAATAATTGCTGCAGTCCTCTCTGTGCACACTCACATGCGCATGTGCCTTCTGACCTCTGCCTTTTGCAGCTTCCCTGAGTTTCCATGCACTCTGGGGACCCGTATGAGTCTGAGTCCCCACAGTCTCGCCTGAAACTGGGGTTCAGTGTAATTGGGAGATTCTGTCTTCCTCTCGCTAGAGATAGCCAGTGGTACACTCAGAAGTCAGTCTTCTCTGTGAGCACTCAGATCCTTGAGGGTCTCGCTAAATTTATTGACTTTTTCTAGACCTCTGCCTTTTGTGGCTCCCCTGAGTTTCTGTGCACTCTGGGGACTCGTATGAGTCTGGATCCTCAGGATGTCGCCCGAAACTGGGGTTCAGTGCAGTCGAAACGGGTTCTGCATTTGGGAGTTTAGTCTCTCTCCTTCTAGAGCAGCGCTTCTCAACCTGAATATGTTTTTACATGTTGTCCACAGTTGAGCTATGTAATGCATTATAATTACATTTCCATTAATCATTTTTTAAATTGTGGTTAAATACACAGAGCATGAAATTTATCATCTTAACTACTTCTAAGTGTACAGTTCAGGAGTTCTAAGTACATTTATATTGTTGTACAGTCAATCTTCAGAACTTTTTCATACCTTGAAATTCCCCATTTTCTCCTCTCCCAGGCCCTGACAACTACCATCCTACTTTCTGTTTCTATGAGTGTGACTACTCGAGACATAACATGTAAGTGCAATTGTATATACAATATTTGTCTCAGCATAATGTCCTCAAGGTTCATCCATGTTGTAGCATATATGAGAATTTCCTTCCTTTTTAGGGCTGAATAATGTTCTATTGCAGCTTATATAATATATTTTGTTTATTCATTTATCCATCAATGTTTATTTGGGTTGCTTCTATCTTTTGGCCATTGTGAGCATAGGTGTATAAATATCTCTTTGAGACCCTGTTTTCAGTTTCTTTAGAAGTGGAATTGTTTGGTTACACAGTATTTCTATTTTTAGTTTTTGAGGAATCATCATATTATTTTCCATAGTGGCCGCATTCTTTTTACATTTTCACCAGCAGCATACAAGGGTTCCAATTTCTTTACATCTTAGTCCACAAATTACTTTCTGTTGTTGTGATTTGATTTTTTATAGCAGCCATCCTAATTGTTGTGAGGTGGTATCTCATTGTGGTTTTCATTTGCATTCTCCTAATGATTAGTGATGTTGAGCATTTTTTTATGTATTTGTTGGCATTTTGTATATTTTCTTTGGAGAACTATCTATTCAAGTCCCTAACCCACTTTTTAAAAATAAATCTTTATTGTTCAGATTATTACGGATGTTCCTCTCTTTTTCCCCCATAGCTACTTTCCACCTTATTCCCACTTCTCACCCCAGGACTTTATCCACCCCCACTGTCCTTGTACTTAGGTGTAATATTTTTGTCCACTCTCTTACCACACCTCCCATATCCTCTCCCCCTTGAGAACTGTCAGTGTACTTACTCCCTTTCTATTATACTCACCAGTTTATTCTGTTCATCAGATTTTTTATTCACTTGATTTTTAGATTCACTAGTTAATAGGCATGTATTTGTTGTCACTTTGTTGTTCATAATTTTTATCTTTACCTTTTTCTTCTTCTTCCTCTTCTTAGAGAATCCTCTTTAGCATTTCATATAATAATGGTTTGGTGGTGATGAACTCCTTTAGCTTTTTCTTGTCTATGAAGCTCTTTATCTGACCTTCAATTCTAAATGGTAGCTTTGCTGGGTAGAGTAATCTTGATTGTGGGTTCTTGCTATTCATCACTTTGAATATTTCTTGCCACTCCCTTCTGGCCTGCATAATTTCTGTTGAGAAATCAGCTAACAGCCATATGGGTACTCCCTTGTAGGTAACTAACTGTTTTTCTCTTGCTGCTTTTAAGATTCTCTCTTTGTCTTTTGCTCTTGGCATTTTAATTATGATGTAATTATGGTGTGATCTTCTTTGGGTTCCGTTTTTTGGGGTTCTCTGTGCTTCCTGGACTTGTAAGTCTATTTCTTTCACCAGGTAGGGAAGGTTTTCTGTCATTATTTCTTCAAATAGTTTTCCAATATCTTTCTCTCTCTCTTCTTCTGGCACCCCCATAATTCAGATGTTGTTACGCTTGAAGTTGTCCCAGAGGCTCCTTACACTATCTTCATATTTTTGGATTCTTTTTTCCTTTTGTGTTTTGGTTGGGTGTTTTTTGTTTCCTCATATTTCAAATCTTTGGTTTGATTCTTGGCGTCCTCTAGTTTACTGTTGGATTTCTGTATATTATTCTTTATTTCAGACTGTGTATTCTTAATTTCTAACTGGTCCTTTTTCTTTTCTTCTTTTTTTTTTTTTGGTATTTTCATTAAGATCCTTGAAGGTTTCACTAAGTTCCTCAGAGTTCTCACTAAGTTTCTTGGTGATTTCTAGAAGATTCTTAAGTAACCTTATAACTGTGGTTTTGAATTCTATATAAGTAACCTTATAACTGTGGTTTTGAACTCTATATTCAGTAGTTTGCTTTCCTCCATTTCTTTCATTCGTGCCTTGTTTCTTTGTCTCTGCATTTTGGCTGCTTCACTGAGTTGATAGAGTGGCTTTGTGTGCTAGGTGTCCTATAAGGCCCAGTGGCTCAGCCTCCCCAATCACCTGAGATAGACACTCTTGGTGCACCCCTTTGTGGGCTGGGTGGATAGTCTTGTTGTAGTTAAGCCTTGATTGTTGTTGGTACACAGGGAGGAATTGACCTCCAAGCCAATTGGCTGTGAGATCAGCTGTGTGTATAATGGAAGAACTGCTATGCTAGAGATACCCTTATGGGGCAGGACTTGCTCCAGTGGGGCTTTGGTGCTCACCAAGTCTACCTCTTGAGTATGTCGCTTATGGATGTGAAGAGTAGAAATCTGGTGTTGTCTCACAGTGACCACTAGGTACCCTGGATCTTCAAGGAGGTGCTGGAAACTGGAATTCAGAGCAGTCAGGAGCTTGTTTCTCCCTTCCAACTGAAAAAAACAATACACCTAGTCACTAGCCCGATTCACATGCCTCTGTACTTCTGCTTTTCCGTGGCTCTGCACCTCCTACACAGTCTCAGTTGTAGAGCTTCTACTCAGCCATCTTTCCCATGGTTCTGGGTGAGGTTGTTTTGTCTTTTAGTTGTAGTTTTGATGTGGTTGTGAGAGGCAACACATACAGGTATATACCTTATGCCACCATCTTGGTTTCTCCCCTCAACCCATTTTTAATTAGGTTATTTGTGTGTTTGTTTTGTTGTTGTTATTGAATTATAGAAGTTCTCTACATATTCTGGATATTAATTCTTCTGTTTGTTTTTCATTAATCCTCACCTGAGGATGTTTTTCCCATTGAGTTTTTTTTTTTTAGAGAGAGTGGACAGACAGAGAGAGAGAGAAACATTGATATGAGAGAGATACACTGATTGGTTATCTGCTGCATGGCCTCAACCAGGCCAGAGATCAAGCTTGTAACCAAGGTATGTGCCCTTGAGTGAATCAAATCCTGCAGTCTGCTCTATGCACTGAGCCAAACCAGCTAGGGATGGATATTAATTCTTTATCAGATATATGATTTGAAAATGTTCTTTCCCATTCTGCAGGTTGCCTTTTCACTTTGTTGATTGTGCCCTTTGATATGATTAAGTTTTTAATGTTGATGTAATCTCATTAATTGTTTTTGCTTTTATTGTCTATGCTTTCGCTATCACATCAAAAAAGTCCTTGCCAAGTCCAATGTCATAAAACCCACTCCCCTCTATATTTTCTTCTAAGAGTTTTGTAGTTTTAAGTATTACATTTAGGTTTTTGATCTATTTTGAACTAATTTTTAAATGTGATGCAAAGGTCCACATTTTTTCTTTGGCATGTGGAATCCAGTTTTCCCAGCACCATTTCTTGAAAAGAATATCTTGGCATCCTAATCAAAAATCACTTGCCATATACATGAGGGTTTACTTCTGGGATCTCTATTTTGTTACATTGATCTGTCTTTATGCCAGTACCACATCATTTTGCTTACTGTGGCTTTGTAATAAGCTTTGAGTTCTGGAAGTATAAAACTCTTAACTCTATTCTTCTTTTTCTAGATTGTTTTGACTATTCAGAATCCTTGAGATCTCATATAGATTTTAGGATAGATTTTTTATTTTTATTTTTATTTTTTGCAAAAAACAGTTATTGGGATTGCATCAAATCTGTAGATTGTTTTGGGCAGTAGTGACATTTTAGTAAACTTATTTTTTAAATAACCTACATCATCCCTGCACTAGGTTATAATTGGTCTTAGCAAAGTCAGAAATTTTCAATTTTCTGATCTTTTCTTCTTCATGGCTGTCTGAATGAGCTGGGAGAATGCTTTGGTCACATAAAAACTTTCAACCAATCTTCTTACATCCAGCCCAAACTAAACTGTTGGACTCAGTGATCTCTGTTTTATTCAATTCTTGAGAAGTCGCAAGATTCTGTAACTTACCAACTTTTTGATACATAATCAGCATATGTCTTATTAGACTTTGCATTATCAGGCTTCATCTTCCTCTGGCCTATTAAGTTACTTCTCATTTATTGTTTTCTACTTTCCATATTTTGTTGACATCTCTAAAATGCTATAACTAGTTCATTTGGTTTTTATATTCTTATGGATTTATAGTTATTCATTCCCTTTCTTCTCATTTTAGTGGGATTTCAGGAGGCAGCAATTCTATCTCATAAAAGAGTAATATGCAAATTGACCGAAGATCTGCCATGCCCACCAACCATGCCCACCAGCCAATCAGAGCAAGTATGCAAATTAACCCAACCAAGATGGCTATGGCCACAGAGAGAGTAGGAGTGAGGCTTGGGTTGCTCCTGGCGATGGAGGAAGCCAAGCTTTCTGCACACTCTGGCCTGGTGGATACCTTCACTTAAGGCAACAAATTTTCAATGGCTGCCTCCACTGAGTGAGGTTTGGGTTGCCCCTGGCAGTTGAGGAAGCCAAGCTTTTCAAGGCTTAGCTCTGCTCCAGGCTACAAAGTTTCAATTGTAGGAGATAAATAAATTCCAGATACCAGGGCCTCCACTTGGATTGCCGGGGAACGTGGCCAGCCTGCAAACCACTACAAGCCCCTCGCCCAGGCCACCCCATGCCCCAAGGGAACACCCACCCTGATCCAAGATACCCTTCAGGGCAAACCAGCTGGCTCCCATCCATGCATCAGGCTTCTATCCTATCTAATAAAAGAGTAATATGCAGATTGACCATCACTCCAACACATAAGATGACTGCACCCATGTGGTCAAAAGATCCTGCTCCCATGTGGACACAAGATGGCCATCACAAGATGGCCAGCAGGGGAGGGCAGTTGGCAGGAACCAGACCTGCAAGGGATGGCTGTTAGGGATAACCATTCCTGCAGGGGAGGGAAGTTGGGGGTGACTGGGCCCGCAGGGAAGGGCAGTTGGGGGGGACCCAGGCCTGCAGGGGAGGGCAGTTAGGGGCAAACAAGCTGGCAGGGAAGCAGATAGGCATCATTCAGGCTAGCAGGGGAGTGGTTAGAGAGTGATCAGGCTGGCAGGCAGAAGCAGTTAGGGGCAATCAGGAAGGCAGGCAGGTGAGCAGTTGGGAGGCACAGTCCTGGATTGTGAGAGGGCTGTTGGATATCTCTCAAGGGGGCCCAGATTAGAGAGGGAGCAGGCTGGGCTGAAGGATACACCCCCTCATGCACGAATTTTGTGCACCGGGCCTCTTGTTGAATGTAATAGTTATATTCAATCTACCAAGTTTACTCACAAGTTTATGTATTGCATTTTAAATTAAGAAAAAAACCCTGAAATACAAAAAGTGGTTAATAGGGTTATAATAGGCAAATTAGTTTGCTGACTAATTCAACTTAAACATAAAATGTTTTAAAAATAAAAAAGAAATAAAATGTTTTGCTATTAATAGGAAAGTGATGAGGAAAAATGGAAATCATTTCAGTTATTATATATTTTAATTTTTTTAACTTTCAATCTCACGTTTTTTACATATATATATTTTATTGTTTTTTTACAGAGAGGAAGGGAGAGGGACAGAGAATTAGAAACATTGATGGGAGAGAAACATCAATCAGCTGCCTCCTGCACACTCCCCACTGGGGATGTGCCTGCAACCAAGGCACATGCCCTTGACCGGAATTGAATCCAGGACCCCTCAGTTCACAGCCTGACACTCTATCCACTGAGCCAAACCGGTTTTGGCAATATATTTCATTTTTTTTCTTTATTTGACTAATTTTTTTGTTACTAGATATAAAGAGGAAACACATGATGTAAGAGATTATAATAATAACAAAACACATAATACTAAGAGAAAATGCAGAATACAAATTTGTAAATACTGCTGTCATAAGTATGTAAATATAGAATTTCAGGTGGTCATTTATTTTCCCTCTGCTTTCAAATAAAAATTGTTGTTATAAATGTCATTGTAATCAGAGTGCTTTGATATTTATCATTGGACAGTTTGACTTCTAAAAGGGTAAGAAATCACATCTCAGTGGAAGGAGCAGGGCAAAAGAACAGATAGAAAAAGGGCTAGACTTATGGGCTCTGGACTCTGAGATAGGCAAGCAGCTATTGGAGCAGTCCTTTGACAGTTTCTCTGGATGCTATAACTGTTCATGACTTTGGGTTGCCTTCCTAAATATTTCAATTAGACCTCGAGAGGAGTAAGCAACTCTGGAACTGTAAATGTGGGAGGAAACGTGTTTTCTCTCCATTGTAGTTTTCTGTGTTCTTCCATTTTTGTATAAAGAATATGTACTAACTTGTAGTAAAGAGAAATTTAAGAAATGTTCAATAGATGGTCTCAATAAGATGTAGAAGATGAAGGGTATAGAAAAAAGGAAGGATCCTGGGTGCTGTTGTCCTCTGAATAGGCCAAAATAGCTCTTTCTATGGGAGACATCTCTAAGGAGCACCTGTAGGTGCATTGATGGTCTCACCAACCCTGAGCACAGCTCATTAGATAGGAATGAGTTTTGGCCCAGAACTAAACTGTGGTGGTTTAAGAGACATTGGCAAATTCTTGAAACTTCTCTCTTTGAAAGTTGTGGTCTAAGACTCCCCATTCCTTAAGTCTAAGCTAAACTTAGTGACCTGTTAACCATAGAATGTAGTGTAAATGATGCTATGTGACTTAGGAAGCTGGGTCAAAAGGCAATATATCTGTCACCTGGTTCATTGGAACAGTTACACTGGAGCCTTGGACCAACTTGTAAGAATTTTACCACCCTGAGGCTGCCATGATGCAATGAAGCCCAAAGCAGCCTAGAGGGAGAGAGACCACACAGACAGACCTTGTAGCCTCACTGGTAATATAAAGCATGGGTCTTATTATGCTCATAGATGCTGTGGATAAAAAATTCACACAAGGCCCTACAAAGTTAGCTTGTCACTCCTTTATGTTATCTGATGCACCAGCTGGAAAAATTAGGAGTGATTGAATGGCTGGGACTGGTATCATTTGGAGGCAGCTTTACTAACACTTGTGTGGTAGTTGATGTTGGCTGTTGGCTGGGACCTCAGTTGGAATTGTCAGCCACAACACCTACCTGACCCATCTATGTGACTGGGGGCTTCTTCACAGCATAATGGCTGAATTCCAAGTGCAAGATATTAGTTTTTTAAGGCCTGGTACTGGAAAACTGGACAATGCCCCTTATACTGTGTTCACATAGCCCAGATTTAAGGGGAGAAGACATAGATTCCTCCTATCTTATGAGGAATCTATATATATAAAAGTCTAAATGACCAAATGAACAACCAAATAACCAGTTAACTGGTCGCTATGATCATACCACAAGGGGGCAGATACAGGAGCTAGCCCCTGGTGGTTAGTGCATTCCCACAGCTAACCTCCCTTGGTCCCTCCCCTGGCCAACCTCCAGTGGCCCTGATAGGCCCCCAATTGCCAACCAGGCTGAGGGACCCCACCCGTGCATGAATTTATGCATTGAGCCTCTAGTATCTAATAATCTTGGATACTTCAATCCATAAGCTAGATAGTGGTCCATAACATGGTCTGGCTTAAAAAGATAAACTGGGTTAATAATTTTCTATTTTTTCAGAAATTGAACTGAGTAATGAAAAGAAACTATCTAATTCGAAGTGGAAGGCAGAGATGAAAGAGACACATGATCTATGTACATGAGACTATGGATAAACCAATGTCATTAAGAAACCGGTTTGGCTCAGTGGATAGAGTGTTGGCCTGCAGACTGAAAGGTCCCAGGTTCGATTCCGGTCAAGGGCATGTATCTTGGTTGCGGGCACATCCCCAGTAGGGGCTGTGCAGGAGGCTGCTGATTGATATCTCTCTCTCATTGATGTTTCTAACTGAATTTCCATCTCCCCTCCTCTCTGTAAAAAATCAATAAATTATATTTTAAAAAAAGAAGCAGAAACTATGAGGAAGCAGAACATCTATTAAGTAGAGAGAAGGATAAATGGAATGAAAGAAAATTCATGTAGCCCTGAAGAAGGATCATGATAAGGAAGGGCCTCTATCGGGCACTTCCTGTTAAGTTCTAGTCATTCATTGCTTTTGACGTTGGTCTTAACTTCTTACCCAGTTTTCTAGGTCACAGTCAGTAGCTATGTCCTACATGGGAATAAGATGGGCTGAAATGAATGGGCTGGAAAACAAATTTCCTCTTTCCTCAGAACTTTTACTGATGTGCTGATGAGAGCCACCATTAGAGAGAAATAACTGAGTGAAATGATTGGACTGAGTAGTATGAAAGAGCCACTCTGCTCATTATCTCCATCAGTACTTGATCATGATAGGCTGGGAGGAGTTGTGACAAGTGCATATAAAAAATACTACATTATTTCTAAACAGGTATTTTTTTATAATACATTTTTAAGTGAAAATAGATAACTTAGTAGGGATCTGGTTTTACTCAATCATAGGGATTAATTTTTTTATACAAAGTGAATGAATAAAATTTAAAATACATTAGTTCAGTAGGTTTTCCCTGAAATTTGAGAACACTTACATTATCTGTTATATATTGGCCACATGTTTACTAAATTCAGAGGCACACTTTTTTAAAATAAATATTTTGTTACCTAAGAAACAAGGCATCTTCTTGATAGTCTTGAAGAGGGGCATTTAGATTTTTGTCTCCTGTTACATATTGAACTTTTTATTTTGCCCCATCCTGCATGGCTCAGTGGTTGAGCATCAACCTATGAACCAGGAGGTCATGGTTCAATTCCCAGTCAGGGCATATACCTGGGTTGCAGGCTCATTCTCCAATGTAGAGATATAGGAGATATTGAGGCACGTGTGCGTGCAAAGGTCAGGAAACTGAGTGAGCGGCTGGCTTTCTCAAGCAGGAGGGAGACAAAAGCTCCTGACTGCACTGAACTTCAGTTCTGGGTGAGACTCTGGAGACCCACACTCATTCAGGGAGAAACTGAACTGTCTGGCAGCAAGCAGAACTTGAGGGCAGCTTTCTCTCAGAGGTGCTTGCAGCGATTACCACAGGACACTGAGATACAGGGCCCTATAAGGGCAAGGTTGACAAGAAACCAATGTTGTCTGCTCTGCCCTGAGACTCCACCCTGTCAAAGCTGAGCACAGAGGCTTTTGCAAGTCTTCTCCCATAAGGGTGTCTCCAGCACAGAAGTTCTCCCAGTGTAGACACAACTGATCCTCACAGCCAATAGGCCTGGAGGTCAGTTCCTCCCAGTGACACCAACAACAATCAAGGCTTAACTACAACAAGACTGTGCACACAGCCCACAAAGGGGTGCACCAAGAGTATCCACCTCTGGTAACTGGGGAGGCTGAGCCACTGGGCCCTATAGGAAACCTAGCACACAAAGCCACTCTATCAACTCAGGGAAGCAATGAAAATGCAGACAAAGAAACAGGTCACAAATGAAAGAAATGGAGGAAAGCAAATGATTGGATTTAGAGTTCAAAACCAAGGTTATAAGGTGTTTCAAGAATTTTCTAGAAAAAGCTGATAAATTTAGTGAGATCCTCAAGAATATGAAAAAGGACCAACTAGAAATTAAGCATACACTGACTGAAATAAAAAATATCATACAGAGATCTAACAGCAGATTAGAGGACTGCAAGAATCAAGTCAAAGATTTGAAATACAAGAAGCAAAAACAGTCAGAAAAGCAAAAAAAAAAAAAAGAATCCAAAAACATGAATATAGATAAGGAGCCTCTGGGACAACTTCAAGAGTACCAACATCCAAATTATTGGGGTGCCAGAAGAAGAGAGAAAGCAAGATACTGAAAACCTATTAGAAGAAATAATGGCCATCTTATGGTTCTGGATAATATTCGTTTTGGTGAAAGAAATAGACTTATAAGTCGAGGTAGTGCCCAGAACCCCAAACAAAAGGAATCTGAAGAGGACCACACCAAGACACATCATAATTAAAATGCCAAGAGCAAAAGACAAAGAATCTTAAAAGCAACAAGAGAAAAACAGTTACCTCAAGGGAGCACCCATACAATTGTCAGCTCATTTCTCAACAGAAACTATGTAGGCCAGATGGGAGTGGCAAGAAATATTAAAAGTGATGAATAGCAAGAACCTACAACCAAGATTACTCTACCCAGCAAAGCTATCATTCAGAATTGAAGGTTAGATAAAGAGCTTTACAGATAAAAAAAAAAGCTAAAGGAGTTCATCACCACCAAACCAATATATATGAAATGCTGAAGGGTATTCTCTAAGAAGAGGAATAAGAAGAAAAAGGTAAATATAAAAATGATGAACAACATATATCTATCAACAAGTGAATCTAAAAATCAAGTGAATAAAAAAATCTGATGAACAGAATAAACTGCTGAATATAATAGAATCAGGGGCATAGAAAGGGAGTGGACTGACAATTCTAGGGGAGGGGGAAAGGGTGCGGGGGGTATGGGAAGAGACTGGATAAAAATCGTACACTTATGGATGAGGACAGTGTGGGGAAGAGGGGGTGGTAAGGGCAGAGGTTGGAGTGGGATTTGGGTGGAGGGAGAACTATGGGGGGAAAAGAGGCACAATTGTAATAATCTGAACAATAAAGATTTATTAAAAAATAATAAGTATTTTTTCTTATTTAAAATTTTGCCAATAAAGTATAGTGTTTTGAGTTGCTCTTGCTGTGACAGAAAGATATTATGATAAGTCAGGTGAGGGGAAAATTGCTGACAAGGGTCATTATTTGAAAAAAACTGCCCCCCCTTTTTTTAACACATTTTCACCATGACACAATAACATTCAATACTTATTGTAGTTATTTAACCTAATCATTGTGCCAAGGATATATTTGATCTTTCTTACGTAGGAGGAACATAGAATAACAATGCCCTAATTTTGTGTGTCTCTGTTCTATAATGACAGGCTGTCATCTTCTATAATTTACTAGAGATGATGAACAATTTGTGTAGGCTGAATGTAGTTGCTTAGTTACCACCTTTAAAACGTCCTTAACTGTAATTGCTTCTTTGCCAGGGAAACATTGATTCAGCTAATTTGCATTGAACCACTTTCTAAGAGCTCAACATGTTAAATACTCCTATTCCTTTAAATTCAAATTATTTGTCCTTTAAGTTCTCTTAGGGTAACTCAGTGTTCAGCAAACTGTAGCTCTCGAGCCACATGTAGCTCATGAGCCATGGTTTGCTGCTCTGTTGATTAATGAGTTTGCTGACTACTGGGGTAACACACCTTTGTTATGCTCATTATTTTTCTTGAATAAAGTGAGACTTCCAAATTATTAGCTGTACATAGTCATTTCTCCATTGTTTTTCTCTATCTCTATTCATATTGCTTTTTCAGAGTTGAGGATAGAAACTTCTGAAGAATAATGAAAATATCCAGTTTCTTTGAATGATTTTAAATGCTTTCAAACATTACAATCTGTCTTTCTTTAACTGTGTATCAAAATTTGTACCATATACTACTAAATGTTCTCTTGGCTTCTCTGTTGATGTAGGAATAATTCACAACTCGGAACGAAGCCAATTTACTTTTTGATCTAAGTTTGAGGAGGGTGTGAGATTGAAGAGACCAGAAGTGGATTTGAGAAACTGAAAGAACATATTTATATTACTATCCTCTAATCCTCAAGTTTACTAAATGACATCCAAGCTAGAGGAGAGGAAAAGTTTGGAAAAGAGACCAAAGGAAATTAGAAGCAGTGTAATGACTTCACTCTCTGAACTTCTCTCATGCATGTGTGTTCATCCTTTCAAATCTCCATTTCAGGATCCCAGATAGGAAAGTCTCAGGAGAAATCTGGAATAACTGCAAGCCCTTGGTAGAAACCCCTTACTCCATGTTGACTTAGCAAAGTGGCAAAAAGTGTAGATAGAAAGAAGTAGGCCAGAGAAACCCCTATTTCCCCACAAAACTTTTCCATGGAGCCTGAGATCGTTATTCCTCTAGGCCCAACATGGGGATACAAAAGTTAGCTAAAAGTGATATCTGGTAAATGGCCTGCCAGGAGGTCACCCAGCAGGTTTGAGGTTTTTATCAAAAAAGCACTGCATGCACTTCCAACCAGGGATGAGATGGATGCCAAAAGGAACCAGGAAGACCAGGAGCACTAGAGAGCAACAAGGGAGCTAGTGGTCAAGAGCTTTGAGCTCTACCTGAGAAAGTGCTAAACACCTCGAAACAAGAGGACAAACAGGTTGTATCCTCAGTAGACACCAGCAGGCAACCACAGAGAAGTGACATGTAGCTTACCAACACTGCAGTGCTCCATATTCTAGGACCCAGATTCTACTCTAGAGGGAAGGATGGAAGGCAGAATATTCTGTTAAGGTGTAACCTGGTAAGTGATTTGGTTACAAGTTGGAATTAAGTTAAGATCACTGCTAAGCTGAGAGAATTCAGGAACTGCTTGTTTTAAACTGCCTGCTATTAGACAGTCTGGGGAACTGGATTTAATTGAGTTATACAAATAAAGTGAACATGTTTGCATCCCATTTAACTTGTACCTCTGTGGCTCAGCCTGGTTGTGTGTCAGAATGACAGGGATTAGGGGGATGAAGTTGGAGAGGGCAGAAGAGTATATTGAAGTTTCTGTGCCAGTATGGGACAGTCTGGTGATATGATCAAGAGTAGATGAATTGGAAAGTTGCTAAGAGTGTAAATATTAAAAGTTCTCATCTTAAGAAAAAAATTCTGTAATTATGCTGATCAATATTAACTAGTCTTCTTGTGATCATTTCACAACATATACAAATTTCAAATTATTATATTCTACACCTGAAACTAATATGTTGTATGCCAATTACACCTCAAAAAAAGAGTAGACAATTTGGTTTGAATCCTTGCTCCATCAATGACCAGTTTTGTGTTTTGGAGCAAATTATTTTATTTCACTGAATCTGATTTGCCTCATCTGTAAAAACATGATACTATTCAACTTCATAGGCTTGTTGTGAAGTTTTGAAATAAAAATATATTGCACCTTTGGCACATAGTATCTGAAATATAATTACAATGAATTGTATTTTTTGACTTTTAGTGCTCTCCTTCATTTCCACTGTCCCATCCTGTATTTACTTTTGTATTTATGTTCTGGCACATGGTAAGTGTCCAATAAATAGTTGTTGAATAAGTAAATTGGTAAAGAGCTCTAGGGAAATAGCTGGGAATATAAATCAGGTTCTACCCATAGAGTAAGTCCCAAATAAAAGGAGAAAACTTAGAACCCAGTGGGGTGAAGGGAAAAGCAGGTGGTTATAAGTAGTAAGTCTCAGGTGAGCAGGTTTTAATTAAAGTGAGGGAAACAGAAAAATATGCACACATATGGTTACAATAGAAAGGGAACAGAAACTCAGAGTCCACATAGACAAAAATCCTGAGTTCTAAAGACATATCTTTATAGATCACTGGGTTGTGTTTTCCAACAGTATGTGTATGTTTCTTAGAAAGCTCATGTGTTTCTGAATGTCTATAAAATACTTGGAGTAGAATTTTCAATTTTACCTGATTGTTTTGTTTATTTATCTACCATATGCAAATTGGTTTTATTGTATGAAAAACTGTAAATAGAATTTACTCCCTAATAAGGTCAGTAATAATGATTTAGAATTTTTAAAAGCTTGTAAAGATAAAGAAGATTTTAAAAGATTTTCATTTGACATTTAAAGATCATAGAGGAAGAGAAACCAAGATGGTGGCATAGATAAACACCTAAACTGCTGCCTCACACAATTTCAAAACTATAACTAAAAGACAAAATGGACATCATCCAGAACCACAGGAAAGCTGGCTGAGTGGAAATTCTACAACAAGAAGGAAAGAGAAAAGCACATTGAGACTCAGAGGAGCTGCAAAAGGCTGAGGTAGGGAGACACGACTGTGGAGAGGACTGGCAGCTGAGTGCGTGGCTGGCTTTCTCAAGCAGGAGGGAGACAGAAGCCCCCGACTGTGCTGAACTCCAGTTCCGAAGGAGACTCTGGGAACCCAGACTCATTTGGGGGGAATCTGGACTGTCAGGAAAAGAGAAAGGCACACTGAGACTCAGGGGAGCTGCAGAAGGCAGAGGTCCAGAGGTGTGTGCATGCGGAGATAACTGACTGCTGAGTGCGTGGCTGGATTTCTCAAGTGGGAGGGAGACAAAAGCTCCCGATTGCACTGAACTCTAGTTCCAAGCAAGACTCTGGGAACCCAGACTCATTCAGGGAGAAACTGGACTCTCTGGCAGTGAGTAAAACTTGAAGGCGGCTTTCTCTCAGAGGTGCTTATAGCTATTATAGGCCTTTTCACCCCTAACTGCCCTCCCCTGTAAGTCTGGGTCCCCCCCAACAGCCCTTCCCTGCAGGCCCGGTCACCTCCAACTTCCCTCCTCTGCTAGGCTGGTCATCCCTAACTGCCCTCCCCTGCA
>JAAGEH010002531.1:41446112-41544047 GCA_011751065.1 Lasiurus cinereus | reverse complement strand
CTTCCCTCCTCTGCTAGGCTGGTCATCCCTAACTGCCCTCCCCTGCAGGCTTGATCACCCCCAACTGCCCTCCCTTGTAGGCTTGGTCCCTGCCAACTGCCCTCAGTTGCTGGCCTTCTTGTGGTGGCTATCTTGTGTCCATATGGGGGCAGGATCTTTTAACCACATGGGAACAGTCATCTTGTGTGTTGGAGTGATGGTCAATCTGCATATTACTTTTTTATTAGATAGGATAGAGGCCTGGTGCACGAGTGGGGACTGGTTTGCCCTGAAGAGTGTCCTGGATCAGGGTGGGTGTTTCCTTGGGGCATCGGGTGGCCTGGGTGAGGGGCTTGTGGTGGTTTGCAGGCTGGCCATGCCCCCTGGTGACCCAAGTGGAGGCCCTGGTATCTGGGATTTATTTATCTTCTACAATTCAAACTTTGTAGCCTGTAGCGGAGCCAAGCCTTCTGCTCCCATGGCCATTGAAACTTTGTTGCCTTAAGCACCATCATAGCTACTGGCCAGTTGTTTGGTTGTTCAGGCATAACGGTCATTTAGGCTTTTATATATATAGATAATATCTTTACATTTCCAGGGTGTGTGGAAAGCTTGGCTTCCTCCATTGCTAGGGGCAAACCATGCCTCTGCGACAGTAGCTATCTTGGTTAGGTTAATTTGCATACTTGCTCTGATTGGCTGGTGGGCATGGCTTGTTGGTATAGCAGAGATATGGTCAATTTGCATATTACTCTTTTTTATTTTATAAATAGTTTTACTATATTAAAATTGAATATTAACAGATTTGGTTCAAATCTCTTAATTAAAACACTATGCATATATTTTACACTCCATGTGTATCCCTTATTAATGTCATTCCTCTCTTTTGAGAGATTGTTTGGAGGTTTTAGCAGAGGAGGGCAGCTACTAGTATATTCTTGACTGAAGACTGGTCCTCTCCTCTGGGAGGAAGGTCGTCCTCTTCAACCAAGTGCGCAGCTTCAGGAGGGATGCACATAGATTGGTGAGGGAGGAGGGGGACACCCCCCTAGCCAGCCAGATCAGCCAAATCAATCCTGGCAATCAATGGGGGGACAGATGTTGCAGCCAGATCACCCTCACATCCTCCTCTCTTTTGCATAACCTGAGTAACCACTATCCCAAATTCACTGCTCATGATTCCCATGCATGTTTTAAAATTTTTACTATTTATATAATCATAATTTTCCATATTACTATGTGGCAGGTTGTTAAAATTTATATAAGAGGTTTATACTATAGGTATCAATGCCCTCTCCAATAAAGTATAAGCTTTATGAGAATAAGGTATTCGTTTTGGTCATTATATTATTTTTTTTCCTTTCTTTTTTGTTATTTATTTATTTTATTTTTTTAAATTAAATCTTTATTATTCAGATTATTACATTTGTTTCTCTTTTTCCCCTCCATAGCTCTCTTCCACCTGGCTCCCAACCCATCCTCTACCCTTACTTCCCTCCCGTTGACCTCATCCATAGGTGTATGATTTTTGTCCAGTCTCTCTCTGTACACCCCTAACCCCTTTCCCCCTGAGAATTATCAGTCCACTCCCTTTCTGTGCTCCTGATTCTATTATATTCACCAGTTTATTCTGTTGATCAAATTTTTAATTCACTTAATTTTTAGATTCACTTGTTGATAGATATGTATTTGTTGTTCATAATTTTTTATCTTTTACCTTTTTCTTCTTCCTCTTCTAAAAGAGTACCTTTCAGCATTTCATATAATACTAGTTTGGAGTTGATGAACTCCTTTAGCTTTTTTTTTTTTTTATCTGTGAAGCTCTTTATCTGCCTTCAATTCTGAATGATAGCTTTGCTGGATAGAGTATTCTTGGTTGTAGGTTCTTGCTATTCATCATGTTGAATATTTCTTGCCACTCTCGTCTGGCTTGCATCATTTCTGTTGAGAAATCAGCTGACAGTCATATGGGTTTTCCCTTGCAAGTAATTAACTGTTTTTCTCTTGCTGCTTTATTTTATTTTATTTTTTTAATTAAATTTTTATACATATCTCCCCATTGCCCCCCCCCTCCCTCCCAGGCATACCCCAACCCCCCAGTGTCTATGTTCATTGGTTATGATTATATGCATAGATGCAAGTCCTTTGATTGATCTCTTATCTACCTCACCTAACTTTAATCTTCCTGCTGTAATTTCACAGTCTGTTTGAAGCTTTACTGTCTCTGTATCTATCCTTTTGTTCATCAGTTTATAATGTTCTTTATTATCCCCCAATGAGTGCGATCATGTGATGCTTCTCCTTCATTGACTGGCTTATTTCACTAAGCATAAGGCTCTCTAGTTCCAACCAGGTTGATGCAAATGGTAAGAATTCCTTCTTTTTAATGGCAGCATAGAATTCCATTGTGTAGATGTACCACAGTTTTCTGATCCACTCATCTGCTGAGGGGCACCTAGGCTGTTTTAATATTCTCTCTTTGTCTTTTGCTCTTAGTATTTTAATTATGATGTGTCTTGATGTAGTTCTCTTTGGATTCCTTTTATATGAGGTTCTGTGTGCTTCCTGGACTTGTAAGTCTGTTTCTTTTACTAGATGTGGGAAGTTTTCAGTCATTATTTCTTCAAGTAGGCTTTCAGTATCTTGCTCTCTCTCTTCTTCTGGCACCCCCACAATTCTGATGTTGGTATGCTTGAAACTGTCACACAGGCTCCTTACATTATCTTCACATTTTTGTATTCTTTTCTCTTCTTGGTTTTCCAGTTGAGTGTTTTCTGATTCTTTATATTTCAAATTTTTGACTTGATTCTTGCCTTCCTCTAGTCTGCTGTTAGATCTCTGTATAATATTTTTTATTTCAGTCAGTGTATGTTTAATTTCTAGTTGGTTCTTTTCCATCGCTAGTTGGTTCTTTTTCATCTCCTCTTTGGTCTCGCTAACTTTATCCATCTTTCCTAGGATATTCTTGAAAAACCTTATAAGCGTGGTTTTGAACTCCTTATCCAGTCATTTGTTTTCCTCCATTTCTTTTGTTTGTGATCCCTTTCCTTTGTCTTGGCTTTTTCATTATGCCGGGCGAATTTCTGTGTTGGATTCAGCCTTATGATACCAGACTTGCAAAACTGCAAAAGCCTCTCTGTTGAGCTTGGGTTGGGTGGAGTCTCAGGGCTTAAGGGACCACCTTGCCTTCCAGTCGGCCCCACCCTCCACGGCCCCTGAGTCTCACGTGACTGGGTAATCGCTGGAGCGGTCCCTGTGTGTGCGTGCGGGCGCATGTGCATTCTCTTGCAGTGCCTCTAGACTGCTGCCTTTCCAGCTCCCCTGCACTCCGGGACCATATGAATCTGGGTCCCCAGGACTTCGCCCGAATCTGGGGTTTAGTGGAGTTAGAAGTGACGCAGTTGGGATGCTTTGTCTCCCGCCCTCTTGTGAAAGCCAGCGGCACAATCAGTAGTCGGTCTTCTGCACGCAGTGCTGTGCACTCTGCCCGACTTCTGCCCTCCTGGGACTCCCCCAAATTTCCGTGCACTTCTCCCTTTTCACAGTCCAAACTCCCCCCATATGAGTTTCGGCTGGACCTAGGGTTTAGTGTCGTAGGATAAGAGGTTCAATGCCATTGAGAATCTCTGTCTCCCTCCCGCCAGAGAAAGCCAGCCAGGTACTTAGACACCTGCTCTCTCATTGTGCGCGCGTCTTTGTACCTCAGCTTTTTGCAACTCCTCTGGGTCTCTGTGAGCCCCTCTCTTTCCTGTAGAATTTCCACTCAGCCAGTTTTCCTATGGTTCTGAATGATGTCTGTTCTTTTTTTTGTTGTAGTTTTGAAATTGTTCTGCGAGGCAGCAGTGTAGGTGTTTACCTATGCCACCATCTTAGTTCCTCTGCATATTGCTCTTTTATTAGATAGGATAAATAATCTAGTAAATAAAAATGTTTTCTTAATTTTGTGAGCTGCTTTAGCAAACCAAATCCAAGGAAAGGGTCATTGGAACCTTTGCTTTATAATTGGTCAGAAGCACAGGTGACAACCTGGACTTGTGACTGGCTTCTGAAGTGGGGGAGGAGGGGAGGCAGTCTTGTGGGACTGAGCCACAACCTAGGGAACCTAATTCTGTCTTTGAGTATCAGAGTCAGAATTAATTTGAATTGTAAGACACACTGCTGGTATCAGAGAATTCCTTGAATGTGTGAACAAAATTCCCAAACACTGGAATTGTGTGTTCAGACCTTTAAAAAGAGCATGGAAGACTTTTTTTTTTCATTACTTTTTCTTGATTATTCCTTCAACTTTGTTCTTTTTCAAAATTATTTTGGCTGTTCTATCATTTGAATTTTTATATAAAGTAAGCTTGTCTACTTTTACAAAAAATTCCACTGGAATTTTGAATGGAATTGCATTGAATATATTGGTGAATTTGGGGAGATTTAATATCTTAATAATATTGAGTTTTCCATAGCATGAACACAGGATATCTCTTCATTTGTTTAGTTCTTCTCTAATTCCTCTCAGCAGTATTTTGTAGTTACAAAAGTATCAGTATTTTTATACTGATCTTGAAGATGTTTTGCTAAATTTATTCCTAAGTAATTTGTTTTTTTCCTACAATGACTACAAGGGCGCAGATATCTTTTGAAGATAGTGATTTCATTTCTGTCGGATAAATGACCAGAAGTGGAATTATTGGATCAAAATATCTACCCTTGTTATGCCCAGTGTTCGGGGTCCCCAATAATCCACCACTAAGGAACCTTTTCCGATGCAAAAGCAAAGAGTCTTTATTCAAACCCGGGTTTGGCTCTCAACCTCTTTCTGGCGCAGCAGTGAGGCGAGAGAGAGAGCTGGGCGGGAACAATGAGTTTTACGGGGTAGAATAATTAGGGGGCTTAGGAAAGTGATGAGGGTTACAGAGATTGGTCACTTGAATTGGGGTCTTTTTGTGGTTAAGCCTAATTAGGACCTTAGCTGTGTCCCTAGAGCTTCATTGGTCCTTTCGGGTGGGGGTCGGGGAAGTTAAGACATTGCTGGCACACCTGTGGCCACTCCCAGAAAAGGGCAGGGGTTTAGGCAGGGGTCCCAGCCCTTATAGGACAAGATGGAGGGGAGTCCATTTCCTTTCACCCTTTATGATGATGGTGCAGACTAGTGCTTGACTCCAGGAATCCTATCAAACACTGTTATTGTGAACTCATACATCATCTGTCAGCTGGTGTGGATTCTAAAATATTTAGTAATCAGTCCTTGGTCAGGGAGGACTGAGGTTTTTCTGGGGAAGAGTGTTGCCAGCATGTGCTGGTAAATATTTAACAACCAGGTCTCTGAACAAAGAAAAACTCTGACTTACAGTGTTTACCATTTTCTGTGTATACATGCTCCCACCATGGCTGATGTCAAGCTAACATTGTGTTATTATTGAACTTGGGGTTGGAGAGAGCTATGCAGTAACACATTAGTAGCATTTCTATCATGGAAACTCAACAGATAAAACCCAAGGGTGTAGATAATAGGAAATTGTAGTAAAATTAGAAAGTTATAAGTTTTGAGTATTTATTACCTTTGCTTTTAATAGTGGAAATATAAAGATATTATCTATACATATAAAAGCCTAAATGACCATTATGACTGAACAACCAAATGACTGGCCAGTACCTATGAAATGCATTGACCCATATCTTGCTGCTGCGGCCCTGACAGCCCCGGTCTGGTTCACTGCACCCTGGAGCCAGACAAGAGGGAGGAAGGAGACCAATGCCTTGCAGAATCAGCCATTGGTGAGCTTTCTGCTGGGGCCCTAACAGGCCAGAATCTGGTTCACCCGCACTCTGGATCCAGACAGGGTGAAATTGCTGGCAAGGCCTAGGGACCCCACTCATGCATGAATTTGTGCACCAGGCCTCTAGTTTTCAAATAATCTTATTATTTACATAGAACATTTAAAAGGTTTTTTGGGACCATTTTTCCTCCCTGTTACTTTGTCATTTCTCCTTTTTACCTTCAGCTTCTCTGGTTCAAATGGTTTTTATTATAGTGTCTTGGTTTAGATTTTGAGATTTTGCTCAACTATTTGTTTTTTACTCACTTAGTGATATTAACACCTGAGATATTTTTATACCGTTTTTTTAAATGCATACTTACTGATTTCAGAGAGAAAGGGAGAGGGAGAGAAAGATAGAAACATCAATGATGAGAATCATTGATTGGCTGCCTCCTGCACACCCCCTACTGGGGATAAAGTCTGAAACCTAGGTAGTGCCCTTGACTAGAATCGAACCCAGAGCCCTTCAGTTTGCAGGCCAATGCTCTATCCATTGAGCCAAACCAGCTAGGGCAACACCTGAGATAGATTTATTTATTTATTTATTTATTTATTTATTTATTTATTTATTTTTAATATACTTTATTGATTTTTTACAGAGAGGAAGGGAGAGGAATAGAGAGTTAGAAACATCAATGGGGGAGAAACATTCATCAGCTGCCTCCTGCACACCTCTACCGGGGATGTGCCCACAACCAGGATACATGCCCTTGACTGGAATCCAACCTGGGACCTTTCAGTCCGCAGGCTCATGATCTATCTACTGAGCCAAACCGGTTTTGGCTGAGATATTTTTAAAGACTATCATTCTGCCAGTGAAATTATAGCTCATTTATCAAACAACATTTTGTGTCCAATATCAATTGAGCAGATTAAATGTCACTCCTATTTTTTTCCATATCCCAAATTATATTTTTCTGTTGATTTATTCTACTGATTTAATTTGCTTATTAAAATATCTCTAAGATATATCAGATTTTAATTTCCAATAAATATACATTTGGGCATTTTCAACCTTCTACGCATTATTCATTATAAAGAAAATCATTTGTAATTAGCCCTTACAAACAATATACTTTTGAATTTCTCTATTATTTTATTCTATGTAAAAGAATTTTAATGTAATATTCTATATATCTTAATTACAGTTTCTCATTTTGTAGAAGACATGAACAATATAACAACATATTCTGTTTAATAACTCATGGTTATGATTTACTAGATAAAGAGAAAATAAAGGGCAAAAGGGTGTCTTTTCTTTTAGAAAATTTGATCCTGATTTAAGCACCATGACAGGCCCACGGTAAGTACTTCATAGTGTTAGCTATTATTTTTATTAGTATGCTTACTAAATCTTAAAAGTACATAGTATATTTTGGATTTTTTTTAACAAAGTGAATTATTTCAGGTATATTCCAGTTTACCCTGTTAACTGGGAAATAGAATTAATTAGAGCATACCATTGTCTGAATATTCCATTCAACTGAATTTTCAAAATGCAATAATTTTCTGGTCAGCCTGATAATTGAAGCATATGCAAGAAATTAAAAATTCTGACTAATAAAAAATTAATATACTTAACAAAAAGTGAGTTTGGGGCCTATTAAACTCTGGAAAGATACACCCCAGTCTTAGGGAGTTTTCTTGGGGAAGGAAAACTGAAAAATAACACCATGAATTAATCATGCTCCCCAGGTGTAAGCACGACTTTTCTTTTTCATGGCCCAATTTCCTTTTTAAAAGAATCTTTATTGTTGAAAGTATTACAGATGTCTCCCTTCTCTCCCTTCTAGCCCATCCCACCCTCTCCCTAGGCTTTCACCACCCTATTGCCTGGGTCTGCGTCTGTGGTTTATGCATATATGCATATAAGTTGAGCACAACTTTTGAGAAACACCAAAGAAGACCTTGTGCATGGACTATTTGATTGGCTTTGCAGTAGCACTAACAAATGCTTGACTTTTGCCAATGTAGTAATTTAGGAATGTTAAGTGGAACCTGCCAGCAATGCCATTTTGCTTGATTGTACCTTAATTGCTTTTATGTCATTGATATCAAACTGTGCATAGAGACTATTTTAACTCTAATAACAAATAATACAGCTTGTTTTTACATGGCTAAATAATATCCTACAGAAGGAACACCCTTAAATCATAGAATAATGGCTTAGTATGTCCATTAAAGGAAGATCTGACTTTTCTGGTTGTTAAACTATTGTTCATAGACAGTGTTGATGAGTTGGTTATTTTTCTTTCATAATATAAAACTGGGTTGATGTGTGCTTGTTGATTATGTTGCAAAGTTACCTAAATGATTAACTTAAACATATTGTATATACACAACAACAACATACTTTATTCTAGTGTGCAAACAGTATTTGATTGTCACAGCATAATTAGTACTAGTAACAATTAAAACCTTTGTGACAATTAAGATACTAGATAATACTTGAAATTCAAGGCAACAAATGCAAGCTAACAATAGAATGAATGTTATTTTTAATGTAATGCATTCATGACTCAACATGTGAAAATTTTACATACTGGATTATCCAAGAGCTGTGATACATACAAGAAATTTGTGCTTGTTGTTCCAAGGGTGGCTCTTGTGGGAAAACAAATTCTAGAACTCTCCCTCCCCCCTTCCCCCCCCCCCACACACACACACATACAACCCCAGCACCGTTGACATTTTAGGTTAGATAATTCTGTTTTTTGGTTAATCTTCACCTGAGGATATTTTTCCTTTTTTTTTTTTTTTTTTTAGAGAGAGAGTGGAAGGGAGCAAGTAGACAGAGAGAGAAATGTCAATGTGAGAGACACATCGATTGGTTGCTCCCCTACAACCAAGGTAGGTTCCCCTGACCAGAATCAAACCCAGAACCCTTCAGTCTGAGGGCAGACACTCTATTTATTAAGACAAATTAGCTCAGGCCAGATAACTCTTTATTGTGTGTGTTGGCTGGCCTGTGCCTTGTATTTTGTTTAGCAGCATTCCTGGGCTCTACCCATTAGATGCCAGGAGCCTCAGCCACCCCATTATTTGCCCATCAAAAATGTCTCGAGACATTCTGAAACTCCTGAGAGGCAAAAGTGTCCCTAATTGGGAGCCACTATTCTAAGGTGATACATCTGACCATACAGGTGATGCGTGAATTCCCACTGTAGCATCCCACTGGAAGTCTGTCTAGACTGTGGTTGGAATCATCCAGGGCACTCAGTTGGTCCTGTCAGGGCCCCTTACTCTTGCTTTCTTTGAGCTGTAATCTGTCACTCATACATCTTTATGTTTTGCATTCCATACAATAAGCCCTTTATATGTTTAAAGATAACTTTGGTCATCTTAAAGATTATAAGGCCCCACGATGCTTCTTTAGAATCATCAAAACTCATCACTCAAGGTGGTGGGCTGTGCAGTGTAATTTCTAGCATCTTGAGTACTTCACATTGTCCTCAAAATGCTTCCCGCACCTAGTCCTCTGATGCCTGAGTTCTACAATCAGAACTTCAGTCATTGGTGAAAGTCAAACAGGAAATGAAGTTGGAATCTTCCTGATGAAATTAACATGTTTAGCCTTATTAATAGTTTATACCTGTTTGCATGAAAAACAGGAAAATCAGCAATAACAGTTATATAACATGCAATTACACACACACACACACGCATACACAAACACACACACACACACACACGCATACACACACACACACACATGAGCACAAGATGAGGTCATCATTGATATTTAGGATTTAATGGATTTTTTTTTTACCCTGCTTTGTTTTCCTGACCTTTTAGTCAACCTGATTTTACGTCATTCAGATGATAGACACCTCCTACCCTCTACGCATACCACCATTGTCACCACCACCTTCATGACTGTTTTCAGAATTCTTTCTGGATTCTCCAGGATTCTTTTTGCTTCAGAACCTGCAAATGCTGAGTTATTTTATATTATTATTTTCATAAAATTAATTAAACTTTATGTTGGGATGTGACACACTTAGGGAAAGTGTACAAGCCATGAATGCACAGCTCGATGATTTTATAAAATGAAAAACACCCATTAAGAACAGAAAATTGCAGTTCCCTGGAAACTCTCTATGCTCTTTTTCAGTTACTACTCTCCAACAGTAACCACTATTATCACTTCTAACAGCTTAGATGGTCTATTTTTGAACTTTATATGGAATCATAAAGTGTGTGTTCTGTTTTGACTTCTTTCTTACAACGTTATGTTTATGTGATTTTTCCATGTAAGTCATGTCTATTCCCATTACTGTGTGGTATACTGTTGTATAAGTAGATCACAATTTATGTTTTGTTCATTCTGCTATTGGACATTTGGGTTGTTTTCAGTTTGGGTCGTACTTGTAGATATGTGTTGTGCTACCTCACTGCAGTGTGAATTTGCATTTCTCTTGCTAATAATGTTGAATGACTTGTCATTTATTAAGAAGATTGAAAATCATGTCTTGTGAAGTGGCTGTTCAATATTTTGTGCATTTTAATTGGATTGTCTGTCTCCTTATTGATTTTTAGTATTTTTAAAACTAATTTTTGGGTTTAAGTCTTTTATGTATTGCAAGTACAGGGCTTGGCAAAAGTAGGCGTACAGTTCACATGGAAAATAATACAATAATCTATAATAATAAAGCATAATATGCTAATTAGACCGGACATCCTTCTAGATGTCCTTCCAGCATCTGAATGAAGCTAGGCTGTAACCATGGGCTGGAGGCAGCCACCTTGCCTGCAAGGGAGGGGTGAGGCAGCCGCTGTGAAGGCCTACTCTTGCAGGAATTTCATGCATTGGGCCTCTGGTTAATAAATAATAATACAAGAATAAACTCTGTTTCATGTTTTCACAACTATAAACCTACTTTTGCCCACCCTTGTATTTTCTCCTATTTTATCATTTATCTTCTTCCTGTCCTGATGATGACTTTGAATAAGTAGAAGTTTTAATTTTAGTGTAGTCCAACTTACCATCTTTTCCTTTAGTATTAGAGTTTTGTGTGGCCTATTTAAGAAATATTTGTTTACTTCCAAGTTATCAAGTTCGACCCAAACTGAAAACAACCCAAATGTCCAATAGCAGAATGAACAAAACATAAATTGTGATCTACTTATACAACAGTATACCACACAGTAATGGGAATAGACATGACTTACATGGAAAAATCACATAAACATAACATTGTAAGAAAGAAGTCAAAACAGAACATACGCTTTATGATTCCATATAAAGTTCAAAAATAGACCAAGATTCAATTTTTATTTCTGGCTTCTAAGTTATCTCCTGGAAGCTTTATTCTTTTTACATTTACAATCTACCTGGAACTGACTTTTGCTTGTAATATGAGGTAAAGGTCAAGATACATTTTTATGAGTATATTCAAATGGCCCAGGACCATTTATGAAAATGGTCATCCTTCCCCTAGTGCACTATAATAGAACCTTTGCCATAATCAGGCAATTGTACATGTGTGGGTATGAATCCTGAATGTCTAGTTATTCTCTGAGCTTAAATAGGTAGGGGAGACAGGATCAGTTTCAAACTCTGTTGCCCGCAAACTATCACTCCCCCAACATGCCTGTGGTATGAGCTGTTTCATACCATCAGAGAGATTTAATTGCCAGTTCTAAAGTCTAAATTCATCTAATATGTGAATTAATGTTAACATTTATTAGCTATGTAAGGAAAATGACATGTGCACGTGCACCACACATGCATATGAAACTGACTGTACCTCAGATGCAAGCAGCCATGACTTAGACTCTGCACCTCAATAGCAATCATCAGAGTAGGTGCAAGGAACAGCAATAATAACAATGGTTAAGTGACACTGCCAAGAGAGCCCTGCCTCCCTGTAAATCACTTCAAATAAATTGTGTTATATATCACTACATAGATATAGCTTAAGACTCTCCTACCACCATCCCTTCCTTTCCAGTTAAGTTACGCCCTCTAAGTCCTCTAATAATATAGAAATTCTAATATCTAATGTAGATATTAGTGATGCTACTGCTGCTTTTAATAATGCTAATGGCATTTGACATTTTTTGGAGTAGTTGCCAGATACTCTTCTAAGTATTTTACATATATTACTTCATTTCGCCCTTATAATAGTCTTATGAGGCAAGTACTGTTATTTCCTACTTTTTACTCTTCCCTTCCTCTTCCTACTTCCTCTGGAGTGGCTATCAGGAGCCATAGCACATGCTCTTGGCACAGTGCTCTGTGGGCATCGGCACACAGTGCGTGTCCGCTGCTCCATAACCAAAGCACGTAGGAGCAGGGCCACAGAAGTGGTGGTGGGCAGACAGGGCTGTAACTCTGCATCTTCCCTCTGATTGCAATTAGTACAGCATAACAATTCTGACTCACTGCTGTGGGCTGCAAAATTTCTCATTTCTCTTGTTTAGTGCAAGGCATTCTCAGTAGAGGCTTTTAGACAAGCTGTATTTCTAATAATGGTTGCTCAGTGGTAAAGAAAGCTGAATTTCCAGCTTGAATAACTCAAAATCCGTGACAAGCTGATTTTTTTCATTGCTGGTCCAAGAAAACTTGAAACTTAAATGTGACTTACGTGATTTGGCCCTTCCTTTCCTGCTTTCCTGCCTTCTCCCCTCCCTTACCCCCCCCTTTTCTCCTTCCCCCCCCCCCTCATTTAGCTGCCATGTTATCTGAAGAAAAGAACTAGATTAAATGACCTTGTACAGGTCTTTGTGGCCTCTAGAGATTAGTGACAACTTTTTTTGAAGACTTTGCCAGACCATGAAAGTGATATGCTTTTTCTATGTATCCACTATCTTTTCTACCATGACCCATGTCACCATTCTTTCACCCCTACCTTTTTTTTTTAAAGCAACAAGTAATTCAGGAAACACCAGTGATCTATTTTTATTTAAATATCAGCATGTGCTCTTTTCTTCGCTCATCACATGCCAGCCTTCCTTAGGCTATACTTCTGTGGACCCCCTCCCTGGCTCCCTGCACCAACATTCCTCAAATTGATGTCTGAGTCCTTGAGTTCTACAAGATCCTTTAAACTGAGGTGTGTGTTTTTTTTAATTTTTATCAAAATCTAAAATCTTTTTTAACCAGGTTAATGTCTAGAACATTTTTTTTTCAAAAATAATTCACGAGTAAGAGACATTTTCATAATACTTGATATTCACAAATCAGTGTTCCTGAATCCCTGGGGTCCTTGTAGTCCGCAGACACATTCCTAAAGGGTGACAAACAATGTGGGTTTCTGGTCTGAGAACTGCTCTAAGTTCTTCCCTTTGCGAAGGGAGCTCTGGTTGCCCCAGTTCCTTGCCCTGCTGCATGGTCTCTCTGCCCATCCGCCCTTCCTTGTGTGCCCTTTTTCTTGCAGTCCCGCCTTCTTCCCCTATAGCAATCATGTTGAATCCTTTTCCTTCTGAACCTACCTTTCCCTACTACTTGACTTTCCCCTCTACTTCCGGCAATTCAATTTTTATTTCTGGCTTTAAGGTTATTATTTGTCAGGAAATGGAAAAGCAGAGAAAGTCAGTCTGTGCTAACAAGCGATCTGAGTTATACAACATATTTAAAGAAATATGACTTTATTTTGATAACACTGTACTATGGAGAGAGGAAACAGAGCTCTGTAAGTTAGTGATTCTTAACAAGAAAAAAGGAAGATTTAAAATGAGCAAATCATTGCTTGAAGATGAAAATGATTACTAAAGACTTTCCTTCTAAAGAGGGCCAGCATTTCTACAATTATATTATTTACTTGCTTAGCAAATTCTCTTAAAAAAAAAAGATTTAGATGTGTGGCTTATCTTACCATTAGCTCTTGCTTCCTGTTTCTAAGGCTTTAACTCTTCAAAACTCATTCTGTTTCCCACACATCTCCACCTGATTTGGAACTCCCAAGCCTGCTCCAAGAATCTCTAGGACTGCTCCCCTGGCATCTTAGGTAAACTCAGAGCAAGTACCACACACTGGTATAAGGTAAGGAAGACCGTTGATATTGTCTTTACTCTTCTTCCTTTGATTATTTTCAAGCAATAGGTTGTTATTATTTGCTTGCTTATATAATTGTTATTTGTTTCATCTGTACAAGTCATAAAATGAGCACATTAATTTTTCTTTTTCTTTTTAATATATTTTATTGATTTTTTACAGAGAGGAAGGGAGAGGAATCGAGAGTTAAAAACATTGATGAGAGAGAGACATTGATCAGCCACCTCCTGCGCGCCCCCTACTGGGGATGTGGCTGCAACCAAAGTACCTGCCCTTGACTGGAATCGAACCTGGGACCTTTCGGTCAGCAGGCCGACGCTCTATCCACTGAGCCAAACTGGTTTTGGCACATTAGTTTTTTTTGATCCCCTCCCAATCCTATTAAAAGAACAGGCAAGGAATAAACAAAGGTGAAAAACAAAAAAGGCAATGAGAATGAAAGAAAGAATGAGAGCAGATGAGATATAATGAACAGAATCTTGGAATATGGGAAGCAAGTGGGTACATTTAAATAACAGCATTTCAGAGAGAATGAAACATACTTTTATATAGAGGAGAAATCAATAAAAAGAAATGCATTTTTTATTTTATCACAAAACTGTGGAAAAGTTCAGGAATTGGAGACACCAGCTATTCCTGAAGATGAAATTATAAAGTAGAGCCCAAAACAAAAAACTGGTTGAAAACCTTTAGAAGAGTCAGCTAGATTTCCATGTCCTGTCTCCCAACCAATTCAGCTGATTAATGAGCGCACTCAGCCAATTTGGCCCAGAGCAGAAGGCTGGAGGGGTCATTGAGCCATATGTGGTCAGGTCTCAGGGATACTAGACACTGATGGGTACAGTTGTATGGCACTATACTCAAAACAGGGTGAGGGGGTTAAAGGAAAGTCCATAAACTGGATTATGAGGACCCCCCACCCCCCAATTTCTTTCTCTGCTTGGCTCTTGGAATGCTGAGCATCTCAGGTAGGAGAATGGAGGAGTTTCATTTAGGGAACTAGCCAGGTTGGAAACAAAATCAAAATACGTTTGATACTGACATTTGAGAATTCCTCCCAAGAAAAGCTAGGGCCCCACTCATTCAACAATATTAAGACCTTCCTGTTGACATATCTGGTTCATTCATATGATACTTACAATTGGCATTTTAATCCTCACTATTTATCATAATAGACTGCGTAGGATCACCTAACTTTTGAAGATACCCCTAATATGATATATAAAGTAAAAAACTAACACATTAGAATGCAATAAATACAGGAGGAACTATCAAAAATCTGTAACTTACAATCATTCCAGAAAGGTTAAAGATAATGCATTCAGGAAATAAGAATGAGATGCTATAAAACAAGAAAGAAATAAAAAGTATTATCGGAAAATAAGGACAATCTCTTGGAACTTAAAAATATAAGAACAAAGATTTAAAACTTCAAGAGAGGTGTTGACCGATCAAGATGAATACATTTCTAGAAAGAGAAAAAGATAAAATTAAGATGGAATACACAAAATAGTCAAGAAAAAAATAAGGATATTAAAGGATATGTTCAAGAGATTCAATATTCAATTAATAGAAGTCCAGAACCAGAGAACATGAAATGAGAATATTAAGGTAAATTTCCTGGAACTGAAAGAAATGTTTCCAGTTTGAAAGAGCCCTCTGTGTGAAAAAATATGCTTTTTGATAGATGAGAGATGCTAAAAAGTAGAGAGATATCAAATTTCTTAAACTCTGGAGGCTAGAAGTTGATTAGTAATTTCTTTGGAAATTTATACCCAAATTGTTATTCAAGTATATGAAGAGAAAAAAAAAAAGCCATGCTCATACCTCCAGAATTTTCAAATTTTACCTCCTATGCACCATTGTCAGGTAAATATTAGAGGATGGTTACTTTATCGAAATGAGAGAGAGAAGTAGAGGAAATAGCTTCGGGAATCCAGGGAAAGCAGTGGTGGAGCTGGCATAGAAAGCAGCCTGCCTAGACTGAAAAAGGACGCAACAGGAAAGCTCCAAGAGGACTGCCTTTAAAAAAATTGGACTGGTGGATTACCTGACAGGTTTGGTCATATGGAAAACTGAGTTGTGAGGCATTTTCTGGACCTATTCAAAGATAGTGGAAACACTTGGAGATTCAAACCAAATTGGGAGAGGGGAGGAGGTAATTAATTCCAGGAAAGAAGTGAATAAGGAAGGAAATATGATCATATATATATTAACTCATTGATACAAATCATGAAAATGAAAAATTGAATATGGACTTAACCAAAATATAATTTAAAACAATATTTATCTCTAAAAATTTTTATCATTCTATTACTGATTAAATAAAGTGAAAGGATGGCAAAAGATGAAGGCTATCTGGGTAATGACAATACCCGGATAGATGCCACCAGGTAGATCCCAGCTTGGAGGAGGGGATCTGTGCCATCCTCTGAATTGGAGGTTTACAGAGTCTGTACCTCTTCCTTTAGTCTCCCCTATTGGGGTCTCTGTGATTTCTCATAAAGACAGCATATTACTTGCCCTAAGCTAGAATGCCACTGTACTCATTTTCTTGGACTTTGGGACCTGCTTATGATGCAGGTGGGCAAGGCCTGTCATTGAAGCGGGAAGAGCTTCTATCTCAGTGTTGGTAGAAATGAATGAGGTCAAACCAATCAATGGCCTACCCCTGTCATTTTGTTTGTAGTTGACCATGTGGAGATATGAGAGACAAGGTATTGCTGAAATACTCTTTCCTTCTCCAAGCACCATTGTTGTGTTGATGGCAGGGGAGGCTGAAGGTAGCTATCCCACCCTATTTGTTTTGTTTTGGTCTTCACCACACCATATGCTTGAATGTTTTGATTCTGAGTACTTGTGCCAGCTGTAATTTAGTAAGTCTTAATTGTTTTCTATACAAATCAGCAATTTGTATTGATTGTGATTAACACTAATGACTTGAGATATTGATCAGATGCCTGCATTGAAGAAACACAGAGATGTCTAAATCTCCTAAACATTGACCAGCTGTTTTATTTACCATCTGAGATTTCAAAGGCAATCTGCAAAATAAAACAGTCTTCAGGCAAATTCCCACCCATTATTTCTAGTGCTAGGAAATTTGTAAAATAGATAAAATCTTCTCTTGTGTTCCTAGTTTTATTTTGGGAAAAGGTTTAATTTGTCATCATTTTGGTCCCTCTAAGAACACTATGTGATCTATAACCTATGAGTAAATTTTAAATTAAAAATAGATTAAGTCAGTATTTCTAAAATGATTTGTCATTTTAAAATATCTTTCTTCCCTATAAAATAACTTTTATCTTTTTTTTTTTTTGCATCATTTCTGGCGAATAATCTATTTGCTGGACTTGAGTTGTAACAGATGGCATGAAATGGAAATGTTACCTCTGCAATTTGAAATCCACTTTCTTTCATTCCAGAAGTTTATTTTTTAGGTATCTGTGTTGCAGTCTCAGACTATGTAAATGTGTTTGTGACTTGGGGAAGAAATGTGCCACCGACTGGCATAACTGAATTGTAGAATAAATTTCCTTCTCCTGTTATGTCCCAGAGCCATGTCCAGACTGTGAGCTGGCAGCATCCATTGTGTATTGCAGGATCTATCTGATGCCAGTAGGGACATTCAGTTAGTCACAGGCCCCGGCTAGCTGAGCACTCTGGGCCATAAACAACAGCTCAGGGCCAAATAAACCTTGATCTCCATAACAAAATTTGATCCCCTATCTCTTACTAATTTATCTTCTTTTCAGATTCCTAAACTTTGGCCTCCATTCCCAATATAGATCTGCCTTTACTAACATTTGGCTTCTTTGATTTCTTAGACTTGATTTTGGCCTTGCACTAAAACTCCAACCCTTACTGCAGTGGCTACAGAGATTAATTTCTTCTCTGGCATTAAGTATCTTCTCTTCATATGTCCCTGGTTTGAGTTTTGCTGTGGTATACATTATGTCAGTTACTACCCTAGTAATTGACCTGCTTGATGGGAAGAATTATGGTGAGTCTTAGACAGTTGACATCTTACCGGGGAGAGTTCTGTAGACAGTTACTATTTTAAATCCACCCTGCAATGTTGTGATTTTTTTTTATTCCATCCAAATAATGGTTTCATTACTCTTCAATATACGGATTTCTAGTTGACAACTCACATTTGCTTTTATTCTGGAACATATTATGGGTTTTAAATGTAATTTATGTAGAGTATGACAGTCAAGATGTATAGTTTTTTTCTCTTGCAACAAGTTGGAAAACATTTGTTCTTTCTTGATATGTCTGTCAAGATAATTTATCTTCAGGAGAGAATTACGTTTTAAAAAATAAACACTTGGAGAAGATGGTAAAAACAGCAAAGGCAGAGGAGTCAGTTGGTGATAGCAATTGAGGAAAGAGGGCTAATCCACATGAATGAGGAGGGGATCACATTTGTCATTTTCATAAGAAAATAGGCAATATAGAAGAGAAAGACAGAAGGCTAAGGGCCTTGTCTTTGAAAGGGCGAAGGTACAAAAGAACTCTTAGATGTAAGGTAAGCATAATCAGTTTGGAGAGTAGAATGACTAATAGAGGTTTTTAGGTTACTTTTGTGTACCATCCACAATCCAAACCCTTCCTAGAAGTCCCAGATATGGGTTTGTAAGCAGTAAGTTGATTTCATGGCTAAGATGATAGAGTATGCTGAGGTGTCAGGTGAGAAAAAGGCTCCTGGTATGGGGAGAAGGCACACCAGGGACCCTCAGATTGAACTGCCTTGAAAGAGTATTGCAGTCCAGAAGGCCTGAGAACTATATGAGACACGACAATTTTACCTAGATATCAAGAGGCTGAGGACTCGATTTTATATTTGGATTATACTCTTATGTAGCAAGGAAATCAAGAACACATTGATCTGTAGAGACTCTTCATTACTAAGTAGGTGGTATTAATCAAGGACCCACAAGATCACCAGGGAGGCCCCTGAGGACTCACCTCTCCTTACTAGCTTGCTGCTTTTATTTCTCCTGACACTATGTTTTCTGTTATACTATGCTTCCTGTTAATTCTGGGACATGTGCTATCATGATGATGGGATAGGGAGAGGGCACAGTGAGGTTGGATCCTGGAATACACTGGAAAAGAATACAGATATTTAAATATAATGCTTATTATTCAGACTCTATGTTTGGGATTGAAATATTGAGTTATCTGTTTCCATGATGCAAAATGTGCTATGATGAGGTCTATGTGTTTGACTAACTTCTAACATTGATATTTGTTTCCACAAATTTATTTCACACATGCCATGTGAAAGGCACAGTGGAAAGACTCTAGAAGTAAATAAAGTAGAGGAAGAGAGATATTATTGCTGGAGAAATCTCAGAAGTTGCCAAGGAGAACTAAGATTTTGGATCTGTGAATGGCAACTAGTCCAGTTGACTGAATAATGAGGGGAATTGTGGGAGCTGAAGCTAGCAAGGTAGGCAGAATGATCAACTTCATCATGAGAAGTCTGTTTTGAGATTTAAATTTTTTACAACTTAGCTTTGTACTTGCATGCCTCTTTTACTCAAAAGGGAAAAAAAGCTGTGAATTAGCAGTGTTATGGAAGGCGTACTCATGGAATAAAATCTTCTAAGGAGAAGTTAAAGAGGTTTGTGCAAGCACACATATATGTTTAAAGCATGAGTTATACAGTACAGATCAAGACCAAATATGTGCTCTTCACATCTTTTATAGTGGTGATATATAGTTTGATATATTTTCAGAAGGTTAAGGAGAAACTGGTGTGTGTGTGTTTTTCCTTCTTTTCCTCCCTAATTCAGGTGAATAAATTCCCGCTTATAAAAATATCATTTCTTTTGGCTAGGTTATCTTGTTTGTCCAAAACAGGTCTTTGGAAGGCAAGGAGAGTACTAGCTCACTATCTGGGGCCCTTGAGATATTTCTTATCTATATTAGTTGGGGAATCACGGATCCCAGAGGCCGCAGTCCTGAAAAAAGAGAGATTGTAGGTGGGCTTAGCCAAATGAAATACACTAGCAACTCTGGGTGTCCTCTGACTTCTCACTTTCTTGTTGCACATTGATCAGAACTGCCCTCTATTCAGAATTCAAGAACAAAGTTCTCATCTGTACATGGAACTGTAATATGGAGCCCCCAAACTTAGCAAGTGATTCATCTGTCTGCACAATTTAATGGCTTGACTTCCTATCCCCCTTTCAAGTTTAAGCCATCACTTCTGGGACTGGATCCTCAGAAAACACAGTTCCCATCTATCATCCTACCCCTTGGCAGACATAGGCATAGATAGGTAATGTCTATGACGTGAGAATCAATTTTAGTAAATCCATCACTTTAAGTACTATTTATGGTCTGGCTATGATGAACAATGCTTTGTTACATAAAGACAGTATGTCTCAGTAAGAATTATCACTCTTTTAAATTCTTGAGTTGGCTAGATTCTGATAGGAAACAGGACACAGAATTCAATTTTGCAAATGAAATTCAAATCTTATTTCTTATTGGCAAGCAAGAACGATTGTAGATGATTCCAGCACTTCAAATGATTAACAATGATAACTGGAGGTAAGTGTGACCCTTCTTCAGCATGTGCCCTTGGAACGTTGCTTTTAGCTCCACTTTAGGCTTTAGTCTTGCTATATGATCCTATGACACAAAGGAGCACACATTCTTATATATTAAAGCATTCCTGAATGTTACAGGATTCTCTAGTGATGTAGAATCTCACCCTAGGATTTTCTATGGAACAAAGCAAAGATGCCTTTTCTTTTATCCTTTGCTTCCACTGAGGATCCCTAGTAGTTATCATATGAGAACAAAAGCTCTTGATACACAACAACTCTCAAATGCCAAATTGCTGGCTGCCACTGCTCTGCTGGAGTCCTTGCCTTTATCCTCTGGGCCAAATCATCTAGTAAGCAGTTTGATGAATACATGCATTAAGAAATGCATACCCATGTTGCAAAATAAACTGGAAAAATGCAATTCCTTTGACTGGATATGATGTTATAGAAATTCAGATGACTCTTGAAGCAATATAAGGAACATTGGTTCCTTGAGTTGAGGCTACAGATAAAATTTGAGGTGGAAAGGGAAGACAAGGATAGTGGTCTGCAGGTAGGCAATCCAGTTTCCAGTCTCCCAGCTGATGATATAAGTGGTTCTCTAGCTCACTTTGTGGAGCTCATGTTTCTTCACTTCTCTTCAGAACATCCTTCAAAAAGGTGACTTGCATGACTGTTCACTCTGTTTTTAAAAAATGCTTTGAAAGCTGTAAAAATTTCTAATACAAAGTATTGTTATGCCATTTAGAGTTTGTTGAATAATGTTCTCCAAAAATTCACATCCACTTGGGACCTCAGAATGCAACCCTATTTGGAATTAAGGTCTTTGCAGATATAATTAGTTAAGATGGGGTCATAATGGATTAGGTTGTATCCTAAATCTAATGACTGATGTTTATTTAAGAGAAGAAGACACTGTATACATGGACACACAAGGAAGAAGGCCACATAATGCAGAGATTGGAGTGATACAGGTACAAGCCAAGGAATGCCAAGGATTGCTGGCAACCACCAGAGGCAGGAAATATACATGAACAGGTTTTCCTAGGAAACTAACACAATACCTTTCAGTTGCTTTTGGATGATAGGTAGGTTGTGTCCCATGCTGTACTAAAAAAGGGGATAGAAAAGTTGTACAAGATACCTCCATGGGTGAGCAGAAGGGTTTTGTGTCTGTTTGGTTTTGGAAGAACATGAACCTTTTAGACTAGCTCACCTTCTTGGGTTAAAATAGGCAAATGTGGCTCAGAAAGGTATACTGGGGTCATACTTGGCTTCAGATAAGAGAGTTACATATGGTTTTATTTGACAGGAGTCAGCTTCAATTTCAGGAAGGCACGTCTTACAGCAGCATTTCTTAACAGGGTTAATTTTGCATTCCCTGTTGGATTTGGGGCAACATTTTTGGTGGTCACAATTGGGGCTTAGTACTGGCATCAACTGGGAAGGCTTTGTGCATCCCAGAATGCATGGGATAGACCCCCATATCAGGTAAGTACCTTGACTAAAAGTTGACATTGAAAAACCCTGTCTTTGAGCATCTTTTCTGAAAGTGCTGGTGGAGATATTTCAGGGGGGGTTCTGATTGGTCCAATTTAGTCATGTGTAAAACATTGAACCATGGTAACAACCCTGACCACACCACTGATCAGGTGTAGGGCCACATGATTAATCCCATCTTTATCACCTAAAAGAGGGGTAGCCCCCAAAGGGAGGGATGTTTGGGAAAAATGTGTGCTCATTACTAATTTGGCATAAGGAGACAGGCAGAGGAGCTCTGACTCTTGACTATGAAATGTTACATCAAAGAAACAGGGTGGTTCCTATGCTTTGGAAGAAACCAAGATGGCAGCATAGGTGAACATATAAACTGCTGCCTCACACAACAATTTCAAAACTACAGCTAAAAGACAGAATGGACATCATCCAGAGCCACAGGAAAGCTGGCTGAGTGGAAATTCTACAACTAGAAGGAAAGAGAGGGACACAGAGGAGCTGCAAAAAGCTGAGGTATGGAGACACCCATGTGGAGGGGAAGGGCAGCTGAGTGCTTGGCTGGCTTTTTCTAGTGTGAGGGAGATGGAAGCTCCCGACTTCACTGAATCCCAGTTCTGACTCTACTGAACCCTAGTACTGGGTGAGACTCATATGTAGAAAGTCTGGACTATTGGGAAAAAGAGAGGTGCACATGGAAACTCGGGAGCTGCGAAAAACAGAGGTCTGGAGGTGCATGCAACAGTGTGCCCAGAGAGGTCTGCAGCAATTACCAGGGACCTCATAAGGAAGGACTGACAGGAAGCCAAGACTATCTGCTCAGCCCTGAGACTCTGCCCCATCCAAGCCGAGCACAGAGGCATTTGCAATTTTGCAATTTTTGTCTCATAAGGTTGTCTCCAACACAGAAGTTCTCAGTAGACACAGCTGATCCTCACAGCCAATTGACCTGGAGGTAAATTCCCCCCAGTGATATCAACAATAATCAAGACTTAACTACAATAAGGCTGTACACACAGTTCACAAATGGATGTACCAAGAGTGTCCACTTCAGGTAACTGGGGAGGCGGAGCTACTGGGCCATATAGGACACCTAGCACACAAAGTTACTTTACCAACTCAGGGAAGCAGCAAAAATGTGGAGACAAAGAAATATATCACAAATGAAAGAAATGGAGGAAAACAAACAACTGGATATAGAGTTCAAAACCACCGTTACAAGGTTTTTCAAGAATTTCCTAGAAAAGATGGATAAATTTAGTAAGACCCAAGAGGAGGTGAAAAAGGACCAACTAGAAATTAAACATACACTGACTGAATTAAAAAATATTATACAGAAACCTAACAGCAGATTAGAGGAATGTAAGAATCAAGTCAAAAATTTGAAATACAAAGAAGCAGAAAACACTCAACTAGAAAAGCAAAAAGAATCCAAAATGTGAAAATAGTGTAAGGAGCCACTGGGACAACTTCAAGTGTACCAACAAATGAATTATTGGGGTGTCAGAAGAAGGGAGAAAGCAAGATACTGAAAACCTACTTGAAGAAATAATGACTGAAAACTTTCCCTACCTGGTGAAAGAAATAGACTTACAAATCCAGGAAGCACAGAGAACCCCAAACAAAAGGAATCCAAAGAGGACCACACCAAGACACATCATAATTAAAATGCCAAGAGCAAAGACAAAAAGAGAATATTAAAAGCAGCAAGAGAAAAACAATTACCTACAAGAGAGCACCCATATGATTGTCAGCTGATTTCTCAACAGAAACTATGCAGGTCAGATGGGAGTGGCAAGAAATATTCAAAGTGATGAATAGCAAGAACCTACAACCAAGATTACTCTACCCAGCAAAGCTATCATTCAGAATTGAAGGTCGGATAAAGAGCTTCACAGATAAGAAAAAACTAAAGGAGTTCATCTCCACCAAACCAGTATTATATGAAATGCTGAACAGTACTCTTTAAGAAGAGGAGGGAGAAGAAAAAGGTAAAGATAAAAATGGTGAACAACAAATAGATATCTATCAACAAGTGAATCTAAAAATCAAGTGAATTAAAAATCTGATGAACAGAATAAACTGGTGAATATAATAGAATCCAGGGCACAGAAAGGGAATGGACTGAAAATTCTCAGGGGGAAAGGCGTGTGGGGGTGCGAGAAGAGACTGGACAAAAATCATACACCTATGGATGAGGACATTGGTGGGGGAGGTAAGGGCAGAGGGTGGAGTGGGAACCGGGTGGAAGGGAGCTGTGGTGGAAAAAAGAGGAACAAGTGTAATAATCTGAGCAATAAAGATTTATTAAATAAAAAAAAGAAAGAAAGACAGTGGTTTGATCATGGCATACCTCCAAAGAAGCACACTAGGGCTCTATTATTTCTTCAATCAATGCTTACACGAAGTCTGGTTTATGCCAGGCTCTGTGCCTGGGGGAGGGGCAAAAATCGTAAGTTTCACTGTCAGGGTTGCTACATTTGCAGGCTAATGGAGGAGGTAGATCCTATCAAATACCCATATAAAACCAAGATAAGTGCCTAGAAGAAAAAGAGCCCTGTGAGAGAAAAAAAAAGGAATGACTTTTTTGGGTGACAGTCTTCTGAGTTGGTTGTCAGAACAAAGCCAGTAGCTATGGACTTGTGCACACAGATGTTAGCTAATGATAGCTGGTGGGGGCCAAGGTTGGCTTAACTTAGATCTGCTTTAAACTTTCATAAATTTGTAAAGGCTGAGAAAGATTGATCATTTTTTTTCAGTCTGAGTAACCAGGAAAGAAATGAAGCAAAATATCTAAATTATTCTAATTTAGTAGAAGCTTGAAGAAAGACAGAATATTGAACATGCCATTAAGAAGCCTAACCTAAGAGCCATCAGCATGGGCCTCTGACAAGGTCTCTGAGCCTTGTCCCTGCACAAGCTTATCCAGCTCCTTCTCATCTCTCAGTAGAGTAACCCTGGGACAGACATGGGTTGTTTCCCACACTTTATCTGTTTGTGCCCAATGAGCAATGGAAACGATGAGTCCAAATATGTCCCTGCCCCCAATTTTGTTGGTCCGTGTTTTGTCCTCTCCTCCAACACTGTAGATTTATTGTTTCCATTGGTTTTGGTTCCTCCAGCCTCTGATAATATATCTTCGAGTGCTAGCTGACCTCTCTAGCAGTGCAGAGAATTTCAGCATTATCGTATATAATAAACTCCTAAAAAGTTACCTCATTTTATACATAAAAATCTCCTTTATATTTAACAATGTCAATCAAAGTTAATAGTTCCTAGAGTTACAATTTGCAAAAGCATGTCGACATATTATCCATTTGATTTTCACTCTTGTTTTGGGAGAGAAAAATGTGGATGTTACTGTCCTCTTTTGGCACAGAAGCTGAGACTTAGAAGCCAGGGCAGTGCATTGGCTCCAGAACTGGATGTCCCAACCATCCTTCTATCCTCTCTTTCCTAATGCCCCGCACGGATTTCCACAGTGCAATGCTAATCACAGTAAGATGTGGCTGAAGTGGTTTGTGCATGACATCTGTCCATGTGTGTCAGGGTCCTGCATTCTCTACCTACTTCCTTGACAGGACACTTAAGCATCGTCCTTCTTAGCTGAGGTGGCAGTGGTATCTGTGTTTCTGCTTGCCCTTTCTCTGGAATGCAATGTAGTTATGATGTCACTTAGTCTACACGGGGGAGGTGAATGGCTCTGCAGGATCTTGGTGACTGGCTAATTGCAGCTGCTGGGAACTGGCTCTTGTTTCCTTGATGCACTGTGGGAGTGCAAGGACTGGAAAATGCATTGTCTGTAGGAGAGAGACACCAGCGAGGGGGACAAGAAATGGGCTAACAAGAAAGAAGGAGGGTTTGTTCTCGGTGGCATTTTACTTGCTTAACATCTTGGAAAGTGGGAAAATTGTCTCTGATTTCAGCCTCTTCCCACTATGTGCTGTTGGAACACTAAAAGAGAATGAATAGCAAAAATACACATTTTGATCTTTAGTTTTAGCCTCTATTTTTCCTCTAATCCCAGGCTACTCTTAAATATGTTCTAGAATTTTTTTTAATGGTGTTTTGCCCATGAATAGTTGGTGTTCTGTGATGAGGAGCAAAGTTGAGTATGATCTGTGTTGCCATCTTGATGCTGTCACTCTCCTAAATATGTAAACTAATTAATATATTTCTTAATCTCTTTCATTTATCCTTCTCAACTTCCCAAATAACAGGATGTAAAATTGTACTAATTTTCCCATCTCTCTCACAAAAGACATAAAAGCACAAAGATTTATAATATTACCACCATCAAGCAAACAATGCCATGGAGTCTGGATAATCCATTCTCAGGTACAATAATTGTTTAAGTGTGTCCTGCGCAAGAAATCCCACAGCAGTAGGATTATGCACTATTATTTTTTGCTGCATTTTCAGTCAGGGCCCACCTACCATGATGGCTGTCACAGAGCAAGCTCTGCATAAATATTTGTGAAATTAATGATCCAGACAGTGTATATAGTAGACTCAACAAATATTTGATTGATTCCATCTTCTTTTCTCATGTTTAAAGTAGTTTTATATCCTTATTGAATAGAAAAAAGAATATGTCTGTTGGCTGTGGAAGGTAAAAAGATATGAAACTATTGGATGAAGTGTAACCAGTATGTGGAACATGATCAACTGTGACCTCATTTTTGTTTTTACCTTACATCATTTTTTTTAGATTGTAGTCAGAAGGGTCCCTGGATGAAAACTCTGGAAGGCCCCATTATTTTTCTTCTCACCCATAGGTAATAGTCAGTGAAATATAAGAGAAGAGACAAACTCAAACAGGTGTCTGTTTTAAAGTTTTCCACAGAAAATTTCTGAAAAATTATATCATGATCAAGCAAAAGTAATATACCCTAGCTTAACAGGTTTTCAGCTATATTCTGAGATTACATTGCCCAAGAAGAAGACCAAACCAGGTGGGTTGGAATAACTCTGAATTGGCCAAGTTATCTCTTTCCCCTATGGTGCAAGAGTACACTTGATTTAGGATATAGTGGAAGCCATGAAGGCATGAGTCTAACTAAGAATGGCCCTTATCCATTCAGGTCAGTTCAACCTAGACTCTGATCCATTCCTGGTCAATCCAAACCACATTTTCTGTGAGGCATGCTGGACTGCAGGAATGGACCAGAGAAGGAGACAAAAATCAGTCTCCCAACCCAGTAATCCAGCCCAGTAGAGCTTCTCAATTGATAGTATTTTGAAGATCAAGATGAAAGTGGGTTTGACCAGTATTGAAATCCCCAGAATCTGATCCAGTGAGTAAGGGTATAAATTCAGAGTTTCCAGAAATTTCCCCAAACAACACTACAGCACTTTGATAGATATAGTAAGATCAAACAAATTTCTCCTCAGTGTCTCAAAGAAATAAAAGCTGAGACTTACACTCCTTTTCCTATGCATTATGTAATATATAAGCCACTGAACAGAACGATAGTGACATATTTTTTGTCATTTCAATGACAAGCAAGTTGCTGTGACTTTTTAATTAAGCAAATCTTACAACTTGCTGAAACATGTAGGCTCTATGAAGAAAAAAAGCTGAGTCAAAGAAATAAGAGGAAGAATTTGCTCATCACAAGATTGCTGGTGTGTGACAGTCCTTGTGGCATTTGGGGTATGAATAGCTGCAGGCTGCTCACTCTTCTCATCTACCACTGAGACCAAGTTAATCATAACAAAAGGACTAGCTCCTAAACGATGGAATGTTTGTACTCGTGGTGGGTAACAGGAGTGATAGAATTCCAGAGGTCAGAGAAAAAGAGAAAGTTGGGTTATGGTAGAAAGTGAATAATGCAGAAAAAAAGGCAAACACAGTTCTCAAAACCATCATAACCAGCACAGGTTTATGACTGGAAGCCAAAAGCACTCCCTTCTGAACGTGTTCTGGTTCACAAGATGGTAGGTGTAAGAAGCAAACTGAGATATGATACTGTATAATGAGCTTACATTGCCAACTTGATGCCAGGGAAGTATCGAATATGCCAGCGGGACCCATGATTTTTTGATTTGGTGGGTTGTTTTTTTTTCTGTCATATTCAGAACTACAAAGTTTTGTTGAATGAACTGTGAGAATGTAAACTGGTGATCCAGAAGCTGATCATGAAATACCCTGTTTTAGATTGGTCCATTCTTTTTGTTCAACATGAAAAAACACTATCAGTTATTGGTTGAATAGCATGATGACCCAGGTTGTCTGAGGGCAAGGCAGCCTGGATCGGGGATAAAAAATACACTCTGGCCCTAACCAGTTTGGCTCAGTGGATAGAGCATCGGCCTGTGGACTCAAGGGTCCCAGGTTTGATTCCAGTAAAGAGCATGTACCTTGGTTGTGGGCACATAGCCAGTAGGGAGTGCGCAGGAGGCAGCTGATCGATGTTTCTAATTCTCTATCCCTCTCCCTTCCTCTCTGTAAAAAATCAATAAAATACATTAAAAAAAATACACTCTGAGCAGCAAGGGTGGCCTTGTGAAATCAAACTATCAGTGTGATTCTTATTCTCTGTGTTTCTACTCTTTACTGTATTTCTCCACTTCATGCTCATGATTCTTTGCTGCTTCTTCTTTGTGATCAGAACAAAAACCATTTACACAGCTGACTGTCTCCATTAGCATAACCTTACTATTCCAGGAGACTCTTGCCCAGGAAAAGAAAAGTTGCAAGTATCTTTGTTGATTTCCATAATTTCCTGAAAGATCCATTAACGCGTCAATAGAATGCATCCCAAACCAGTTTATACCCAAGACTCTTTGAACCCTTCTGCTCAAACTCTTTACCTCACTATGCATAGCAATCCTGAATTATTACATCAGTCCTGACTCCATTTGAATTAAACCCTCCCACTAATTGCAAGGACCAGATTTCCTGACTTTGCCACTCATTCTTTGAGATGCAAGACTCTATTGAGGTGGATAAACTCAGTAGGTAAACAATAACTCTGCTCTATCTTATCGACACGTTGTTTTAGTGATGAGTTGGGGAGCTAGCATTAGACAGTGGCATTTGTATATCATCTTGTGTGTGCCCTTCTGCTTCAACTTCTTTATTCTGTGCCAAATTCTGTATTTTAATTCCCAAATTCCAGAGTGTAAGAGTTTGATAAGTTTTTTAAAATATATTTTTATTGATTTCAGAAAGGAAGGGAGAGGGAGAGAGAGATGGAAACATCAGTATGAGAGAGAATCATTGGTTTGTTGCCTCCTCCATGCCCCCACTCGGGATTGAGCCCACAACCTGGGCTCACCCTTGACCAGAATCACACCCGGGATTCTTCAGTCAGCAGGCCGACGCTCTATCCACTGAACCAAACCAGTTAGAGCAAATTTGATAAACTGCTGTCATCCCTATTGGACAAAACTGAAGTTCATAAGGTTTTTTTAGGGACTGATATTCAGCTCAGGGATTTGGTGCCTTTGGATCAGGTCCCTCCCCAACTCATCACTAAAACAGTTGGGTGGTGAAGATATGTGACACAACATGGGGCCATACAAGTATAAGGGATTGACTAGAATCTCTTTCTTAGGGAATAATCTATGGATAGAAACTCTTTAGAAGGGGACTGAGGGCATAGCAGGCATTCTGAGAGTGACTTTATTAGAGGTGAAGAAGTGATGAGCATTGTCTAGGAGCTAAGAACAAGTATGTGGTACCAAAATCATGGTTTAAAGATTGAACCCACTTTTATCTGTTAACAGCAATGGATACAACCAGCAAAGAACAGAAGGGGTCAAATGTTTGAGGCTTCCCCAGCATTTTGTTTAGAGTCTCATGGTATCTACCAAGCTTGTGCCAAGAATTGCTGTGAGGATATACAATAGGTTGTTTTTTTTTTAAAGGTGTGAAGCATAAAATGGTATCAGGTACCATTCATTTATTTATCCATTCATTTGAGAAATAATCATCTGGTGTTACTATATGTAGGAAATTGTGGTAGATTCCAGACAACAAGTACAAAGGAGGCCTGAATACCTTCAGAAAGCTCAGTCTAGTGCAAGAAATAGATATAAGAACAAACTATTGGAACACAGAACATGTGCCATGAAAAAGGAATAAAGTTTTATAAAAACAGATAAATATGTTTAAAATATTTTGCACTTTATGTATATTTAATCTCTATTTTGTCCTTTAAAGTGTGTATTATTTTTTTACTCTTATAAAGTAAATAACTGAAGGACTAGATAATGCAAGACATAATGATAGGTCTGACACTCAAAGATAAATATTCTAAATCAAAGTCTTGTTGCCTGTTCCCCTCATCCCACTACAAATATATCAAGTTGCTTCATTTTGGAGTGGGGGAGACCTTTTCAATCAAGACTGGAAATCCAGGAGCTAGTAAAACAACAACAACAACAAACACATTTTGAAAAGTATTTAATGAAGTAGGAACTGTTCACTACTGAGTATTAAATGCAAAAACCAATATACAAAACATCCCAGAAAATGAAATTTCTATATGATGAAAAATTTTGATCGTATAATGTTTTTATAACCTTCACCTGCCTGTAGATACTAGGTTTACAGTAGCAAAACCCTATATTTCTCTGGCTCTGCCTCTTTCCTGCATTATATAGAACTTAAGTCTCTTACAAACATGTTCAAAATATATCTTGGAGTTCTGGAAGTGGGGACTTCTTACATGTGCTCATCCAGCGAGGATGTTCCCAATGGGCACCAAGACCAGACCTTTATTTCATGAGGCTCATCACAGATGCAGGCAAGCCATCTCTGGGCCCCAGGAAAGAATGCCTCTCTCTATTTTGTCATAATCTGTAAAAAGGTCTCAGCACTGCTGTCTGGGCCCCAGTGTGTCAGAGTGTATAGTGAAATTACTTTTACAATGTTTATTCACAGCATTCCCCATACCTTCACAGGACACAGATAGTAATCAAGTAGGCAAGCCCAGTACATAAGGTAGGCACATAAAGCCACTCCTCCCTCCACAAGAGCTAGGGGCTTTCTCATCACACTAGGCTCATCATGAGAGTCCCCTCCTCATGGATTCCTGGTCTTCACACAAATAAGGTGCTGAAGGCCAGTCCCTGAAATTAAACAGATAAACCCCAAGTACATCAGAGTCACCCATGAACTTAAAGGTTCAATCTCTGCTCATATTTTAGTGATTAGCACTGGGTATCAGTATCAGGGGGTGAAAAGGGAGAGTTTCTCTTTATTATTTTTTACTAGAGGCCTGCTGCACAAAATTCATGCATGGAGGGGGGATTCCCTCAACTCAGCCTGCACCCTCCCAATTGGGGACCCCTTGTGAAACGTCCGACTGCCATTTTAGGCCCTATTCCAAGGATCAGGCCTAAACTGGCAGTCGACATCCCTCCCACACTCTAGGACCACTGCTCCTAACTGCTCACCTGCCTACCTGCCTGATTACCTCTAACTGCTTCTGCCTGTGGTCTGATCACCCCTAACTGCCCTCTCCTGCAGGCCTGATGTTGCCCCAACTGCCCTCCTCTGCTGGCCAATTTGGTTCTGATTGGTTGGTTCCTATGCCAGCATCAAAAGCTTCACCTCCTAGACACCCATTGGCTCCCCAAAGCACCCAGATTTGGTTCTGATTGGTTGGTTCTTATGCCAGTCAGCATTTCCAGGCCTATCTCTGGGCCTGATCAAAGAGGCGGAGCTTAACAGCAGTCCCCATGGAGGCTGGGAGAGAAAGAAAAGCCTGACTGCTGGTGAAGATCAGAAAAAAAGAGGGAGAGAAGGAGGGAGGTATGTACACTGATCAGCAGCTTCCACTGAGGCTGCAAATTAAACCCTGACTCACTTTCTGGGTCTCAGCCACCTGAGCAGTCAGTATTGGGTCACTAGGCTGCAGCTGGGCAACCCAGCACTGACTTTGGGATGGTCTGCGTTTAGTTGTAGGCTTGGTCCCTTCCCAAGCCCCAGGCTTTAGGCTTGGGAAGCACCCCTCCCCCTGCCCTGCCCCTCCAATGGCAGACTGGGCCCCTCTGATTGCTGGCTGGGAGTGACCGAGGTATGTGTGCAAATTAACCTACAACTTTGTTGGGTTAATTTGCATACTCACTCTGATTGGCTGAGGACATAGCAGAGGCATGGTCAATTTACATGTTTCTCTATTATTAAGTAAGATATTATGTACATTAAAATACTAATTTTGTAAGTAGGAAATATTTTTTAAAAAACACAAAAAGCATAAACAATTTGAGAAGGTTATAGATTTTAAAAGCAGGATGATTTATCCTCTGGGGTGTTTTGAAATATGACCTTCTAAATGAACTGGATGACTTCTTACCCTGAGGTTTCCAGGAATCACTTGGGTTTCTTTGACTCCTTTCTTTTATAAACTCATATCTAAGCCAGAGATAGTAGGACTCTGTACAAATTATTGAGCATTGAAATTATAAAACACTGAGTTTCAAATTGAAATGACTTTTATAGAGATTCATTTAATGGTGGTTGATAGAAAATAGCGACGTGCACTTTAATCAAAGTTGTGTGTTATTTAGGAAAAGAATTTCAAGCCAGGGTAGCGTGGTATAGACATAAATTCTCCTCACTAAGCTACCCAAACTCACATCTGCTCCAAGATGTGCAGCTGTGGAATAGAAGTTTTCTTCAGAGTTATTGTAGTTCATGTCTATAAAAAATTATCAAGTGTAATAAAACATTCTTGGAAAGACAGGAGGGATCGTGGCATTTCAGTTGACATAAAAAGAAATAATGAGTTTTGCTACTCATAACAAATTTTGGGTACTTATATGCTTTAAATAATGATATCCAATTAATAACTCAAACACATATATCTTTTCCATTTTTGTTTTTCCTGCTTGGTGTCAGAATTTTTTTGGCAAGTATTGGATGGAATATATTGGTTGGCTCCACTTTTTATCTGCATGTTGGATCTAGTGGTTCTAAATCCAAGTCCTTTGAATAACAATAGAGACCAAAACTTCCTAATGAACATACATTGTTTATAACAGATATTGCCAGTAATTAGAAATAAAGGAGGATGTGGGTCAGAGTACTACATATAAGCTATATTCCTGCCCAGCTGAATATGTGCACAGCCACCACGAGCCAAGATCTTTTGGTAAGCAATCCTCATACATTCCTTCTGTTAGTCCTCCTGTTAGTCATTCCTTCTAATTCCTATGGCTCTTCCTTCACTTAATGCTACACCAGAGGTGTTGGTATCTTCTGGAAGGGATGTTGCAGCAGACAAAACAAAACAAAACAAAACAAAAACAAGCAATCACGTCTCAGGGTTGAGGTTCAAAATGGACCTTTGAATCAGTCTAAAAGAAAAAGTTTTATTTCAAAAGCCTATTTTTTTAAAATATCAAAAGCTAAGATCCCAAAGGACTTAGTGCATAAAAGTTTTGCCATTGACACATTAGATTGGAAAAAATGCACGTGGATGACAATGCTTGTTTTTCTTGTTGGAGAGGAGCTGTGGATCCGACACAGGGGAGGAGAGCAGAGTTGAAGGCAAGACAGTTTGACATCATCGAGTTCCTCTGAGAAAGGGCCCTGTGCTCTGACTCCCAAGTGGAGCTGAGCAGGGTGGAAGCTCAGAGTAACATGTGTGTTCCACACCATGCATAGATTTGGGTTTCTGAAAACAGTAGGATCCATGCTTTGCTTTCTGAATGTAGCCAGGCCAGGTGTCCAGCATGTAGAAAACCTAACTTCAACTTGGCATGGGAGCAATAGAGTAGGAATGGATAGATGAAGCATCTTAGGTCTGAGAGAATCCACCAAACCTGTTTGGCTATTGTGACTAATGCTGCAATGAACATGGGGGTGCAGGGAGCGCTTTCAGACAGTTATTTTGTTTCCTTTGGATAATTACCCAGAAGTGGGATTGGTGGGCCATGTAGTTTTATTTTAAAAATTTTGAGGCACTTATATACTATTTTCAATAATGCCTCTACCAGTTTACATTCCCACCAAGAGTATGGTTCCCCTTTAAGGGTTCCCCTTTCTCTAAATCCTCACCAGCACTTTTTATTTCTTGTCTCTTTGATAAAAGCCATCCTAATAGGTGTGAGGTGATATGTAATTGTGGGTTTGATTGGTATTTTTTTGATGATTTCTGGTGTTGAGCACCTTTTCATGTACTTATTGGCCATTTGTATATCTCCTTTGGAAAATGTCTTTCAGCTCCTTTGCCCGTTTTTTAATTAGGTTATTTATTTTTGCTGTTGCACTGTATACATTCTTTATATATTTTGGATATTAACCAATTATTAGATATATAGTTTACAAATATATTTTCCCATCCTGTACATTGCTGTTTTAATTTCTTTTGTTGTTTCCTTTGCTGTGCAGAAACTTTTTGGTTTAATGTAGTACCACTTGTTTACTAGCTTTGTTGCCCATGTTTTTGGTGTTATGTCCAAAAAATCAACACCAATGTCAAGAAGCATTTTTCTTTGTTTTCTTTTCTCTTCTCCCCTCCCTCATCCTCCACTTTACTCTCGTCCCCACTTATCTCTCACCTTTTCTTCCACTCTCTTCATCTCCCCTCCACTCTTTCTTCTCTCTTTGCTAAGTCTAACTACACCTACCAAGTAGTCTCAGGTGCAATGTAGAGACATTGGGAAGGGACTATCTACAAATGCAAGCAGAAAGATTTCAAGCTTCCTCACATTATTCTGGAAAAGGTCAAAAGTTACAGGTTTTAAGTTTTACAATATCTTAGAAAGGCACATGTTTCTCTGTGGACATCCAACAGAGATGCACTGGAAATTTAAGATTGAATTCAGTTGAGGCTCACTGATTCTATTAATAAAAAGAATCGTACAAAAGGTCTGTCTGACATGCTATTTCCTTCATGGGTCAGGAGTTGGTTCCACAATGTGTGTGGTGGCTTGAACATCAGACAGAATTCTCTAGAAGGTTTGTAATATAGGGGATTGCATTTCAGAATGCAATTTTTGTTCACTGACCTTTATGAAATTGATAGTATGAAAGTTGGAAATTCATGGCTGTGAACACTGTCCTAATGGTACATTTCAAGCTTGGGGAGTTCCAACAAATAAAAAATGTGAATAGTTTCAACAGTCAAGAGAAAACCACATTTGAGAATAATATGTTAACTATTTGTTGATTTACTAATCAATTTCTTTTGGTGGAGAGTCACAATAAATAAACCCTCTCTGTCATGTCCTAAGAGATAGAGTCCTAGATTTAGGAATAACTGGCTAAAGAACTCCACTCTGCAGCTTGTCTTCCATGTCTAGTCATTTGCAGGGTAGCCGGTAGAGTGGAAAATACCTAGGATAAGAACGCTGGATTCCAGTTTATTCTCTTACGTGTCATAAGACAATCAGTTGCTCTGAATCTTGGGCTTTCTATCTAGAAAATGGAGTTGCTGGATTGTATGGTTTATAAAAGTCCCTTCCACCTTTGAAATGCTACATTCAAAGTGGTGATGATTGAAATGTCTTTATAACAACATGGAGTACAGGGGTACTTGTCCCAGCCTTACAAAGAGTTCAGCATTCTGGAGAAAGGGGCTGATGTGTAGATGATTAAAGACTCCAGAGACTGAAAGATAATTTTGAAAGGCATTGGGGGTCAGAGCTTTAGCTAAAGGAACTGAAGACTCACCCTTGTCTAAGGACCCCTTGCTTTTATTCAACACAATTTGTTTTAAGGCAAGGTGGAGATATATACGTCAAAGGGTAGGATTTACAGAGATTGGGGTATTGTCAGTTTGGAAAATAGCCTACAGTTGTTAAGGTGTTTGACCAACAGGAGGCAATAAACTTCCCTGAGCTGTCTGGCAGCAGACAATCCTATTCAGGTTTGGGGAAAATGTCCTCAGCCATCCCAGGTGATTCAGCCCCGGTGACATGCTGGAATTGTCTTCTGGCAAGGGAGCTTTGTTTTCACTTCTGTAAACTTTGCTTCATGTAATGCACGAACACATCTTTGTTTGGCAGAATTTTTTCCAAAGGACAGATGCTGCTTTGATCACTTGTTTGAGGATCAAACTATTGCTGGCCATGATGTTCATGTCAAATGAAAGGCTGTGGCTGCATTAAACCTAATTTGTTGTTGAAGAAAAGCAAGTTCAAAGCTCTATCCCAAAACAACCAGATTCTCTTGGCAATATCTCACAAAAGTCACTTAAATAAATGAAACTTACGTTTTGAAGAATATTGGGTTCTTTCGCACAACCTTTGATTTTGTTCATTTTTCTCTCATGTGTCAGTGGATTTCATAGTGGGTAGAATTTAATTTTATCATATTGTTATCATGGAGGGGAACTGGCCCTGAGCAGGGCCAAATTGCTGCTGCTCATTGCTATCCTGGCTGCATACCTCAGTGGGGTCCTTGGAGTTTAGGGAGAAGATGAGGGTGACAAGAGGGAAAAGGTGAAGGCTTGCAGGGAGAAAGCACATGGGACCTCCGGTTTGAGGGAGTTTAAAGGCTAGGCACTAACCATTGTTACACTATAGAAAACAGCAGATGCTTATAAAATATTGCTATATAAAAATGCCAACAATGTACTTAACTACACGGCAAGTTTACTTATAAGAAATGTCTATAGGTTTATTTTTTATGTATTACTATAACATAATTGTTTATATATTAAATTTTTTCAGGCATGGTTGAAACTTAATTTCCCAGTATGAACCTATGTATTCTAAATTAGATACTAAAAAGTGAGTTAAATAAATGGAGAGAGTGATAGAAACATCAATGATGAGAGAGAATCATCAGTCAGCTACCTCCTGCATGCCCCATACTAGGGATCAAGTTTGCAACCAGGGCATGTGCCCTGACTGGGAATCAAACCATGACCTCCTGGTTTAAAGGTCGATGCTCAATCATTGAGCCACACCTGACCAGGCTAAAAAAAAAAATATATATATATATATTGCAAATAACAGAAACTCACTTAAAAAGCATGAGTAGAATTAGGGGGTTTAATGAAAAAAAAAAAGAATGTTAGGAAACTTGTACAGTCCAGTTCAAGGGGACAAGGAAACTCAGAAGTTTCTCTTTCCCTCTCTTTCCAGTGCCTCAGGGTCTCTCATATCTGCTTCTTTCATATGTCTGCACAGTTCTTCTTGGCATGCAAACCACCTCTGTGTTTTGTTTGTTTTTGATAATTCCTGGATGTATGATTTCACAGGCCTACCATGTATGATTTTGTGGCTGAGGAAATTCTGGAAAATACTTTGAACAAAGACTTTGATCCTGTCAGTTTACTCTATATAATACTTTATTTTTGAATTTTGAAATTAATTTCCAACTATTAATAGTATTTAAAAGTTCATCCATGATAGTCATTTTTGGTTCAGGACTTACTACTAAAGTACAATCAAGTTTTATAAGATAGGCCTGTTAAGTTGAAAGTTTGTTGGCAATGACATATGGGTGGCAAATAATACAATAATTAATAAATGATAATACAAGAATAAATTTTGTACTTGGCATACTCACCTACTTTTCCTCACTCTTGCATATAGGAAAATATATGCAAGGGTTCAGTCCTTTCTGCAATTTCAGGCATCCACTGGGGGTCTTGGAACCTATCTCCCATGGGTAAGGAGGAACTACTGTAATAGGCATCCTATAAATGTTTACTGAACAAATACAATTGAAGTGATATTCACCTGTTCCTTCAGGGTTATCTGCTATCTTTGCTTTGATGGGTCTAAAATAGTTTCCTACCAATTAGTGGTCCTCTTGGTTCACAACAAAATTTGCAAGCCAAGCATAGTTCACAAAGATTTTGATATCTTATAGACAAGAGTCTCTGTCACACTTGAGTTAATTCCTAATGGGTGTGTTTCTTCAAAGTATGACTGCTCCCTGCCTATTACAGTTGCCTTGTAGTAAATCAGATAATCCTTGTAAAAGTTACAGTACTATTTCGTGGTGAGAAAACAAGATTGGAATGTTTAATGACTGAAAGGATTTAAATTGCAAGCGATTATTAATCTTTTTTTACTTTATAAATGAAGTGGACAACCCTTGGGTAACAAGAATATTTTTTAATGTAATTTTGTGTTTTCTTTATCACTTTGTAAAGACCCTACAGCTTTTTTTAAATAGCTGGTTATAATCTCTTCTCCCTCCCTCCTTTCCTTTCTTCCTTTGTTTCTTTTCCTCTCATAGACTATTTTTTCAGGGCAGTTTTAGGTTCACAGCAAAATTGATGAGAAGATACAGAGATTTCCCATATACCTCCTGCCCCCACCCCCATACATGGCCTTACCCATTATCAAAATCCCTCACTAGAGTACATTTGTTACAATTGATGAACCCTACATGCAGTTTTGGATTTTTCCTTTAATAGGAAAGACATGCGATTTCTCTCCTCTACCCTACTCATAGATAGAAGTCAGATGTAATAGGCAGAGCTAGATAGAGCAGCCATATTAGATCATGGGATAGAAGCTGTGTACTGAGAATGGCTGGGCCATGAGAAAGACAGGACTAGAATGTCCAGCAACATGGAGCAGCTCTATTAGCCTAGGCTACTTCAGCCAGTTATGTGGCAGAAAATAAAACTTCTATATTGTTTAAGCTATTGTTTCTTAGTCCTTTCTACATCTGGACCTAAATATGAATTCTAACCAATATATAATATGCATAAATGTCCACCATTCATATTATATTTATAGGGACTAAAGCATAATATCATCCACATTTCCCTCTTAAAACTCAACTAATCTGGGAAAGGAGCCATATTAAAGTGTTTCGGTTAGTAAGTTCTTAACATATACTAGATTACCAAGTTACTTTTATTCATACTTTATTTTTAGGGTTCTGGATTAAAGGAAGATTCTGTTGTTAGGGTTGGAATTGTGTTATTCAAATTAGGAAATCTGATCTGGGATAGAGAATTTGGCTATCTCTGATGTGGCTGAGAATTCTTCACATCAGCACTCTAATGTGAAAGCTAACCAAGAATAAGGTCTTTCAGGAACAGGATCTAGCTAACAATTCATGGGATCATGAATTGTTAGCTAGACCCTGAAAAAGTTTAGAGTTCAGGGTACTGCTTGAGAAAGAAACAAAATAAAGTATATATTTTAAATTGGCAGCTGGCCTTTAAGTGGCTACATTTGTTGATGGGTATTATTTTTATATGATTTTTTCTACCCAATGGCAAAAATATGGTGTATCCAATAGAATTGGCCATAGAACTTAAAATAATGTTGCCATGAGGACAGCTCTTTTCTGCACCTCCTCCGCTTCTTTCCTTTTTCCATGAGGCAATGTTCTCTTTCAGCTCATTCATTATCTTATTCCTCTACTCCTATTACTTTCCATCTTTGCTGATTTCCCATTTTTTTTCATCCCATATGACCAATATTGCAAAAGATTTCCAATCTACAAACTTCCAAATTGCAGAGCAATGCTTCTCAAAATGGCCCACTCCCTCTGTAACTGCTCTGCTACATTTTGAAACAGGAGCCACAAGAGATAAGGAGAGATAGATAGTTGACTTGGACCAAAACACTTCACTCTCTTGACTAGAGTTATATTGTCCTAAAGTATGGAAATGGGTGATCTCTAAATAGCCTTTTCCCTAACAGCACATTCTGGGCCTCTTTTTTTTTGCTTAAGACTCATTTGAAGGTGCTACTTCTCATTTTGACACATGTTAAATGCCTTTTCTAGCCTCCTCTTTCTGTGCACCTCACTCTTCTCTATCTGCTTTGGCAAGATAATTTTTTATTATTACTAAAAGGGCCTATGGAGATGGGAGAATTAACTTATTGAGCAGAAGTGAATCAGTGATTTTATTTTTAAAAAATGTATAGGACATGAATTGTTGCAAAACAGCTGAGACCGATTTGGCTCAGTGGATAGAGCGTCGGCTTGCGGACTGAAAGGTCCCAGGTTCGATTCTGGATGGGGGCATGTACCTTGCTTATGGGCACATCTCCACTGTGGGGCATGCAGGAGGCGGCTGATCGATGTCTCTCTCTCATTGATGTTTCTGACTTTCTATCTCTCTCCCTTCCTCTCTGTAAAAAATCAATAAAATATGTTTTAAAAAAATTGTTGCAAAACAAAAAACAAGAGAACTAACTATAATGTTGACTAAGAACTCAAAAACTGCTTACCTGCCTACTCACTTGTTTTGTCCACATCCAACTTTGTGGTTTTATGAATATAGTACAGCTTAATTTGTGTTTATAAATATCTTAGGAAATTAGTATTCAATAATCAATTAATTATTAATTTTTTCAATGCTATTAAACTAAATTACATTTTATTGATTGGGTAAAGAAGTATTTATTTATTTATTGAAGTTCTTGTGCTGGCCAGGATGGGGTAGGTAGACCACAGCCTATCTCTCCCACTGATCACAGCTAAAACTCTGTACAGCATAAAAATGGCAGCTCCCTGAGCACTCAGAAAAGTAAACAATAATAGGAGAAATGGAGAATGTAATCAAAACTTGATTAACAACCTGTAGCAAGAGGAGTTCCATGCTTTGTTTTTTCTCTTTGACTCCTGGATTTGAACTGGAGTCAGGTGACATGTGCAACTGGGCACCAAGTGCTAATAGAAAAACTCTGGGAGAAATGATCTCTTTCTAATAGGAGCAGGGAAAGGGGATTCCAGTTTTCCAGAGTGTGGGGGACATTCTCTCTGTCACTTTTCCCTCTTCCAGTCCTGACTCCAAGCCAGCCACGGACGTGGTACTGCAGTGCCACTACTGTGAAGTAGGCACTTTTCTCCCCAAGAGAAGACTGAATTCCAGGCTAAAAAAACTGGGAAAGGGGACTCTGTTGTCCAAAGAGTATGAGTGACCCCCTTACCTTTCTCTCTTGTTCCCCTCTCCTCTTCTTTCTGAGGACAGTACCATATGTGTGGAATTGTACAAAAGCACAAGAGACTAGCGCATCTTTCTGGCCAGAGGAACTGGTGGTAATGAGTCATTGTGAACTGCAGTGTGTGGCAGAAACACCAGAAAGGAAAGATTGGAGGTGAGGGAGGAGCCCTTAATCCTTTGCATGAACCTACATTAGGCCCAGGCCCATCTCCAAGTTAGGGCAGATTCAAAGAAACATAGCACCGACTTGCGGAAATAAGCTGCCATATAAAAAAACTGACCACATCCCAGTCTAACTTCTGGGTCTTCACCAGGTAGTCCCAGACAGTGTGGTTGAAGGTTTTCAAAATGAATCTATATTGGGACTAACAACCCACAGAAGGCAAGTTAGACTTTGTGGTTTAAAAGAAACCAAGTTGGTTGCTTTAAAAATCACATTCTCTAGAGAATTTCAATAGGTGCCAGTGTCTCAGAACATAATATTCTAAAATTACTCAATATACAGCCCTGGCTGGTGTTTGCTGCGTGGTTAGAGCATTGAAGGATCTCAGATTTGATTCCAGTCAAGGGCATGTGCCTAGGTTGCAGATTTGATCTTCACCCCTGGTTTGGGCTTGTGTAGGAGGCAACCAATCCACGAGTCTCTCTCACATCCATGTTTCTCTCTCTCTCCCTACTTCCCTCCCTCCCTATTCTTACCTCCCTTTCACTCTAAAAATTAATGGAAAATATCCTCAGATGAGGATTTAAATTTTTTTAAGTTACTCAATATATAAATAATATTTTAAATAAATGATCAAAATGCAAGCAAAAACAATTCACTAAAAGTCAGGGAAAAATAATCAGCAGAGGTTGTTTAAGATAACCTAGATGGTAGAAATTACCAGAATAAGACTTTAAAGCATCTATAATAATCATGCTCCATGAAGTGATGGTGAACTCACTTAAAATGAATGGGAAGATAGAAATTCTCAGCAGAGCTTATATTATAAAAAGAAACAAGCAGAAATTTTAAAATTAAAAACTATAGTATCTGCAGACCTGAACAAAGTTATCAATCAACTTGACATAATTGATATTTATAGAAAATTTCAGTCAACAATCATAAAATACGCATTATTTTTATGTGTACATGGAACATTCACCAAGATAGATCATATCTTGGGTGATAAAACAAACCTTAAAATTTTTTTAAAAATTGAAATTATACAAAGTATGTTCTCTAGCCATAATGAAATTATATAAGAAATCAACAACTGAAAGATACCTGGAAAATCATCAGATATTTGGAAATTAAATAACAGACTTTTAAATAATGAGGAGTCAAAGATGATGTCACAGGGGAAATTAGTGTGTATTTTGAATAAAGTAAACCGGAAAACAACATATCAAAATTTATGGAAGGCAGGTGATGCAGTGCTTAGAGTGATATTTATAGCATTAAATGCTTATGTTAGAAAGTCAAAAAGCCTCAGAGAAAGGCACTAGAAATAATCTAAATGTCCACATTATGAAGCTAGCAGAAAAGTGGAAATAAAGAAGAGAAATAAAATTTGCACACAGTAATATTAATGAAGCTAAAACCTGGTTCTTAGTAGAGATTAAAGAAAACAAAACAAAACAAAACAAAAAAACACTCAATCTGGATTGACCAAGAGAAAAAGAGAGAAGACTGACCAAGAGAAAAATAGAGAATACACATATTATCGACATCAGGAATGAAAGAGGATATATAACTATAGACCCTACAGATATTAAAAGAATAAGGTATGAAATAGAGGTAAAGTTTTTATATTTTTGTATATGGATAGCCAATTGTTTCAGCACTTTTTGTAAAAAAGACCATTTTCCATTAAATTGCCTTTGCATCTTTGTTAAAAAAAACAAAAAACTATATTTATGTGGCTTAATTTCTGAACTCTCTGGTCAGCTCCATGGATTTATGTGGCTATTCTTTCACCAATTTGATACTATCTCGATGACTGTAGCTTTATAGGCTATCTTGAAATCAGATTGTATGAGTCTTCTGACTTTTTTTTAAATTGCTTTAACTACTCTAAGTCCTTTGTATTACCATACAAATAATGAAGAATTACACAGTAATAAAAATGAAATGTATTACCCTAAGTGAAACAGGACAGACTCAATTGTATTTTATGATTATAAAAATTTTGGAAAAGCAAAACTGTAGGGATAGAGCTGAGATTTGATATGTCAGGGTGAGGGACAGCATGTTGATAGAATGGTTCTGTATTTTAATTGTGGTCATAGGTACATGAATCTATCCATTTGTGAGAACTGAAGGGACTGTATAATCAATAAAATTTACTGTATGTAATTTAAAATTAAAAAATTTTAAATAATGTTTATTACTAATCTTTTATCTTTGCATATTTTGGTCAATCTGAAAGATCCAAGTATAAAAATCTGATGGGTTGAGTCTGGTTGGTGACCAAGGCTTAACTTACAGGGATGGAGAGAGGCAGTCTTATTTGCTCTTGTCTTTTTTAATAAGACTTTAAAGAATTTCAAATAATTGGGAAGTTTCCCAAAATAGGAAGAATTTTGAGGTGGCAGTGGGAATAAAGATAAATATCCATTAGAACATCTTAATCATTACAGAACATGAGGACCAAGAATTGTCTTGATCCAACTAAATTAATACCCTTGGCAGTGGTACTGGGGAAAAAAGAAGGCCCCAAGTTTTGTTGTTGGAGTGATCACTCACTCTATATTTGTTTTCATCTCATTTTTTTGCTTTCTCATTCTGCAGTTATATCTGTTTTCCCCATCCCCTCCTTTGGAAAAATCCTGCCCCTTTTCACATTAGGAATGCATCATAGTCCTAACATTCTTTTTGTGTCTTAAAAAAGTCTGATTCCTCAGACTCTAGATGCTTAAAGATTTCTTCTATCCAGGCTTTGCTGGATATGAGGTGGGAGGGGCAGAGGAGGACATGTGCTTTGGTCTGTAGAGTGAAAGATAATGGGTGTCCTAGTTCCACCAGTGGCAGCCACAGCTCATTTCCTCCTGAGTTACCCAAGGGCAAAGTGTACCTGACTACAGCAAATATGTATAATTATTTTTTATAGTGACAAAAACTTCCTGTCTCAATGAGAAAGGTATGACCTCTTATTAACATACTAGAGGCCCGGTGCATGAAATTCGTGCATGGGGGATAGGGGAAGAGAGTTGTCCCTCAGCCCGACCTGCACCCTCTCTAATTCAGGAGACCTCAGGGAATGTCCTACTGATGGCTTAGGCCTGGTCCCCATGGTTCTCTGCTCTCTTCAGGGCCTGCCTGCTTCACACTACAGTAATAGGCAAGCCGGCCCTGCTGAGTGCTGCCCGCGGGCCGAGCTTACCTGCTCCTGGGTTGCTGCGATGATGGCCAAGCAGGCCCTGCTGTCTTCTGTCAAGCTGCATGGCTGCCCTCATCTCCTGGGGCCAGCCATGATCCCGGGAGCCTGCAAGTGTGGCATGGCGCAACCGCCCTTGCCTCCTGGGGCCAGAGATGGTCCTGGGAAGCTGCAGGCTTGGCACTCATCCTTGGATCAAGGCCTCTTGGTGCTGCCCTGTTCCCGGCTGCTTGGCACCTGTGTATGCAAATTAACCCTCCAACTTTGTTGGGTTAATTTACATACTCCCTCCTGATTCGCTGGTAAGCGTCGCAGAAGTACAGTCAATTTGCATCTTTCTTTTTTATAAGTGTAGATCTTTGAAAATTCTTAGAAAATAATCATCCTAAGCATTATTGGACTATGTCATATTTGTCTCCTCCTGTATCCTGCTTTTATTAGAAGGGCTCCCACATTATCATATTTATGTTTTCCAAATTTTTATCAAGGGCAGGAGGTCTTATTCCACCTCATAAAATATCAGTGAAAACTATTAATTAACAGGGACTGGCTGAGTTTTATAATGGTCAGCTACTGAAGCATATTTTTATAAGAGCACTTTTGGGATTTTCCTCCTGGACACAGCCTTTCCAGAGTTCCCATAGATAAAATGGTCTCTTCCTGTACTTTCATGGCAACCTTCATATACATCTATTTCATCACTTATATTATACTGAATTCTCTGTTTATGTTTCATCCCCTACAATAAACTGGCAGCCCACATAAGGAAGGCCCGTATCTTATATTCATGAGATTCCAAAGTGTGTTCAGTAGGTCTGCCACTAAGTAAAAACGTGACAGAAAATGAAAACAACAAAGGCTAAACAAATAGAAGCTTTTGATGAGAGATAAGAGGAAAGACACAAAGCTTTCATTCCACCTAAAGGAAATCAGTTATGAAACCTGAGGAAGCTTCTATTGAAACTAAAAATTGCTATGGCTACCATCAAGGAAAAGATTAAGGAAGCAAAGAATAAGAAACTGGGTGGTCTTATAGCTGAAGAAGTTATGCTTAAAATGGAAGCAGATGAAAAGGAAAAGAAGGGAAAAAGTAATATACATTTAAAAGCCCTGAAGTACTAGTAGATAGAATATTGATATTTTTGTAAAGGATATTGGGATATTAGGTCACTACTTGCCTTACGTGTAAGAAGTAATACTCTGATTTTTTCTGAAATTTTTTTGTTATCATTTTTTAAAATATATTTTATTGATTTTTATAGAGAGGAAGGGAGAGGGATAGAGAGTTAGAAACATCAATGAGAGAGAAGCATTGATCAGCTGTCTCCTACACATACCCTATTGGGGATGTGCCCACAACCAAGGTAAATGCCCTTGACCAGAATCAAACCTGGGTCCCTTCAGTCTGCAGGCCAATGCTCTATCCACTGAGCCAAACCAGTTAGGGCTTTTATTATTCTTTATAACAAGGTTTATACACTGAGTGGTCAGATTATTATGATCTCTGAATGCATAATAATCTGGCCACTCAATATATATATATATATATATATGTATATATATACACACACACACACACACATATATATACATATATACAGATATACACACACACACATATATATACACATACATTTATATATATATATATATAGCACATTTATATATAAATGTGTGTGTGTGTGTGTGTGTGTGTGTGTGTGTGTTTGTGTAAGTACATATGTATATATACACATACACCAGGGGCCCAATGCACAAAATTCGTGTGTGTGTGTGGGGGGGGGGTGTTCCTCAGCCTGGCCTGCACCCTCTCCAATCTGGGACTCCTCAAAGGATTTCGTACTGCTGGTTTACAGGGATCGGGCCTAAACTGGCAGTCAGACATTCCTCTTGCAATCTGAGACTGCTGGTTCCTAACCGTTCACCTGCCTGCCTGCCTGCCTGATTACCTCTAACCACTCTGCCTGCTGGCTTGCTCGCCCCCAACTGCCCCCTGCCACTGGCCTACTCGCCCCCAAAATCCCCCCTCTTGCCAGCCTGATCACCCCCAACTGCCCCCTGTGCCAGTGTGCTCGCCCCCAATTGCCTCCCCTACTGGCCTGCTCACTCCCTAACTGCCCCCCCTGCTGACCTGCTCACTCCAAACTGCCCCCTCCCACTGTCCTGATCACCTCCAACTGACCTCCACTGATGGGGTGAGAAGCTGAGGGCAGTTTTCAGGCTGGCCACACACTCTGGTGATCTAGGCTCCCAGCCCCTCCTTTTTTTCTTTTCTTTCTTTTTTTTTCAGCACCTCCTTGAGTGGAGGCCAGGGTTGGCTGGAAGCAGGTATCTGGGATTTATTTTTCTTTTATAATTGAGACTTTGTAGCCTTGAGCAGAGGCCAGGGCCAGCGAGGGTGGGTGGGAAGCTTGGCTTCCTCCATTGCTGATGGCAACCCAAGCCTCCTGCTTACTCCAGCTCCATGAATGTCGCCATCTTAGTTGGGCTAATTTGCATGCTTGCTCCTGATTGCTATGGGTGTAGTGGAGTAATGGTCAATTTGCATGTTTCTCTTTTATTAGTGTAGATTAGAGGCCTGGTGCATAAATTTGTGCATGGGTGGGGTCTGGCCAGCCTGGGGACATGGGCAGTTGGCCAGCCTGCTTGCTGGTCAAACTCCTAGTCAAGGGGAAATTTGCATATTAGTATTTTATTATATAGGATAGTGGTTGGCAAACTGCGGCTCCCGAGCCACATACAGCTCGCGAGCCACACATTGTCGCTCTGTTGACTAATGAACTTGCCAGTGACTGATATAGGATATACACTGAGTGGCCAGATTATTATGTGTTCAGAGATCATAATAATCTGGCCACTCAGTGTATATACAGGTGTTGTTTATCAATATAAATTATTAGATTCTCCATGTGTGTGTGTTTTTTTTTAATTTACAGTGAGTGCTATATATACCTATGCATACATTGCACTGAACCTTGCAGGCTTTGTCTAGCATGATTTTAGGAGGAATTCCTTAGGTTGTTATATAAAGATTTTTTGAATGTGGCTGTTGTAATTACCCATCAAATCAAATGTCTGATGCCATTGGTTAGTTTTTAAATATAGTTATGTCCCAGCATTTGGTTTTGAGGAAAATAAGTGCAGATTTTTCAGTGTTCTTTCTACTGATAACAACAACAACAGAAATAAGCTGACAGTGGGCATTATGCTTTAAAATGTGTTTTTGTAGATATACAGGATTGTATATTTACTGCAGGATCTCTCAGAAACTTTGATCCATTTATTTATTTAACAAATATTTATTGAGTATCCACTATGCCAATCATTATTCTGGACACTAGGAATTCATTTGAAAAGGATAAGAACAAGACATGGTTTTCATAGAGCTTACATCCTAGTGGAGAAACACACAAATAAACAAATAGAGTTATGATGTGTTAGGTGGTGACTGGTACCACAAGGAGAAATAAAGCCGGGTGAGAATATAGAGTGACAGTCCGGGGTGAGGAGGTGGGGGGAATAATTATACAGTGGTGGTCAGGAAAGGCTTCTTTGATACAATGGCATTTGTGTAGAAAGTTGCCTGGCCAGTGTTGTTCAGCATTGACCCACGAACCAAGAGGTCAATGGTTCAATTCCCAGTCAGGGCACATAACCATGTTGTAGGCTTGATCCCCAGTAGGGAGCATGCAGGAGACAGCTGATTGATGTTTTCTTTCTCATGAGAAACATCTAGTGTTTCTATCTCCCCATCTCTCTTCACCTCTTTCTAAAATAAAAAACAACAACAACAAAAAAGAAACTTAAAGGAAGTAAGGAGGTGATCCATGCAGATACCTGGAGGGGAATATTTAAGGGAAGAGTAAATAAGAAAACTGGTATGTGTGCCTTGTGTGTTCTAGAAATGGCAAAGAAGCTAGTATGACTGGAATAGATTAATCTAGGTGGAAAATGAGAGGGGAAAAAAGATAAGAGATGGGATAGCAATGAGACAGGATGGAGGAGCAGAATAACAGACCATATGTGGTAGATCATATGAAGGCTGGAATTGGAACTTTGTTTTTTATGCTGAATTAGATAGGGAGCCCTTGATGGGGTGTAGATAGAGGAATAATATAACTTGGGCTGTTATGTTGACAGTAGACTGAAGGGGGAGCAAGGGCAAAAGTGAGGAAACACTTTGAGGCTGGTGTAACAATTTATAAGTGAGTTGGTGAACAATTTAGAAGTGAAGTGTAACAATTTAGAAGCAAAAGGTGAGATGAATTTTAAATTAGAACCAATAGAATTTCTTGATGGATTAGACAAAACAGGGGAGTCAAGAATGATGCCAAGGATTTTAGCTCAAGCAACTGGAAAAACAACATTACCATTTACTGAGATGGGGAAAACTAGGGGAGGAGAGGATTGTGGAAGAAAACCTGAGTCTTGATGAAGCTACCCAGGAAGTAGATATAACTGGAACTGGACTCTAGGGTACCTTTGATGTGTTTATATGCATTGCAGATATCTAAGGGAGAGTATAGTGGGCTGCACTTTTTAAATGTATCCCATGATAGATCCTCTACTTTATCTTATGGACCTAGTGTTTCACAGTACATACTTTGGAAGTAAACATAATTAAACTAAATTGAACCTTACATTGATATAAAGAGCATACATCTGAGGAATAGGCCATCGTAAATTAGATCAATAGTTAGAAATGCTTAAATATGCAATGGTTTTCAAAAAGACTCCACATAGAGGAAAGAATTAGAAAATTATTTTGCATTTTGATAAAAATGTTAATATTATAAAATAATATGATTGTTTATTAACAAAAATGTGAGAACTTATATGTTCAAAAGAACACTACCTGTTTTGAAGTAGTCCCTTTAGATGGCTAAATACTTATTCCAAAGATACTACATAGGTCACAATATATTCAGAAATCACACTTAGACCATCTTTCATAGACATATGGCTTGGAAAATCCTTAGAGGTTAAAAAATGTCTTTTGAGGGTGGATTTTAATTTCTAAAACTTCCCAAAGTCATTCAGAGTCAAACCAGATATAAATGGATGAATAAATTGAGAAATAGTTTACATTTACATATATAATGTGAGTTGGGTCTGTAATATTGAATTTCCTGATGGTCTTGGGAGACATTCTGAAGAAGGAATTCAAAAATATTTTTGAATAATGGCAATGTCCTGAAATAATTATATTTCTTCCATGATGTACACCTTCATTTAGATATACAAGCATTGCTGCTGAAATCTCTTTATATTATAGCAACATACTCAAAGTCAAATGAATAATTCTAATTATCTTTAAAATGAGGAAATATGGTAAAGAGGTGAAATTAGATTCTTCTATGCAGGCTTTCATCACCCATCCTCTCTCTCTATTCTTGACCTATAGTTTTGTATAAAAACATGCCATAATATATTAAAAATTATTTTAATTATTATAAGCTGTTCTGAGCTATCTGTCCTAATAGTCTAGAATTAGTAGGAAGAAAGGGATAGGATTCTTTTGGAAGGAAGTAGAAAAATTGAGCCTGCCTCTAAGATCTAGTTTAGACTAAGAAATTAATATACCAAATGGACCTGGCCTGGTGCCTGATGTTTACTGTTTTCCAATTGGGTGCAAACATGTCTGTGAATTTTTGGTGGCGAGCCAGCTGCTCTGTACTCATTCTGGTTGATTAAAATGTTCTCAGTAAAGATGCTGTTCATAATTGATCACTCTGCGTTTGCCTGTTGGGAAGTGGGAACTGCCAGGGCTTCTTAAGCTGAATGAAAAGATTATTCCATTTCAGCAACACTCTCTCAGATCCAAGGTTTCCAAATTTTTAAAGGTTGGAGAGCCTTTCTGGATTATATCCCAAGCCAATGAACCCTAACCCTGTGATTCATGGGGTATATTTAAGCTAAATCGGGAAGTAAGAAAGGAGGTCTAATTAAATACAATGGTCTCAATCTAGGGATTTACCTGACATTGTAGCGGGGTGGGGGGGGGTGGGGGGGGGGGAGGATACTGCAGTGATTTGTAAACACTGAAACCAGACACACATTCTGGATATGAATTAAAGGTGCTTTCCTGGTGTCCCATGCTTCTGCCAACAACACTATTTGTGCACTTACAGAAAGCTGTACTCATCAATTTGGTATCCCACATAACACCGCCTCAAGGAACTAATTTTATAACAAAGTTAGTAAGAGCATATAAAAACTAATTGTTATTTCCCTGCTACCTCCTCAAGCAAGGAAATCTGTTTACAGTCCTTAGAGAATTATAGAGTCAAGAAATTAGAGCAGTTTGATTCCTCCTGGAATAAATTTTTTTCTAATTATTTATTGTGTAAATTAGACATAAAATTTCTATCTTATCTATTTTAAGTACAACCATTATCACTGTTCATCTCCGTAACTCTTTTCATCTTGCAAAAGCTGAAATTTATACCCATTAAACATTAACTCCTTTAACTCCTTGGCCCAGGCCTTGTCTACTTTATGTTTCTATGGGTTTAACTACTCTAAGTACCTCTTATACATGGAAACATACAATATTTATCTTTTTGTGACTAGTTTATTTCACTTGGCATAAAGTTCTCAAGTTTCGTCCATGTTGTAGGATATGTCAGAATTTCCTTTTTAAGGATGAATAATATTCCATTGTATGTATATACCACATTTTGCTTAACAATTCATCCACTGATGGACAGTTCGGTTGCTTGTATGTTTCAATTATATAAAAAGTTAATATGCTAAGTGTCCCTCCGACTGCCCAACTGGTCACTATGACATGCACTGACCACCAGGGGGCAATGCTCAACGCAGAAGCTGCCGTGATGCACACTGGCCATTTACAAAGAAACAGCACCGTGGACTTGGTGCAGACAAAGCAACACTTGGCTTTCCCCAAGTGGGAAACAGGCCTTGCCATCACCCTGGAGCAACAGCCCACCAAAGTGCAGCCAATGCTGCCAAGACCCCAGGGCACAAAATGTGGCCCACAGCTCAGCCCAGCCCGGAAACAGTCGCTGTGGGCACCGGGTAATGACATCACACAGCAATGCCCAGTTTCCTCTCCCTAGTAGCTAGCCTCCTTGGTGTTTCTTTAGCCCAGGAACACGACTTGCTTTATAGCCAGATGCAAACATTTTACACTTTAACCAAATGTCTGTGAAACATTTTCCCATGCCTCATCTTATTTGATCCTCAAAATTTCTGAAGTAGGTAGATAGGAGTCATGGTAGAATCCTATTTTCTTTTCATGAGCCAGGAAATGGTGATATAGAAAGTTTAGAAACTTGACCTGAATGAAAAGAAATAAGAAATGGTGGACCTTGAAAATGACTTCAGGTTTTTCTCACTGCACAGAATATAGTCAAACACTGCTACAGTTAAACATTTTACCCTCTCCCTGCATGATCTACAATAATAATATGCTTTGTGTTGATATTTACTGCTTTGTTGCTGACAATTACCTGAAAGAGAAGTTGGGGTGCTTCACTCAGCTGGAAAAAGTTTAGATAAAGCAGAAAGGTCTAATTAAGCAAGTTTATTCTATATCTATAAAAGGCTAAGTTGACTCATGTATGCATGATAAGTATAAAGTTCTTGCTGGCACCAATCACACATGTGTGTTTCCATCTTTCATTGTTGACATTTCTATTATAGAGAAAGGGCAAATAGCGATATTAAAATATTTCTTCTAATTAATTTCCTTTCAATGTGCACAAATTCATGCACCAGGCCTCTAGTTGTGAATAATGCTGCTATAAACATGGTGTTCACATATTCTATTGAGATCTTGATTTCAATTCCTTTGAAAACATATCCAGAAGTAGAATCATATGGTAATTCTGCTTTTAGCTTTTAAGGAATCCCTATACTGTTTTTGACAGCAGTTGTATAATTTTACATTCTTAACACTAGGGGACAAGGGTTCTAGTTTTTCCACATCTTTGTCAACACTTGTAATTTTCTTTCTTTTTAAATGTGTTTTTATTGATTTTAGAGACAGGAAGGGAAAGAGGGACTGAAGCATCAACAATGAGAAAGAATCATTGATTAGCTGCCTCCTACATGCCCCCCAATTGGGAATCAAGCCTGAACCCAGGCATGTGCCCTGACTAGGTATTGAACCATGACCTCCTGGTTCATGGGTAGACACTCAATCACTGGGCCACATTGGCGAGGCTTTTTTTTTTTGTAGCCATCCTAATGGATGTGAGGTGGTTGTCCTGGAGTACTTTTGCACATTTATACTAGACTGAGTTTTTGTATTCTATCTACTATTGTACTGTTGCAAAGGACACAGGAAGAGCAAATACTAGTACCTTTCAAGTGCTGGAAAATTATCTCCAATTTTTCAGAGAAACAAGAAAAATCAATTTCTAGCATAGCTTTACTTAGCTGTCAAAAATGCTCACATATAAAGAAAAGCAAAAGATTAACATTCCCATATTAAATCCTTCCACAAAGATTATCAGCTTCATGGAGCAGGAAAAAAAGAGGTTTAGTATTGTCATTGTGTTGAGTTTCTGAACATGCATCAGTGCAGCTATGGAAGCAAATACCCTGCTATAATTGCACACACTGATCTGGCTTCCCTGAAGCCACATATTTTCAACATTATTGATTACCTGGCTGTAATACAAATTGTAGAGGAAAGTACAGCAAAGAAAAAATGTTTCTAGATTATAAGTAACTCAACTAACTGTTGGGAGTTTTATATGATCCAACTCTAAGTGCTCTCTGGTCTAATTATTATTGAGATTTATGCTTACCCTTTATTTTAAATACCTCATTAATTCTAACACATTCATCTAAGGTGAGAAAGAAACAAGTCAGCAAAGGTTTTGTGTGGGGAAGTCACACTTTCAGCAGTCTAAAAATGAACATGGCCACACTCAAAGATATGTTTTGCTACACTACTACATTATACAGTGGGAAAAAGCAGATCTAGGAATAGGCCTTTAATTTTTTTTGCAAATATATAAAACTCTTTAGTATTTAATCCACAATTAATATGATTATTGAGGATTGAGTGAATAAGTTTATATACTATAATTAATTTTTTATTCATGTATTGCATGTGTACATTTCTTCCCATTTACTATAATTAATTTTAAAAATATGTCTCCTTTTTGGTGAACTTCATAGTATTCAAATGATGAAAAGGTCATGTTTCGGCAAGTAAACCCATTTTTTGAGGTTCCTCTTTTTAGAAGGTAGGACATTCTTTCAATCAACAATTACTCTGGAGCACCAGCTTATGTGCTGGGAACTATTTGTGTACATTTTAGTGGTTTGGAATATTTATTAAATGATGGCAGCAACTGTCACTCTTCAACTCAATTTGATGTGTGCCTAAAATGAAAGGAAACAGTGGGCTTGTGAATTCATCAACTGAACTTGAATATAAATGACCATATGTAATATGTCAAAAACCTGGCTACATGTCTATAAACACTTTTTATTTCCAATTCATGTAGGAGTTCATTTAAACTGAGAAGATGGCAGCATAGGTAAATACTTAAACTGCTGCCTCGCACAACTATTTTAAAACTACAACAAAAAGACAAAATGGACATCATCCAGAACCACAGAAAGGCTGGCTGAGTGGAAATTCTACAACTAGAAGGAAAGAGAAAAGCACATTGAGACTCAGAGAAGCTGTAAGAAGCAGAGGTACTGAGACCCGTGTGCGCAGAGAGGACTGGCAACTGAGTATGTGGCTGGCTTTCTCAAGCGGGAGGAAGACAAAAGCTCCTGACTGCACTGAACTCCAGTTCTGGGCAAGACTCTGGGAACCCAGACTCATTCGGGGAGAAACTGGACTGTCTGGCAGGGGGCAAAACTCCATGGTGGCTTTCTCTCAGAGGTGATTGCAGCAATTACCATGGAACACTGAGATAAAGGGGCCTATTAGGTCAAGACTGATGGAAAACCCATGCTGTCTGTTCTGCCCTGAGCAGTGGTTCTCAACCTTCCTAATGCCGCAACCCTTTAAGACAGCTCCTCATGAGGTGGTGACACCCAAACCATAAAATTATTTCCATTGCTACTTCATAACTGTAATTTTGCTACTGTTATGAACTCTAATGTAAATATCTGATATGCAGGATGTATTTTCATTGAACATAATTAAAGCATAGGGATTAATCACAAAAACAATATGTAATTATATATTGTGAAATATTTATTTCTAATTACAAATACAGTGGTACCTCGAGATACGAGTTTAATTCGTTCCGTAACCTTGAAGCATGGAAAACTATGAGCTGCTCAAGTCGCGGTAAACTGGTGGGTCGTGTGCAGCTGGCCGATCCACCCGATTACTCCTATCTCAAATGTTGCTCGTATTTCAAAGCAAAAATCGCTCGCTCCATGGCTCGTATCTCAAAAATCTCGTATGTTAGGGCACTCGTATCTTAAGGTACCACTGTAAATGAAATTTTGTCTTGAATCGTGGTGTAGCATGGGCAACAGTCTTCATATAACAATAGTAAACTACATTGCTACATTTTGCTACACCGAGGAGCAGTGTGTTGGTTCCTAAGACTATGGGAAATAGGTGTTTTCCAATAGTCTTAGGCAACCCCTGTGAAAGGGTCGTTCGACCCCCAAAGGCGTTGCGACCCACAGGTTGAGAACCGCTGGCCCTGAGACTCCACCCTAGCCAAGTTGAGCACGGAGGCTTTTGCAAGTCTTATCTCATAAGGATGTCTCTAGCACAGAAGTTCTCCCACCATAGACACAGCTGATCCTCACAGCCAATTGGCCTGGAGATCAATTCCTCCCTGTGATACCAACAACAATCAAGAATTAACTACAAGACTATGCACACAACCCACAAAGAGGTGCACCAAGAGTGTCCACCTAAGGTAATTGGGGCGGGGGGGTGGGGGAGGGCTGAGCCACGGGGCCCTATAGGACACCTAGCACACAAAGCCACTCTCTCAATTCAAGAAAGCAGCAAAAATGCGGAGACAAAGAAATAGATCACAAGTGAAAAAAATGGAGGTAAACAAACCACTGGATATAGAGTTCAAAACCTAAATAAGGTTTTTCAAGAATTTTCTAGAAAAGGCTGATAAATTTAGCAAGATCCTCGAGGATATGAAAAAGGACCAACTAAAAATTAAGCATACACTGAAATATATACAGAGATATAACAGCAGACTAGAGGGTCCCAAAAATCAAGTCAAAGATTTGAATTACAAGGAAGTATAAAACACTCAACCGGAAAAGAAAAAAGAAAAAAAAAATCCAAAATATGAAGATAGTGTAAGGAGCTGCTGGACAACTTCAAATGTACCAACATCTGAATTATGGGGGTGGCAGAAGAAGAGAGAGAGCAAGATACTGAAAACCTATCTGAAGAAATAATGATTGAAAACTTCCCCCACTTGGTCAAAGAAATAGACTTACAAGTCCAGGAATTGCAGAGAACCCCAAATAAAAGGAATCCAAAGAGGACCACACCAAGACACATAATTAAAATGCCAAGAGCAAAAGTCAAAGAGAGAATATTAAAAGCAGCAAGAGAAAAACAGTTAGTTACCTATAAGGGAGTACCCATATGACTGTCAGCTGATTTCTCAACAGAAACTATGCAGGCCAAATGGGAGTGGCAAGAAATATTCAAAGTGATGAATGGCAAGAACCTACAACCAAGATTACTCTACCTAGCAAAGCTATCATTCAAAATTGAAGGTCAGATAAAGAGCTTCACAGATAAGAATAAGCTAAAGGAGTTCATCACCACCAAACCAGTATTACATGAAATGCTGAAAGGTATTCTTTAAGAAGAGGAGGAAGAAGAAAAAGGTAAAGATTAAAATAGGAACAAATACATATCTATCAACAAGTGAATCTAAAAGTCAAGTAAATAAAAAAAATCTAATGAACAGAATAAATTGGTGCATATAATAGAATCAGGGGTATAGAAAGGGAATGGACTGACAATTCTCGGGGGAAAGGGGTGTGAATGTGCGGGAAGAGATTGGACAAAAATTGTACATCTATGGATGAGGACTGTGGAGCAGGGAGGTAAAGGCAGAGGGTGGAGTGGGAATGGGTGGAGGGCAGCTATGGGGGAAAGAAAGAGGAACAATTGTAATAATCTGGACAATAAAGTTTTACTAAATTAAAAAAAAATGAGAAGATGCCTAAAATGTATTCTTGACTCTTTCCTCCATCTCATGTTGGATAAGATAATGTTGTGCTCTAAGGTGTGCATCTTTTAAGCATTTTCAAGCTTCACATGATAGGATACAGGACACCTCATAGAAGGGTCAGCATCCCGAAACCTCTCCCTCCGGTTCTAAGAACTGGAAACAGAAAGGACATTTTAGTTTCTAGGAGGAAAATCTGTTTTAATTATGCTTTATGCAGAGTCTTGGGTTACATGCACCACAGACACTGGGAAATAAAGAGAGGATTGGTTTGGTGAGGCTCTGGGGGGAGCCTCAGAGCCCAGCTGTCTTTGCACAGTGATACAATAAACTCGGGGGAGCAGTGGGGCTCAGGCAGCATCAGTCCCTCCCTCCCTTTCAGCCCTGCATTTTAAACTGCCCAGTGAGATAGACAGGGGAGAAGTTTAAATCCTGCTTTCCTGTTCCAAAAAAAAAAAAAAAAAGAAGGCTTTTACGTCAGTAGTTATCATCTCTAATCATTAACTTTAAACCAACACTGCAAAAGAGCCAGGATGCAATTGTACTTCCTGAAACAGTGCAGGAGTAATCGTGCATGGCTCATTGAAGAGCACATTTGAATGGCAGTATAGTTTAATTGATAATTGTGTGCAAAGAGGAAAATATAATTGATAGGTTTAGTATTTACTTGTTTAAAATCAGTGGATCAATGCTGAGTTGCTTTTTATTACCTCTCTCTAAGGCTATTATTCTTCTATTAAAAAAATGTTTTCAGATTTTGTTCTCTCTCTCAAAGGAGTGAGGCTACTCACAAAATAAGACACGTGAAGACCATTTACTGGGTATAGAAAAGGTCCTACAGTTGTTTTATCCCTTACAGTCAGCAAGCGGAAAGATGGAATGTAAACTCTTCATCCACTGCTGTTAATTCATAATTTTCTCTGTAATGAGATTGGAATGAGTTGTGCAAAGAGGATGCAGCCGACATAACAATAACAGGCTTTCAGACATATTCCAATTTCAGATTCCTACATGAATTGGAAATAAAAGTGTCTATGGATATGTAGCCAGGTTGTATTTCTTTGTCCCAGGGTCTCCCCAGGAAGCTCACACAGCAAAAACATCATGACCAGTTGGACAGTACCATGCTTTTTTATTCTTTAAAAGCCATTCTTAGATCCTATGCAGTAGGCATTTATTAATATTTGAGATATAGTCCAGTAAATCCTTTAGGGAATTAAAAAAATCTGTTAATATCATATATCAGAAACTTGAATAAGAAAAATGATATGCCGAGACCGGTTTGGCTCAGTGGATAGAGCTTCGGCTTGCGGACTGAAAGGTCCCAGGTTCAATTCCGATCAAGGGCATGTACCTTGCTTGCGGGCACATCCCCAGTAGGGGGTGTGCAGGAGGCGGCTGATCGATGTCTCTCTCATAGATGTTTCTGACTTTCTGTCTTTCTCCCTTCCTCTCTGTAAAAAAATCAATAAAATATATTTTTAAAAAATGTATTTATAAAAAAAGAAAAATGATATGATCAATAGATACCCAGAAAGTATTTTGATAAAAATCCTACATATGTTTCCAATTTAAACCTTTAGAAACAGAATACTTTCTTAATATGAAAAAAGTAGCTCTCTTCTAAAACAGCAGTGACATCACACTCCATGGAGGAATGCTAGAAACATTTCCATGAACGTAAGAAACAAATCAAGGATGCTTGCTAGAAATCATCATCATTTAACCTTATCATAGCAGTTCTGGACAGTGCAAGAAAACAACAAAACAGCAATGACAGGAATTGGTATTAGAACAGAGAAGACTTGTTATTTATAGTTTAAACATTTATATATTATTAAAGTCCTGTGACTGTTAATGGCAGAACTACCAAAATGACTGGTTGCTATGATGCGCACTGACCACCAGGGGACAGACACTGCTCAACGCAGGAGCTGCCCCCTGGTGGTCAGTGAACTCCCACAGCTGGAGCACCACTCAGCCAGAAGCCGGGCTCATGGCTGGTAAGCTCAGCAGCTGTGGTAGGACTCTCTCCTGCCTCCATGGCAACACTAAGGAGCAGCAAGCCAAGCGGTAAGGAGCGAGGGATCCAGAATTGTGAGAGGGTGCAGGCCAGGCTGAGGGGACCCCCTCCGCTTGCACGAATTTTGTGCATCAGGGCCCCTAGTATTTTGTATAAGTAACAAATATCCATTATTTACCAAACCCAAGAAGATCTACCAAAAATGTATTAGAGGCTCTAGTCAATGTCTTCTGTTCCTGTCAAAATATAGTTCCCAGCCCTAACCGGTTTGGCTCAGTGGATAGAGTGGTGGCCTGAGGACTGACGGGTTCCAGGTTTGATTCTGGTCAAGGGCATGTACCCTGGTTGCAGGCACATATCCAGTAGGAGTTGTGCAGGAAGCAGCTGATCTATGTTTCTCTCTCTATCCCTCACCCTTCCTCTCTGTAAAAAATCAATAAAATATATTTTTTAAAAAATAGTTCCCAAATCACCCTTAGAAGATTCCGAGCCTAGTCAGAAAACAGCCATCAAAAATGAATACTCAGCCCTGGCCCGATAGCTCAGTTAGTTAGAGCATCCTCTTGATGCTTGGGGGATACAGGTTTCATCTGCAGTCAGGGCACAAGCAAGAGGTGGCCAATGAATGAGTGAATGGTTGGAGCAAAAGATCAATGTCTCTCGCTGTCTCTTTCTTTCTAAAATGAATTAAAAATAATTTTAACATGAACACTTCTACCAGCACATCTACCAACACATGCATAACCTTTGTGCCTGTTATAATGAGTGTATTGCCCTTGGTTTTATCCATGGCCAATCCCTTTATTTGTGCACTGGCTCTTATCTTGCTCACCTAATTAACGACATCACTCTTGCACTTATTCTCTCTCTCTCACATTATCTGATTTTCGCTCTCCACTGGATCATTCCCATTACCATCCAAACGTCCTTCAGTCTCTTCCATCTTACCTGGCCATCCCTTGGCTGACATCACCCTCCAGCTACTTCCCTATTACTTAGCTCCCCTTTCCAGCAAAACTCCTTTTACAAGTTCTCCTTACTCACCTTTCACACTTCTTGACTTCCCATTCTTCCTTGAACCCAGGCCTATCAAGTTTTTGTCCCTAACACTTCACTGAAATAGCTCTGGCTGAGGTCATCAATGACCTGATGCTGCTTCAAGCCCTGGGTTAGTTCTCAGTCCTAATTGTAGTACATCTGTCAACAACATTTGACTCAGCTGGCCACTCCCTTCTCTTGAAATGATTTCTTCACTTAGGCTAGGTGACAACATTTCTCTAGATTCTCCTCCTACTTCATTAGATGTACACTGTAGCTTTTCTTTGCAGATACTTCACATCTTCCTATTCTCTAAATAGTGGAATGTTGCATTCCTCTTCTCTACATTCGCTTACTACCGAGGTATTGTTAAATAGTCCCATGGCCTCAGTACCTTCTGTATGCTGATCATTCTTAAACATACCATATTTCATCAATTCTAAGACACACTTTTTCCACACTTACTGTATTTTTAAATTCATCTGTGTCTTACAGTTGATGACATCTTTTAATTTTTGTCATCCAGGCAAGGATCATGAAATAGTTGTTCTTGACTGCATAGGTGAGAACTCAGTAATATCCTATCTAATAAAAGAGTAATATGCAAATTGACTATACCTTCGCTATACCCACAAGCCATGCCCACAAGCCATGCCCACCAAATAGTCAGAAGCAAGAATGCAAATTAACCCAACCAAGATGGCTACGGCCACAGAGAGAGCATGAGGGAGGCTTGGGTTGCCCCTGGCGATGGAGGAAGCCAAGCTTTCTGCACAGTCAGGCCAGCCTAGGCCTCCACTTACAGCAGCAAAATTTCAATGGCTGCCACCACAGAGCGAGCAGAGAGAGCAGAAGGCTTGGCTCCACTCCAGGCTACAAAATTTCAATTGTAGAAGATAAATAAATTCCAGATATTAGGGCCTCCGCTTAGGTCACTGGGGGGTGTGGCCGGCCTGCAAACCACCACAGGTCCCTCACCTAGGCCACCTCACACCCCAAAGGAACCCCTACCCTGATCCGGGACACCCTTCTGGGCAAACCAGCTTGTCCCCACCTGTGCACCAGGCCTCTATCCCATCTAATAAAAGAGTAATATGCAGATTGACCATCATTCCAATATACAAGATGACTGCCTCCATGTGGTCAAAAGATCCTGCTCCCATATGGACACAAGATGGCCAGCAGGAGAGGGCAATTGTGAGGGACCAGGCCTGCAAGGGAGGATAGTTGAGGGTGACCAGGCCTGCAGGGAAGGGCAGTTGGGGGGACCCAGGCCTGCAGGGAAGCAGTTAGGCATCAATCGGGCTGGCAGGCAGAAGCGGTTAGGGGCAATCAGGAAGGCAGGCAGGGGAGCAGTTGGGAATGATCAGTCCTGGATTATGAGAGGGATCTCATATTGGAGAGGGAGCAGGCTGGGCTGAAAGACACACCCCTCCCCCCTCCCCCCATGCAAAAATTTCATGCACCGGGCCTCTATTTATATTATCAACAATCCATTTGTTCACAAGTCTCAAGATAAAGAAGAGCCACATGTAATCTGATGCAGATCACAAAACCATGGGCTTTGAGCTCGATGTCATGCTTGGGTAAGATTTTTAGTGGTTTCATAGGTGATGAGTATATTGTGCATGTAGGAGAGATTGTAAACAATGGTGGCTGGAGAGCAAACTGTGGCAGGGCAGTTGTATTAATGGCCTCATTTAATGGCTTCCCTGTATCCATGCTTGGTGCTTTCTAACTGTATTGTCCCCTTCCTGTCTCTGAGCTTGGCCTTCTGTCTTGCTTTGAACAATAGAATGTAAACAAATGTGATCTGAGCAGAGGATTGAAAAGCATTTGCGCTCTCTGCTTTTCTTCTTACATGATTGGTCTGTTCACTCAATTCTCTATCCCAGCCTTAAAAACATTCCTGCATTAGTCTGCAGGAGGGGTATAAGACACAGCAGAGGAGAGCTAAGATGCCTAGTTATCCTAGCCATTTCAACCAGCATACTATCCAGCTATGCAGTCTTAAATTAGCCCACAGTCATTGGCTGGAAGCCAGCCAAGATGGGAAGAATGGCTAAGCCTGCCCACATAGAGCTAAATAAATGCAAAATAGCTGGGTTCAAATAGTCAGAAGGAAACAATGGCTTAGAATACTGCTTTTGGTTGCTGAGGCATAATTAGGGTTAGTAGATATGTTATAGAAAAACACACGTGAGTTTCAGGTGAGGGAGAATCATCTAATAAGTTAAAGGAGAGGGCATAGATGGGATATTTATTTCTCAATGGCCTGCTATATGCCAGTCACTATGCAAGGTGCTTTACCTTAATTACTAAATTATGGAATATAGACCTTGCAGCAAGCCTGTGAGGTTATTACAATGCCCATTTTGCAGATGAAGAGATAAAAAAAATCAGAGAAGTAGTAATTTACTCACCATATCAGTCAGGATTTCATCAGAAGTAGGAGGACAGGAAGAAGGGAGATGGATAGGGAGGGGAGGGCTTTCTTTCTATACCCAATTAACCTACCACTTGGGGACCCTATTCATTTATCTCACTAGCCCTAGGTATGCTCAGTGTAAAAACCTTCCCCTAGTACTCACTATCTATGATAACAACAATACTGAAAGTGAAATTTAAATTGAATGTAGATAGAATTATAGAAGAAATAGGGACTATGGAATGTTGACACTGCTGCTATTAAAGAGACCTAGACCTACAACCCACAGAACAGATCAAACTGTTGACATCTATTTAAAAAGTGTTAGTGACAAAAAGGGTGAACCTTTCTCAGAGAAATAACACTGGCAAAAACTTCACATTAAAGGAAGTCTCGATGACATTGAAAGTGCAAAGAATAAAGTGTTAGAAGCTGATCCAAACTAAAAAAAAAGCAAGAGCATGATTTTTGCCAAGGCGTTGGGAAGATGCTTGCTTATTTCATATTATAAATTATACAACAAAAGATGATTACTGTTTAAATTACTCTTGAGAACAGAGTATTTTTGAGAAATAAAGCAATTTTAATCTTCGATGTTCCTAATGTTTTAAATAACAGTGTACTAAATACTTTATTTTCTTTCATTTCATAATATATTTATTACCAAGATCAAATGTTTTTAATGCTTGGACAATATATAAGTGAAAAAAATTCAGCTTTTTATCTATAATGAGTTTTTTCCTATGTGTCTCCTTTAATATTTCCACAAAACACTTCTCTTCTGACGATTCTGGTCACAAAATATGTGTAGGTTTTTCTCCACACCAAGCACTACTCTGTGACACCAGCTGGGTGTCCAACAATTCAACTCAACTCTGACACTATCCACCTGGAGGTAGTGTTGGATCCCCTGGGGTTAAGGGCTCAGTCAAGTCCCACAAGATCTCTACCCTTACTTCCACCCACATACTTCAGATGCCAGTCAGAAGGCTAAGTTATCACCTGTGCTTCTGACCAACTAGATATAGATTGCAAATTTCAATGACCTCTTCCTTGAGTTCAATGAATTTGCTAGAATAGCTCACAGAACTCAGGGAAATTCTTACTTATACTTACTAGTTTATTAAAGGATATAGGTGAACACTCAAATGAAGAGATACATGGGATGAGGTTGTGGGGGGTTCTGAGTTCAGTGGCTTCTGTCCCCATGGAGTTGGGTTAGATGAATTAATTCACCTGGAAACTCTCTGAACCCTTGGGATTTAAGCCCTGTAGTCTTGACATTTTGTGGAGACGTCCTCACATAGGCATGATCAGTTATTAACTCCAGTTCTAGCTCCTCTCCCCTCTCTGGAGGATGAGGGGTGGAACTGAAAAGTTCAAGCTTCTAATCACAGCTTGGCCTTTCTGGTGATCAGTCCCCATCCAGGAGCCCGCCTAGAGTCTCCTTAAAGAACAAAATATGTTCCTAATGTTATTATCACTTAGGAATTCACAATGTTTTAGGAGCCCTGTGTCAGGGACAGGGTCAGAGATAAATATTAGAACAAGAGATGCTCCTAGTGTTCTTATCACTTAGAAAACCACAAAGGCCCAGCCAGCGTTGCTCTGTGGTTGAGCATCAACTTTTGAACCAGGGGGTCATGGTTTGATTCCTGGTAAGGGCACATGCCTGGATTGCGGGCTCGATCCCCAGTATGGGGAGTGCAGGAAGCAGCCAATCAATGATTCTTTCTCATCATTGATGTTTCTATCTCTCTCTTATTCTGCCTTCCTCTCTGAAATTAAAAAAAAAAAAAAAGATTCACAAAGATTTCAAGAGTTCTGTGCCAGGAACCAGGGACAGAGTCCAATATATATATTCTATTATCTCACAAACAACAATTCATAAATATCACAGGGTAAACTGTAATTTTTTCACTGATAAGAAAATTTTGCATGGTGTCAGCTTGCACAGTCATTTTTCTATGATCGTGCATAGCAATGCAAAGTGAGCACAGCCTGTACTAAGGAAAACAAGGAGGCAGAGTGCACTGGGATGAAGAGCTGAGTGAAAATCCCCCAGCTCAGAGCAGATGGCAGGAAAGGAAAGGCCATTCACTCCAGTAAGGAAATAACAGGCATGAGACTAACTGCCACTGGCCTGGATGATTAATATACTTCTGTGGAGTTTACATGGGGCACTGCCACTCAAGAAGGTCCTTCTTGAGACAAAATCACTATGCTGATGAGATATCTGCACACCCACATTCACCATAGCATTATTTATAATTAGGGGCCCAGCGCATGAATGCGTGCATCCTGAAAGGAACCGTGGGTCTCCTCTGCACCCTGCCCGGCCCCTCCCAACACAGTCCCATCCCCTGTCTGCCGGCAGCCCCGCTCGTGCCCCCGCCGCTTCCACATGTTGTTGGTACCAGCCCCACTCGCACCTGCAACCAGTGCCAGAGCCACTGCTCACATCCGCTGAAGGCGCTGAGCCATCAGGACTGGCGCCAGGTGCTGGAAGCAGGTGCAAGCAGCGGCTCTGGCCCTGGCTGCGGGTGTGAGTGGAGCCGGCGCCAGCAGCAGGTGTGAGTGCCCAATGGGACCCTGGTGCACAGGAGCAAAACATTTTCAGTAACTACCAGAGGCTTGCCCTGATGACAGCAACTGGTGCCCCACTGGTCTGGCACCCCTGCTCACCTGCTCCACCATCCCACCGAGGCTGACACCCACTATGGTCCACACACCTCTCCCCTCTGCCCCTCCCCCAGTGATTAGCGCATGTCATAGTAATCGGTTGTTCTGTTGTTCCACTGCTGGGTCTATTTGCATATTAGGGTTTTATAGAGAGAGAGATAGCCAAAACACGGAAGCAACCTAAGTGTTCATCAAGAGAAAAGAAAATTGAATATATACGTGTACAATGGAATACGATTCAGCCATAAAAGGAAGGAAACCCTGACCTTGGCAATAACCTGGACTGACCTTGAGGGCATTATGCTAAGTGAAATAAGTCCCAGTCACAGAAAGGTAAATACCACATGATCTCACTGATATGCAAAATCTAAAAATAAACCGCAAGGTAAAAAAAAATACTGAACTCACAGATACAGAGAATGAAGAGTAGTATCCAGAGGTGGAGGATTGGGAGTGGGGGAATTGGATAAAAGTGGTCAAAAGGTACAAACTTCTAACTATGAGATAGATAAATACCAGGGAGGTAACATACAGCATGATGACTATAGTTAACACCACTCTATGGTATACAGTATTTAAAAGTTGCTAAGAGAGTGGATACTAAAAACCTTTCTGCCCCCTTTTATATTTATTTGATATGGTGACTGTTATCTAAGCTTACTGTGATAATCATTTCACAATGTATGTAAGTGAAGTCATTATACTGTGTACCTTAAATATATGCAGTGCTGCATGTCAATTATATAGCTCAATAGAACTGAAAGGAAGAATGTTTCCCCCTATAGCTAGTTTATTTAAATACAATGTGTTCCTTTGAAGCTTTTGCTTATAAGAGCAGGAGTTTCTGGCCCTGGTTGCCTGAGTGTATATCTTTGCTCCCTTTCCTTCAGGAGAAAAGATTGTCTAGGTCACAAATGCCTACCGTCTCAGTTGCTGTGTCAAGAGAGGATGACAATTCTTATTCCAGTTCTTTCATGTGAAGTCATCCTGGTCATTTAATCTTCCATTGCAGTGACACAATGAAACCCTCTCAGCCTAATAGGTTCAGGCACATCTTTCCTGGGCCGATAGCCAGGACTGAATTGATGTGCTGGTTTAAAAGCAGAAGGAAAGCACAAAGAAAATTTCAGGCCAAGGAATAAGCAAGAGAAAGGAAAAAAATACAGTGCCTGTCAGTGGCTCTAAGTGAGAATTTCTCCTTAAAACCCCAATGATGCTCTACAGTGCTGTGCAAGTGATTTGTAAGGCCAGCCAGGACTGGCTGTGCTTCACAGGGTCATTTGATTTTATTGCCTCAGGTGGGACCGATGCTATTTTGGGCCTGATAAGGGAGTCTGCAGTGGCACACGTGAGCAAATTTAAAAAGGTAAATCATGTCTACAATGTGGTCAATTTCAGCGGGAGGGGCGAGGAGAGTTCCGAGAAGCAAACTGGACAGATAGTGCAATGTGAGATGCAATCATAGACAAAATGTATCACATTCCCACATCCCTGGTGTAGAGATACACAAAAGACAGAGCCAGCTGTATTTATAGATGCTCTGCCTCAAGCTTTGAGTGTTATTGGAGAAACTCAAAGACCTGTCTCATTGGGTATATGTCCTTGCTAAGTTCCCGTACTTTCAATGATATCTTGACTTCTGAAGAGTTTTTCTAAGCCTTTGATTAACAGTATGACCTTGAACAAGTTACATACCTTTTCCAGCCCTGGCTTCTTCATTGGTAAGTGAGAGGATCAAAGGAAATACCTACAGTGTCAGTTGAATGGCATTGTGACATTCAGAAGTTCTTCATGAGAAATGCTTTTAATTGGAGGAACATTGGTGTCAATAAACTAATTTTAAAAAACAAATTAAAAGCCCAACTTTGTTCCAGAAAGGATTTAAGGTGACTAGCCATCACTTTATTCCTCTGGCTTGCATATATAAGAAAGTTTCTTTTTCCCCCAGCCCTGCCCCTTGGCTAACTTCAACTAAACTGAGGCATAGTCTAGGATGCCAACTAATTTGGAACAAAATAGGAAGACATTTTTAAAAAATTTAAAAAAAAAATAATTACCAGTATACTAATTGTAAGAACTACCCACCACTGCCTATCTATTCTTTATATTTTATCTCAGATGTAGGTTACAAATACACATAAATAAGCAAAAAGCAAGCTTTGCTTCAACATAAATATTTTCTTAAAATCAAAGTCAATTGGTTATATTTATAGCTCACATCTGGCTCAAACTCCTAAATACTATAGGAAAACTTGACATTAAACCTCATTTAGGTCTTCAAAGTTCTCATAGAATGATGATAGGCCTTCTAAGTCCTAATTTTTCACACGTCTTCCAAAGAAGCATGTATATTGAATAAAGAGAATAAATGATCTATAGTTCAAGCCTACAGCATAACTAGGATATAGAAGATAATATAATTCTCTTTTATTTATCATCAATAAATAAAAACAGAGCCAACTCATGAGCTTTGCCAGCATGGAGAGTTGGGCTGATACTGGCAGTGGAGGAGTGGATAGAGCATCGGCCTGCGGACTGAAGGGTCCCAGGTTCGATTCCAGTCAAGGGCATGTATCCTGGTTGCGGGCACATCTCCAGTGTGGGGCGTGCAGGAGGCGGCTGATCAATGTCTCTCTCTCATTGATGTTTCTGACTTTCTATCCCTCTCTCTTCCTCTCTATAAAAAATTAATAAAATATATTTTAAAAAAATCTTCTCTCATAAAAAGAAGGGCTGCTGTGAGTAGAGAAGACTCACATTATACCAGTGCAGCCCCTTTCATGTGATTGCCTTTCATTATATGCCCCATGAAGTCAGGAAATGAAAAGTACTCAACATCAATGATACGGCATCCTTGCCGTAAATGTTTGACCTCAACTGACTTTCATCTCGGAGCCAGAAGAATTTAGGATGTGGGGTATTCTAAAGAACCAAAGGAAGTAGAAAATAGTTTCAGACAGTGGAGCTGGGGCGGGGGGTAGAGGGGGGAAGGGTATGTAATGAGATATAATAACCAAATATTATGTGTGGATCTTGACTGGTTTCTGGATGTTTGCATAACTATTATGGCTACCTGCTGGAAGGAGAGGGAAATTTTCATACAACTGTGTGTTGCATGAGGTTATTGAGGTAATGTGTTATTTTTTAGATGTGGCAGTGGTGATGTGGTTGTTGTATAAGAGAATATCTTCATTCATGAGAGATGCATATTAAAAACTTAGGGGTGAATTGCTTTGAAATCTGGAGTCTACTTTGAGATGGTTTGGAAAAAGGGAAGCATGCCTACAGTATACACAGTGAATGATAGAGTGGGTTTAAAATTTTTCAAAAGAAAAAGGAAAAGGCATCTTTCATTAAGCCATTGAGATATTTAGCTGTCTATGCAAACTGTCTGGTAGCATTGCCCAAGTGCTCATATAATTTTACTCTCTGACTACAATTTGTGACCTTGAGTATATGCAGTATCATATCTAATAAACACCTGTCATATCTATACAGACAACTTGTAACCTTGAGTACATATCGTATCTATACAGACACCTGTAACCTTGGGTACATATCGATACAGACATCTGGCATCAGTATCAGCATATCAGTCCCTTATGTTAGATGGATAGCTTGCAAGGTCAGACAATTAAGTTTATCTTTTCTATTATTCAAACGAAAACAGTTATTTTACAGAATAAGAGACTATCTAAAAATAACAGAGTTGACCTACAGAATAAGAGATTGTCTAAGAAGAACAGAGTAGTTCAAGCAGCAGTTTCAAATAGCAGTTTTCCAAAGGAGGGACCCCCAGGCTTCAATGCCTGTCTGGAGTTTCTGACAGGGTGGCCAGTGAACCACTTGTGAGCCTGTACAATGCTGGGCCTGCTGAGTATCTGCTAGAACTCAGGACGTGGGATCCAAAACCTTAACCAGTTTCCTGTGAGTCTTTGCATACTCAAGTTCGAGAAGCTTTGCTCTAGCAACTAACTCCACACACAACACCACCAGTCCCAGCCCTAATGACATTTAGTATGAACATTAATTTGCATTGTAAATTATTTTAGCAACAATTAGTGTGAACATTAATTAGAATTGTAAATTGTTTTTAACAACATTTAGTACAAACATTAATTAGCATTGTAAATTTTTTTAGCAACATTTAGTATGAACATTAATTCGAATTGTAAGTTGTTTATAGCGGGCTACATTAGGATTTTAAAAACTAAGGCATTCAGCCCTACCTGGTTTGGCTCAGTGGATAGAGCGTTGGCCTGTGGACTGAAAGGTCCCAGGTTCAATTTTGATCAAGGGCATGTACCTTGGTTGTGGGCACATCCCCAGTGGGGGATGTGCAGGAGGCAGCTGATTCATGTTTTTCTCTCATCGATGTTTCTAATTCTCTAGCTCTCTCTTCCTCTCTGTAAAAAATCAATAAAATATATTTAAAAAAATACATAAGGCATTCGGAGAAAGAACAATATGATAGCAAATCCAGAAGGGTTATACTTCTTGAGGAGGTTTCCAACTTGAGTGCATCACCCAGCTCAGACATAATTCCACGCTTCCAGTATGGAATTAAGTTTCACCCACTACTATTCCACTAAATGTGTAATATGATTTCTGATACAGACCTCTAAGTCAAATGCATTTAATTCCTAAAATAATCACAGCTTCTTTCTCTCCCCTTCCTCTACCCACTCTCATTCCCCCACACAATCATTCGCAACTCTGATTATCGTGTTTAAATAGAACAACAGCTTTCAGGGTGATTTCTTCACACTGGGTTAAGATTTCATATTCACTAGATAGAGGGCATAACCTAGTACCATCCACTGCAATCAACAAAACCGGTGCCTAAAGGAAATAAGATAAGGCGTTTAAAATTTGATGGGGGTAGAGGAGGGATGACAGGCTGAAAGAGCATACTGAAGTGTGGCGTTATGTCTGAGCCTGGTGGTGCAACAAAGTTGAGAACCCCCATGAGATTTTGAGAGCGCTGAGAGAGAGAAAGGGATGCCAAGAGTGGGCCAGAGGGCCATGGGAAAATAATTTTGCACACAGAATTTTGGGAAGGAAAGGGACATTTTAAATATTTTATTTACGGCCTCACGCTCTCGCAGTCTCGAGTCGCTGCCGCCGTCTCTGCACCGGGAGGGAAGAGGAGGCCGGAGCCGAGCCCGCTCCCCGCCAAGATGTCTATCGGGCGTGCCCATCCACATCATGACGTGCGAGACCCACACCGGGGAGATGTACCGCGGGAAGCTCATCGAGGCAGAGGACCACATGAACTGCCAGATGTTCAACATCAGCGTCACATACAGAGATGGCTGCGTGGCCCAGCTGGAGCAGGTGTACATCCGTGGCAGCAAGATCCGCTTTCTGGTTTTGCTGGACATGCTGAAGGACGCGCCCATGTGGAAGGGCATGAAGAATATAAACCAAGGCTCGGGCGTCGGCTGGGGCAAGGCTGCTCTCCTCAAGGCCCAAGCGGCCGCGAAAGGAAGAGGACGTGGGATGGGACGCGGGAACATCTTCCAGAAGCGAAGATAAAGGTTTCTGCTGCTCAGAACTTTTGCCCTTGTTCTTCTAGGTCATCGGCTTCGGTGGAGTGTGTGCCCTGTGTATGTCCTAACCGTTCTTTTGACATCTTTCTTTTTAGATCAGGAGAAATGTTCCACTGACTATAAATAAATATGGTGGCTGTTTTCTTTTTGTGAAAATATAAATAAATAAATAAATAAATAAATAAATAAATAAATAAATAAATAAATATTTTATTTACAAGTAATTTGGACCATATAGACAAGTTCGTGGTTGTGGACCATGATTGTAAGTACTAAAACATCAGCCTTAAGTCATATTACACTGGAGTTTCTCTTAATGCAGTGCCTCCTGAGACTCCTGGAAGAAAGCACTACTTCCTCATCCCAATCAGGAAAATTTGGGATGGACACCTGAATGAGAGCTCATCAAAGGTGCACCACCATTTCCATAATCTCTGCTGCTCACTTGTGATAAGGGAAGAACGCTGGGTGGGGAATGGCAGCTGGTGGATAGCGGGTTTCTTTGGGGGTTGATGAAAATGTTCTACAATAGATTGTGATGATAGCTGCACAACTCCATAAATATACTAAAAAACATTTGATTGTACCTTTTAAATGGGTGAATTGTATGATAATGTGAGTTATAACTCAATAAAGCTGTAACACATGTACCTAAAATCAGTAAAAGCATATCTAAGGGTCACAAAGAAGAGAAAAAAGTGAAGCGTCTTTGAAAATTACAATTTGATTTTCTGGGGAAAAGGTCTAATTATGCACCAGAAAGCCAAGGACAAATTCAGGAAACCTCTTGTTATCTAAGTTGGGAGGAGAGTAATTATGAAACTTTCAAAGAAACATGGATAAAAATGAAAAAATATAAAAGATAGATTCTTTTGCATAACCTTCCCATTACTTCTGTGTTTTTTAAGTAGGTAAAGTAACCAGAGGGAATATAAAGATGAGCTAAGAGTATGAGCTACATTTCAGGACAAATTTCATGTATTTTTTAAGTATATAGCATATCTCAAGAGCTAACACTGAGATGATGTAGGCAGACAGATGGAGTGGGATTGTTCAGGTACTTTTATAATAATAATTGAATTTTCAGAAACAGAAACTCTGAGATAGACAAGTATGACTTCCAGCCTGTATCTCCTCTGCCACGTAATGTTTCAGGGACCTCAAAACCCTCTGCTTCAATTTCTTTGTCAGGGACAGTGTCACCCAAAAACTTCTTAGGTCCTGGGGGATGAAGAGGGGATAGGAAAAAAAAGGTGACTATCAAGTAAGGTTGAGGTCTGAGGTCTGAGGTCTGGGCATCTGGGTCAGGACATCCCATTTCCCAGGGCTCTGAGGTGCATAGAGTTTAGAAGACTATGGGGTATCTTGCGGAGAAATCAAAGCAAAAGTCAGGCAGACTATCTGAGTCGCCACACACAGGTTTAAGAGAGAAACCATATGAGAGAAGAGGGTTTGAAGCAGAGGGTGGAGGTGAGGCTAAGAGTCATCTCAGTGGACGTTAGGGAGTGCTGCAGGCTCTTACAGGTTGGACAAAGAGGGGCAAAAAAGGGGAATGGCTCAAACTCAAAGACTTACTCCCCATTCCATCTCAATACTTAGGGCCAAATCCAAGGATGATGAAAGCCCATAGTTTCAACTGCCAGGCAGTCAGCAAAATCTCCAAGGATAATGGTGTTTAAGGATCTCTGGAGTGATAGCCAGATCAGTTGCTAAACCATCCTTACTACCAAAAATTTATTTGTTACATCAAATTGCACAGTTGTTGCAAATAAACCCATTTCTTAGCCCTGCCTGAGTAGCTCAGTTGGTTAGAGCATCATCCCAGTACACCAAGATTTCAGGTTTGGTTGCTGGTCAAGGCAAATACAATAATCAACCAAGGAATGAATAATTAAGTGGAACAAAAACATCAGTGTTTTTCCTCTTTCTCTCTCTCTAATCAATCAATCAATCAATCAATCAAAAAACAAAGAATTTCTTACCCTGGCCATTTACTGGTTGGGCTAGTGTAAGTGTTGGAAGCCAATCAAGCTCTCTAAGGGTTAGTCTCATTTGTAAAATGGGCATAATAATAAGGTCTACCTTACAGAGTTATTATAAGGATCACATGAGATGAGACTTAAAAAACACATAGATTAGTCCTTGGCACAGGGCATGCATTGCTTTCGGCATCAGAATCAGTGTTATTGTGTGTGTCATTCTTAGTGATACTAAAGCTCCATATCCTGAGATTTGGGCCAATTAAAAGCTCCTGCCTGGCAGTTAGCAGTATCCCTAGATTTCTTGCTAACTCTTGTGACCAAGAAAATGTCATATTGGCCTGCTGAGTGCTTGTTATGTGATAGGCCCTCTTGTGTGTGTTTTATTTAGGGTATATCTTTTTAACTTCAGAATAAGTCTGTGAATAAACAGACCCCATTTTACACATTAGGGAACAAGCTCAGAAAATTAAAACTCTGTCACTGTTGTTCCTCTGAAATTCTCCAGTTTCCGTGCCTTCCATAATTCTAGTCTGTATGTTTTTAGCTGTTCTTAAATCATTACCTACCCAAATTCCACTCTTTCATGCCATCTTTTTCTTGATGTATTTACTGAGCTTCATCATCATCATCATCATCATCATCATCAACAGCAACAATAACATATCAACAACACATACATGTTCCTCCCTAGTCTGTAAGTTTTTTTTTGAGGGTAGAGTACAGTGCATAGCACTTGACAACAAACATTGGGCTTGAACAAATGACTGAAATTTTCTGAGTCTGAGTTTCTTCATTTGTATAAAGTGAGTGGTAATATGTAACTTATAGTGTAATTGTGAAGTTGATTAAATAAAATAATAGGTGGAAAATTCTTAGTTTGGTCTATGGCACATAGTAGGTGTTTAATAAGCATTAGCTCCCTTCTCTTTATGTTTATATCACAATGATCCTTAGCAAAGTTCTTTTCACCTTATTCTACTACTATTTGAGAGAAAATTGTCAAAATTAGGAGGAAATTGGGAACATCTTTTCTTACATTCATTCATTTACCAAATATTTACTGAGCATCTCTAATGTCCAAGAACTGCAAGATATTGGGGATCTGAGCATGACCAAGACAAAGGCTTGGCCCCCATTGAGCTTTTCACTGAAGGAATTTACAGGAGATCTTCCTAATTTTATCTCCAAATTAATGAGAGGTCTTCCATCTCCTGTGACTTATGGAAATTAGCTGTAATAGTTCAAAGTATAAGTATTAGGAACAGTATTCTTTTTTTTTCCTTGCTTGTTAACAAGGAGATTCTCTTAAGTTTGGACAGCTGTTTCTTGGTCAAGGCTAGGAAGAAAACCCAATACAGGTGGCAAAAAAGCTTCCCTTTCCATTTGCTTTATTCCATGAAATTTCTAGATTTTTTTTTTTTAAGATTTTGGCAGGTCCAGAATTTTCACCACAGCATGATGAAGAGAAAATGCCCTTTCTTTCTCACATTCTTTATAGAATTAACGAATGACTTCACTTACATTTTTTAAAATAAAAATTGAACATCTATACTTGAATGTCTCCTTAGGGTGGAGACAGCAAAGTCTTCTGAGGGTGAGCCCTGGTCTGTCACAACAGGAAACCCTGTGGAATTTAAACAGGCAGCGTCCTCTAATGCTGGTGTGGAACTGTACTTTGTGCTGATGCCTGTTGGCTCAGAGACTGTTCAAGAGGAGTTAGAAACCTCTAGAAATGAAGGAATGTTCCTGACCTCTATCTACAGAGCCAAATGGATTCCAGGAATAATGCACATAAGTTGGAATTGGAACCATTTATTCTCTCCACTAGCCCAGATGATTGAGAATTCCAGGCTTAAAAAACTTTGGAGACTTCCTATCCTCTTCTCTAGCACACCCCATCTCCACACTACAAGAAATCTTCTTGGCTCTCCCATCAAAACATGTCTAGGGTCCAATGATCACTCACCTCCTCCACTATTCTCACTGTCCAGGCCACCATCATCTTCTGTTTGAATTGCTGCAGGAACCTTCTGTGAAACCCTTTGCTCCTGTCCTTGTCCCCATGCAGGGATTCAAAATATTCCACCTCAGAATATGCCACATTGAGGATTATATTGAGGTGAAGGCATTTGAGATTCCACTGATTCAAAAAGAAGCCTTCCTGGAGCCCTTATCTGACTGAAAGCAGAAACTCTTGAGAAATGAGTGGCCCCGAGTCTCTCTCCTGGGGAAGTTTCTTGGCCAGGAAGAAGTTGGAAAGTTGGCACCAAGACAACCTGTACAAACAAACCTTGCTAAGGCAGCCCTTTTCTTCCTTTATCTTCCAGTTTCCACAATACACTTACTTTCCCACAGCTTGCAGCCCCTGGAAGCCTAAAACCCCCTTTCCTTTGTCTTGTCAAGTCTCAGTGTATTGCTCTTTGCTTCAAAAAAAAATGCATATAAACTCTCAAGCCTGTCTATTTCTTTGAGTCTTCAGTTTTTTTCTAGGAAGACCCTCCCACCATTACATAAAAATTAACATCAAGTAAAATTTGTATGCTTTTCTTCTATTGATGTCTTTTGTCAGTATACGTTGCAGGACCCCAGCTATTGAACCAAAAGAAGGTAGAGGAGAAAGAGTTTTCCCTCCCCTTCCCAGGCCTTTCTCCATCTAGAGTGAACCTTTAAAATATAATTCAGATCATGGCACTGCTCTCATCAAAACTCTGCAGTGACTCCCCACCTTACTCAGGAAAAAATCAAAGTTTTTGGGATAGTCCACAGGCCCCACAGGGTCTGGCTTCCATGAACTGCCTTACCACACCTTTACAAGCCCCTTGCTCAACCTCTAGCTACACTTCATGCTTTTCTTCAAACAGGCCTTCCCATGGGAGCTTCACTCTGTATGCAATGTTCTTCCTCCTGAGATCTCCATGGTGCACTGCCTCAGTCCTTCAAGTCTTAGGTGTTACCTCCCCAGTGGATGTACCCTGTTCATCCTACTAAAACTGCCTCCCACTTCCTGGCATTCCCAACACTCTTTCCTGCTTCAGGATTTATTGCCTTCTGATACGATAGCAGATGTATTTATATATTTTGCTTATTGTCTGTCTTCTCCCACTAGACTACAAACTCTACCAATGCAGGTATTTTGTTTGGTTTGCTTTTCTCTGCTGTATCCCCGGTACCCAGAAGAGCACCTGTTACATGGTTAGGAGTTCAAGACCTATTTGTTGAGTGAATATGTTGTGTGTGTTTTTTCAGAAGGGATCCATTGCAGCCCATAAGTAAAGTGGTGAGCCCCAGTCTCTCCCTCTGCTCTTTTTGGAGTGCCGAGGGGTGAATAATCACGGGGAGCCCAGCTCTGGGCTCAATCACGCCTTCATGCCTGCTTTTCAGTATAGGTGATCACTGCTAATTATCCAGGAAAAGACAGCTGAATTATGATTTGCTTGTGCAGCAATTTTCTTAAAATGGATCAATGTATTCAAGGAGATGAATCTTACAAAGTCTCTGACTTCAGTCTTATGTAAGCCTTCAGCTTTCAGGTAGAAAAACAAGCAAGCTCCAAAATTCTCTTTTAAGAAATCATTTTCCTCCTCCCTCTTTCAGTTGTTTAACGCTTTAATGTTCTGGCCAACTGAAGAGAGAAAAACAGGAAAGTAAACAAATCAAGATATCCATTTTAATTATTCTGATAATATTGAAACTACTTTGCACTCATGCTAATATTAAAATTGGCTAAAAACATAGGCACTTCAGCTTCAGTGTATTGTCTTTGGTATTATGCAGTTTATTAGGTTCTAGAGAGTATAAAAAGAAGAGTCCAGATAGTATTTCTTAAGTCTGCAAGGATTCGTGTTAGGAGTTGGGAATGTCTCTTTTTAGTACATTTAGCAGCTACATTATGTAATTGAATTTAGGAAGAAAAGGAAGGTTCTGAAGAGAATTGCCCAATTTAGGTCTAGACTCCTTATCATATAGAGCATATTTTACTACTGGGATCATTAGAGCCTTGCATTATGTCTGACCCAAATCAAAGTACAAGCACATTTCCTGTCTACAGAACAGCACTGACTGTTTTAAAACAACAAGCTCTTGAAGACAGGTAGCAATAGAGCCACCCTTTCACATCCTCCAAAAGCAGCCTATGTGAAGTGTATGATGTGTGGTAGTTGTTGGCATGGCTTAGATAAGTAACTTTTTTAAGAGGAAAAAGAAGGCAGAAATATACTGACAAAGAAACCCATGGGTTCTACCAAGATACACCAAAACTTTTAATTTCTATAGCTGACATGATAGGGGCTTAGTTAGAATTTGAAGAAAAGATACCTTCCCACCACCAAGGAAAATAAAGAAAAAAGAAGTAGCCATTTTGACATGGCCAGAAAGGACCTCTAAGATTCTGAAGCTCTGGCTTCTACATATTTTATGTTGAGTTTTAAACTTTATTAGTAATAATAATTGAAATAATAGTCATTATTTATTGCTTGCTAAAAGCCAGGAACCAAGCTAATCATCTAACTTTCTCACTTAGCCTTCAAAATAATTAGTGTGGCAAGTAGGGCTTCTATTATAGAGAGGAGAGAACTAAGCTTTAGAGAAGTTTAATTATTTGCCTGAGATTATGTAATAGAACGTGGCTTGAGCTCAGATCTATTTAATGCCAAACTCTATGCTTTTAAACATGACACCATATTGCCTTAACTTCTCAACCTTACCAGATCTCTAACCCCTTAATCACAAATATTTTATTGTCACTTTATTACTCTAAAATAAATTTCTTAGCCATGGACAGACAATAGTGCCATAGGCCTGGGGCGGGACGGAGTGGAGGGGGCCACTGAGGGGGAAAAGGGAGACATCTGTCTCCCTTTCAACAATAAAAATGTTTTAAAAATTTCATAAATATTACTGACTACTCTCTAATTTTGAAAAACATTCAATATTCTAAGTATATGAAGGAGAGATAATATGCATTCAAATTTATAATAATAAAAGCGTAACATGCTAATTATATGGGATAGCCGAACGACCTTCCAGGGCCTGGGAGGAAGAGGGCAAGCCGCCATGGCTGTGAGGGCTGAGCCCCTTGCATGAATTTTGTGCACTGGGCCTCGAGTATAGATATAAGCAAGCATGACCACTTTAGAAAATACAGTAATGTCAGCAGGTACTTGCATGTATGTGGAGAATCATTATGAATGCAAATATCATTAGCAGTATTGCCATGGGTAACATGAAATTTTAGAATAAAAAACAATAATACAAAGTACAACCTTCCTTCCATTTATACAATAATTGCATTCTTAAAAAAATTTAATAAAAATAAAAGTCCAACCTCCATCCCTTACTTTTTTTTCATTTATATGTAAGGCATATTTTAGTTATACAGGCTCAGATTATAATAAACTTAAATATTAGTTAAGACTTTTGAATGTCAAGAGGTGCAAGATGACTATTTATCAAATACCAATAGAGCCTTCAGTTATTTTTAATAGGTAAAAACAAAACTCCCCAAAACACACCATCACAAAATTTTAAAACACTCTCTAAGGGCCATTACCACTCCCTTTAAAGTTTAAGAACTATTGGCAAATTTAGACCATTTCTTAAGTGTTTAGATTACTTAACCAAAACAAAAATTTCTATCATTCAGAGCTCTTTATATTTATAAAGTTGAACATCTGAAACATACAATCTTATTAACCAATGTTACCTGAAAAAATTGAATAAAAAAGTACACCATAGGATTTCTTGAATTACTCCTTAGGCCTGAATATTCCATCTTTCTCACATCCATTAAGATGAGGCAGACTAAGCAGGCACACCCACATTCTCCTAAGACCGAGGCCAGACATCATTGAATACACACACAAACACTTGCTCTTTCTCAGCTAAAGTGGTTATGGCTATTTGATTAGCTACTTAAGGTATATTCACCTCCAATGCAATTGCCAGATATAATTAAATAGATCCAGAATCACTAGTCATACTAAATATCTACATTCACTGCAGCCTGATGGGTGTAGAAATATGCTTCTTAAAAAGTCTAAACAAATGGATAAATAAAATATGTATCTATGACTCTGTGTAATTAGAGTCTAGTCAAAGGAGCCCAGTGTATTTTATTCTTTGCTCTTGGATGCCATAGAAGATAGAGCTATTGTTCACCAAATATTTCATGTACTGTGCTATCAATTTTCAGCTTCTTAAAGTTGGAATGTGTAACTAATTTTGCCTAAGGCTGGGAGCAGAAATGATGGAAGTTGCTTCTAGCATAAATACTTAAAGATACTTAAGTACCTTCATCCTTTCTCTTTCTGCCACAGCAAATAATGAAGCCACATTTTCTAGTTGTATAGCTACAAGTTGATAGTGCCTCTGAGTCTGAGTGACTACAGAGAGCAGAGTCCCCATCCCACATTGCACATGTAGCATGAGCAAAAAAGAAAACTGAACAAAAATAAGGCCCACTGAAATTTGGGACTTATTTTTTTTAACTGCCTGGCCTAACTTATTCTACACTATTTGATATATGTGTGTATATATATATATATATATTATTGATTTTTTACAGAGAGGAAGGGAGAGAGATAGAAAGTCAGAAACATATCGATGACAGAGAGACATTGATGAGCCACTTCCTGCACACCCCACTGTGGAGATGTGCCCAAAAACAAGGTACATGCCCCCAACCGGAATTGAATCCGGGACCCTTCAGTCTGCAAGCCGACGCTCTATCCACTGAGCCAAGCCGGTCTCAGCGATATATGTATTTTTTTTAATAATTAGAAGGAGCTAGTATCCTGGACATACTCTTCCCCATTTATAAGTCCACATCCATTCTATGGAGAAATATTATAATTGCCAATAAATCTGATTCTTAGAAATAATCTTAAATAAATGTGTTTTATATTTATGAACAAATTATTTTCTTAGTTTTACAAAGCCTCTTAATTCATGTCATTTATTATTAGCTTATAATGAAGGAGGCAGGTAGTATAATATGTTAAGAGATAAATTATTATTAACGTGTAATAGACTGTCTTGAAAAATTTCCCAATAAGATTTTACAACATACTCAAGTAATTTATCTTATGGCAAAATTATTCAAATCTTTTTCACTCAAAATCTTTTAAATAATTTAAAAAAATTATTTTAGCCCTGCCCAGTTTGACTCAGTAATTCAAGTGTCAGCTGGAGGACTGAAGAACCTCAGGTTCAATTCTTAGTCAAAGGCACATACCTCAGTTGTGGGTTCAAACCCCAATTCCTAGTAGGAAGTATATGTGGAAGGCAACCAATCAATGTGTCTCTCTCATATTGATGTTTCTCTCTCTCTCTCTCTTCACCCCTCTCTCTCCTTCCTTTATACTTTCTCTAAAAATCAATGGAAGAAAATATCCTTAGGTGAGGATTAAAAATTATACATATATGTATATCTATCTATATATATAAAAGCCTCAGCGACCATTACAACCAGACAACTGGACCACCAGCTAGTAGCTATGATGCACACTGACCACCAGGGGGCAGATGCTCAATGCAGGAGTTGCCCCCTGGTGGTCAGTGTGTTCCCACAGCCAACCTCACGCAGTCCCTCCCCACAGCCAGTCAGCCCCAATGTGGCCCCATTCGCTGGCCATGCTGAGGGACCCCACCTGTGCACGACTTCAAGCACCAGGCTTCTAGTGTGTGTGTGTACACACACACACACACACACACACACACACTGTATGTGCTTTAATTGATTTTAGAGAAAGAGAGGAAGAGAGGGATAGAGAGAGAGAAGAATCGATGAGAAACATTGATTGGCTACCTTCTACATACCTCTTGCTGGGAACTGAGCTTGCAACCTAGGCATATGCCCTGACTAGAAATCAAACCGTGACCCCTTGTTTCATGGGTTGACACTGAACCACTGAGTCACAGCAGCTGGCTAAAATTATTTCAATAATCACTTTTATAAATAAACTAGAATATATATAATAAGCAAAGTTATGTATATAATTGTTAGTATATTAAATTTTATTTTTATTTATGTATGAGGTTTTTTCTTCTCTGATATTTAAAATAGTGTGACACAATGGAAGGAACATGAGCTATGGGATCTGAATTGGGAAGGAAAGGAATTAATTTTCTTATATACCTGAAAAGTCCATGGGTTCCCTGGGTTCAGGGATGACTGCTTTTAGATACTTAAAGGTATCATTAAGACCAATTTCTCTCTATCTCTCATCTTTCCTTTCCACTGTGTTGATCCCATTCGTAGCAGGCTTCTCCCTCTCCTTTTAGTAGCAAGAGGTCATCAGCCATTATAGGTATCTGCTTTCAAAATCCCATTGCAATTGAAAAGAGAGAAAAATTCTTCTCTTCTGATTTCTGTGGGGAAAAAACAGACAATTCTCTGATAGGCTGTGGTTGTATCACATGACATTTCTGGCCACTGTGCCCAGAAGGACATGATGACCAGATCAATTGTGCCCTATGTCCCACACCAAACCTGGGGCCACAGAGTCAACCCAGCCAAACCATAAGGAGGGGGAGGAATGCTGGGTAAGCAAAACCAATGTATCCTCATTACAGATTCAGACACATATGAGTTTAAAGCCATTGACGATCTTACTACCTTGTGTAAATCATCCTTTCTCTGTTAAATGGTATAAATGGTAAAGAATACCAGCATCCAGCATTCCTGTGATGATGTTACAAGTGAAACAACTTAGAGTCCCTTATTCAGTGTGGACTGCAGAAGGCACTCAATGAAAGGCAGCCTGAATCCAGTTCACTTGGTATTAAATAACTACATGAACATGGCACTGTTGTGACTGCCTCTGTTGTGGAAAACCTCCAGGGCATGGCTTTCTCTCTGCCCCACTCCACTCACAGAGGGAATCTCCTTGCCAGCTTCAATAAGCAAAAGTAATGAGTGTCATTAGCATTACTAAAATGCGCACCTGCATTAGCTGCATCAGAGCAGCTGTGTTTACTATAATTCACCAACCTTTGCACGGTAATTTCTCACTCATTACTGAGAGGTGGAGAATTATATTCTATTTGATTATAAATATACCCCATAATTTCATCATGAAAAAATGAACTTCGCATTAGCCCTGTGCAGCACTCATTGCCATTCTTTCCCTGACTTCACGGAAGGCTCCATAGGCCCCTCCTTACACATCCAAGCATTGCTTTGCTTTTCTACTGACTAGGTACCTTATGTAGCTGCACCAACAGGCAGAGAAGGGTCACTGTGCCTGCGGGAATACTGATCCTGAGTCACTGCTCTCAGAGTACAGGGAGGACCATACATGGACATAGGTTGTCCCCTGGAACACTTCTTTGTCCCGCCTGATCTAATAGTACAAATAAATGGAAAACTGAGACTTAATCAGAAACTGCCATTCCATGGGGCCTAATACTTTATTAATAATAATGAGTTAGTTTTGTTAAGTAATCTCTACCACTGAGTTTTAAAGGACCTTAAATCAGTAGTTCCTCATTTGTCTTCCTAGTTGTAGATTAGTGTTCCTTCTGAGGTTTCAGATTTAGCCAATACAAACAGCATTTAACATCAACATCAGCCGTTCACTTTTAGGAATTCTTTTCCATCTTATCCCGCTGATGGCCTGAGGCCATTGATCAGGGATCTGGCTAAAAGGGACATAAGATAGTAAGTAGGGTTTTAAAAAAAATATAAGATTAATATGAAGATTCATTTTCTTTATTTGCAAGCATTTTTACCCCAGTAAACAACAATGCAACTTACATTAAATAGTTGAATTTTTTAATTTATATCTTTACCATGAATACTCAGTCAATAACTTGATAGGTTCTATTTTATGAAACTTGAATATGTGAATTGTATGCGTTTAATAAAGTGACATTTCCAAGCACAGAAAAAAGAAAATGGTTAATCATTACAAATGAATGTTCATTCTAGAAAGAAACTGCATTCTATTATTAGTAACATTTATTTACCTCTCTACAGGTCAATTTTTATTAATCCTTTTAGCTGTCTTCGTAGCAATTCTAATGTCCCATCTTTGTACTGTTTCACATTTATCTTATTATCCCCAATACCTAGCAAGACACCTTACACATTGTAAAAGCCAAATTAATATTTGGGAAACTGAACTTAATTTGAAAAATATAAAATTACAAGCGATACAGGAAAGGCCTAATGATCCTTTAGCTATTTATTTGTCCTAGTAATATCAGTTTTATTGATTTTATGGAAAAGTCATTTTATAATTGGAAGGGCAGTTTTGCTAATGATTCATTTGGAAATTCCCTGCCTTTCATGTCATCCCATTAATCCCTTAGACATTTTTAATTTCATAATTTAATATTCAAAAGTGCATGGTCTTGAATCATGATGAAACCTTTTAAGTGGCCTTTTATTGTATAAGATTTTATAGGTGAATAAAAGTTATTTGATCTTATTCTTTTTAAAAAAATATATATTTTTATTGATTTCAGAGGGGAAGGGATAGGGAGAGTGAGAGGGAAACATCAGTGATGAGAGAGAATAATTGATCAGCTGCCTCCTGCACACCCCACACTGGGGATCGGACCCTTGACCCAGGCATATTCTCTGACCAGGAATTGAACCATACCCTCCTGGTTCATAGGTTGATGCTCACCCACTGAGCCACACGGGCTGGGCTAATCTTTTTCTTAAAATAAAAATCATCAAAATCATTGAAGTTATTAATACATGGTGTGTCTTCTTAAACTTTCCTTGGATTACTTGTAATCTTCATTTATTAAGGCAGGCATTAACAATCACATTGAACAGAACAGGGCGCCGAGGTTAAAATGATTTATTCCTGACCATTTTGCAGCATGGCAAGGCCAGGCTGAGAGAATGAAGCTCACTAAGACAGCTTTCCTCTGTTTCTCACTCTCCCAGGTGCCTAATGCCTAACAGCTGCATTAACTCACCCGTGTCATTTAGTGCACTCAGAGATGATTTGCTTTTCTCAGCATGCCTGGTGCAACGACAGATGCCTTCTTGGCCTCAGAATATCAGAGTATCTTCCCAGATACCTGACTTCCCATGAGTGGCAGCTGGTAGAAGAACAGAACATACTTTAGCAAACACAAGTCCAAGCTTCTGACCCAAACTGCTCTATATTTTCTTCCATCTGTCCATCTCAGGTATTGCAACCAATCGAGTTAGCACAGTAGAGTGTTTTCACCATAACACCTGCTTGATGACTCCACAATTCCTCTTTATCATCTTTATACCAGCAAAAGGCAGCCCTCTGCTGGGAAACATCAGCTGTCCTCAGAAGACAAAGGCAGGAGGTAACTGGCCATGGCAGGGCCATTGCTATCGACTGAATATTGATGTCCCTTCCAAGTTCATATGTTGAAGCCCTAATCCGCACTGTGATGGTATTTGGAGATGTGGCCTTTGAGAGGTAATTGGGTTTGGATGAGGTCAGGGGAATGAAGCGCCTGTGATGGGTTTGGTTCTTTTAAAAGGGAAGGAAAGGACCAGAGTGCTTGCTCTCTACCATGTGAGGACATAACAAGATTCTGTCAGATTACCTCTAGAAGCATTGTTCCTGGCTTTTAGGCTGCTATATTCCCCCAAAAACAGTACTTTGCTATCAAAATAAAATAGAGAGCATCTCAATGGCATGAGATCTAAGGACTTAAATTGAAGGCAGCTCCATCTTTTCCAAAAGATAATTTGGGGGGCACTTTTGAAATGTTCAGATCTATGGTGTTTGATCCAAGAAATCTGGACTGTGTCCAGGAAATACACATTTTTCAAAAGTATCCCATGTGATTTTGGTTCAGCCATCCCCAAACAGGCATTCAGGAGTGCATGTGTCTGAGTATTTGTTGGGGGTGGGGGATAGTATTTCTTTCCATACCACTACCCATAGTCCTTCCCAAGGCAAGCAGTGTTACCAGCTTGACATAAATACCTTCATACTTTACACTATGCTCATACACATATATATGTGTTTGGAGTTATTTAATAATATTTTAATAAAATGGAATATGACTAACTAGTCTGACTTTTTCTTAGTATTGTCTCAAGGACTCACTTCAGTATATATATACACACTTACATGCAGGTTTCTTAACCTCAACGTTATTGGTATTTGGGGCCAGATTATTATTTGTTTGAGGTGGCTGTTTTGTACACTGTAAGATGTTTAGTGAAATTCCTGGCCTTTACCCACTGGATGCCAGTGTCCTTCAGTCCCCAGTTGTGACAATCAAAAATATCTCCAGATATTGCCAACTGTCCCCTGGGGCACATAATCACTCCTGGTTGAGAATCACTGATTTGACTTGTTCGACTATTTCCTGTTAATGGGGATTCACAGGCCATTTGCTGGTATGTTTGGTCCCACTCTACAATAAAAATCTCCTATAACAACATTGCTTCTATTTCTATAGGGTAGATGTTCGCAAATGGTGTTGCTAGGCAAGTTGATAGGCATTGTCAGATTACTGACATCCTAAGAGATGCAGCAATTCACATTCCTGCCACAGTGCCTGAAAGTGTCCCTCCACTCACACTCGCACTGGATATTAACCATCATGTTTGTTTTTTCTATTTGCTAGTGAGAGGCATTAAAAACAAACAAACGTGTTCCAATGTTGCTTTGAACATTGTAAGTATGTCGTCATGTATTTATTGGTCATTTGCTTTTCATGTTCCATGAAACCTATCATGTTCTTTGCTTATTTGTTGTCTGTATTTTTTCATTCTCACCAATTCGGAGGCGCTCTTAATTAGGGATAGTAACCCTTTTTCATCAGTATTGTAAATAATTTGGTTGATTGGCTGTTGTTTTGCCGTCCATTATTTATCTTTTGAATTTATTTTTTGATGCTATAGTGTTGTTGTTTTTTTTTCCATTCTATAAGGGTAATCTGTGGAAAAGTCTTTCCTTTTTAATATAGGAAAGTACAAGGAGGAAGTGACTTGCTCAAAGTTGCATCTTCAATTAAAGGTAGCGCAGAGACAGGACACAGATCCCCCTTGGGTCTTCCCTTTACTCAGCAGGAAGCTGCTGTTCCCACTCTGCTCTGCCCCCTCCACACTGCATCTGTGCATGTTTACAAACAACTAGCAGAATGGATTTGAAAATGCAGGACAGCAAAATGGAATCAAATATCATAACACAATAACAACCCACGTGCCTTGAGTACATAATAATTGTTTTTATGTTGCCCTTTTTAGCCATCTAAGCACCTAAGCAATATTTGGGGAGGGATTGCCATCCCCCTGGCACATATACAGGGTACCAAAGATAGAGCAGATGGGTATGGGGCATTCCTGGCGGGGATTTCTGCCAGCGAGCATTCAGTGAGGAGGCAAATAGACAGTTTAAGTGAGACAGCCTGGAGGCTAATATGTTCACATGGCATAATGTCTTTTCACAAACTGCTGGGCTGTTTATCTGTGGCAGAAGGAAGCGGGGCTCTTAGAAGCTCTGCCTAACACCTTAAACATCATATCACATTGGAAATCTGTTTCCTGTAAAGGAATGAATGTATTAGGAAAAATTCCTTGAAATGTTACCACATCTGCTAAAATTGTGTATTTTTTAAAACAAAAATAAAAATTCAAATCTTTATTCTCTGTATTGAGGTACTGACCCCATTAATTTCTATATGCAAGATTTGCCACTCTGTTTGATACATACTTATAGCTGGATACCCAAAGAAATGTAATATGGTGACCAAGAGTTTGTGTGTTTAAAAGCACATTGAAAATAAAATGGAAGTCAGATGGCCCATCTCTGCTGTATCACTCCATTAACCTTTTGTACAACTTCCAGGGAAGCCAGTGAACGTATTAACACTTGCTTGTGCCTGGCCATTTCAAACATGTGTGGATGCAAAATGATTAAAAAACACTGGGAAATTTTAGCTTAGATGAGAACGCCTTTTCAGAAGTTTGTCTAGATTACTGAGGCAATGATTTTCAACCAGGATGGTGGGAGATGGATGGAGAAGAAATTTTAACTATGCATCTCATTCTGATACATTCTTTTATAAGCCATCCCCACCAAAAGTACAATCAAGTAAGCCAATTACTGTTAGAAATGATGATGTACCTCAGGTGAGTGGGGCATTGAAAAAGATTAAAGATACTGATTTAAATATCTAAAGAGATTTATTCAAAAGGAAATCAGCTTAGCAAACACACACACACACACACACACACACACACCAATACTACTAAAAGGAGGCTAAAAGGAGCTGTAGGTGATACTGTGCTGGGTGCAGTGAAGAGTACGAATATAAATTTTTTTCGATGTACTTTTTTTCAACTTCCAGTCAACAGACATTGGTGGGCCTAGCATAGCACTATTCTTCATACTAATACTTATTGTGGGTATACTAAGTGGAAGACTGTGTGCTAAAATTTCTTAGATGTAATCGCTACTCTAAAAAGCCCAAGATGTGATCCCTTACAGCTTACTTGACCCACTTAGGTAAAAACACAAAGAGTAATGGGGCTGGGCAAATACCAATACTGTATCCACCCACTGAATGTACATGGAAATCCTGGCTAAAATACAACAAATGAAATATTTTAAATGCGACTGAATCCAAAATAAGTACAGAGAAATTTCTGATAAACAAGTGAGGAAAGACCTTAAAGCTATAGAAGTGAACAGCTGCCTGGGGGACAAGGGTGTTGGATCTGGACAAAAGCCCTGACATCTGAGCTGGGGTTGAGGATGGGGTGTAGTAAGTTCGTGGGTACCTAAGGGTGAACTTGGGCCTGCTCAAAGTAAAACTGGGCCCACGATGATTTTCAGAAAGCTGGGACTTCCTCAAGGATAAGGAGGGGAAAACACCCATTCACCAACTCAGAGAAAGATAAACGAGTGTGTCTTTTTCTAGGGCTTTTGGGGGATAAAAGGGTCTTAAAAGAAATCAAACCATCAATTCCAAATCACTGAAAACAATCAAATCCTGATTCTTTAAAAAAAATATTTTATTGATTTTTTACAGAGAGGGAGAGGGATAGAGAGAAACATCAATCAGCTGCCTCCTGCACACCTCCTACTGGGGATCTGTCTGACACCCAATTCGAGGACTTACAGTTCTTGCTCAACCATCGTCTCCCTACTGACCCTCCTCTCCTGGCTACTTATCTTCCATACCTCCCCTTACTCAGGCAATTGCTCTGGGAAACCCACTGATAGGTTTCTGCCCAGGCCAGGACCAGCCAACCAAGACTCCAGAGGACCAGCCCTCCAGCCGGGGCCCTCAGTCCTCCTCAAGAACCTTACCCCCAGGTTATATTTCAGCTCCAGGCCCAGAAAAACAGCAAAACCAGACAAGTGATACTGTGGCAGCCTCAGGACCAGCTTTTACCTCCCAAGTGACTCAACAGGATCGCTCTCGAGACTTCACCAACCAGTCCCTTGGGGAGATAATGCTGCCGCACCCTCGTCCACACGGAAAACACTCCCTGTTTTTTGCTCACTTACCCCATGGCTCCTCCCATCAGTAGGCCCACTGGTATCTATTCCTTTAATTTTGCTCTTTGGCCTCGGTCTCATGCGCTGTTTCAATTAGTTTTAGAATGCAGGCTTTCACCAACCAGAAGGTGGGAGAGATCTATCTGGCCTTGAATTCAGAACCTAGAGACACCTATGTCACCAGAATCCTTGAGACCCCGGGTAGACGCTCCTGACAACGCCCCATCTCAGCAGGAAGTAGCTACAGAAAACGGATCTTCACCATCTGACCTTGCCCGGACTCTCAATTTTTTTTAATGTCACCAAAAGCCTCCAATGATAGATCCTCCCTTCCCTCACTCCCAGTTGTGACAACCAAATATGTTCCCCAGCTGGTGGGTGGAGTATGCCGTAACCTGTGTCTGCGCTGGGACATTCCCGAGACATTGAACCACCAATCAGCACCTGCCGGGTGCCCTGGGGCCCAACCTTTCCCGTTCCTTCCTCAAAAAGCGTGTTCACCACTGCAGGGGTTGCTGTCTCCCCAGTCTGCAAGGCAGTCCGGCTGGGTCCTTCTCCTTCTCCTCCTCCTCTAATCCTGGTTTTTCTACTCTCCTCTGTAATGAATCTCGCTCCTTAGTGCGGAATAAACTTCCTCTTTAACATGCCTTAGTTCCCGACTCCCGTTTCCTGCTCCTCGAACCTTACAGTAAAGATAATCCAAAATCAGTTTGGCAATATGTCTTCCTTCATAAAATCATGTTGGGAGAGTAACCATGGCATGTCACTGGGGCCTTTTTATGGCGCAGATGGAAGTTCCTTCTGCTGTTCACACTGCAAATCAGGACCTGTTTAGTTCTAGCACCTCGTAATCCACATATTCGTGGTTCAGCCCCACTTCTCAATGTACATGCACATTCGTCAGACAATAATTTATAGGATATGGATATCTGAAACGCTTCTAGGTAATTCCAGTGATTAGCCTGCTTGAATGAATATGTACAGTACAAATCAGGGTTTCTCGGCCCCAGCACTATTGACACTTTAGGGCGGATCTCTTTTGTTTTTGCTGGAGGGAGCACTGTCCTGTGCTCTTTAAGATGTATAGCAGCTTCTTGGCTCTACCCACTAGCTGCCACCCCCACTTCCAGTTGTGACAACCAAAAATATTCCCCAAAACTGCCAAATGTCCCCTAGGAGACAATATTGCCTCTGGTGGAGAAACAAATTAAATCTGGACCTTAATTGCATTTTATTAATTTCTATATTATCAGCACTCAGGAGAATGCACTCAATAAATGGCTGTGCAATTAGTGAATGAATGAATGAATGAATGAGTAGCATGCATATATGAATGTCATCACTCCTTGTCTCCTCAGAGCTCACTATTCTTAAAAATCACTGGAGTTCTTATTAAAATGCAGATTCTCCAACCCCAGTCTCAGAGAGTCTTTTAATATACATGAGGTGGGCACTGGAATTTGCATTTTAACAAGGGTTATAGTGATTTCTCAGTCAGAATCTGAGAAAGCCCCAAATCCAACTACAATGCTAAAAAGTATTTATTAGAGGGGAAAAGTACACAATAATAAAGTCTCTAGCCATTTTTATCCATCCAATTCAGTAAGCATATGTAATTTCATAGACAGGTAAACAAATGTATTTGGTTCCTCCACAGGTCCAAGAAGAATTTGCTTTTAAAAAATTCAGCTTAGCCGAAACTGGTTTGGCTCAGTGGATAGAGCGTCGGACTGCTGACTGAAGGGTCCCAGTTTCAATTCTGGTCAAGGGCACATACCTTGTTTTGAGCATGTCCCCCAGTAGGGGTGGTGGGCAAGAGGCAGCTGATCCATGTTTCTCTCTCATTGATGTTTCTAACTATCTCTCTCCCTTCCTCTCTGTAAAAAATCAATAAAATATATTTAAAAAAAATTCAGTTTAACCTACAACTCTGCATTATGATGCAGTTACCATGTGATGTTTACTTTGGGATAAAAATCAGAATGTCAGCTTAGAGTTCAATGTGGCATCTTTTGACTAGTGCAAAGGTCGGCAAACTACGGCTAGCAAGCCCCATGTGGCTTGCTGGCTGCGGGTTGCTGCTCTGTTGACTACTGCTCTGTGGACTAGTGCTCTGAGTAGAACCGTCAACTAGGCTCTGTAATCAGAGCAGGTTCTTGAAATGGGTTCAGTCTCTGCATCGGCCACTTCTTTCAGAACTTGATTGAATAGAGCCCTTCAGTTCCAAGGGCAGATTTCGATCCAAGTGACCTCAGACCCTGTTTCTATGGTGATTATTTCTTAGGGTTGAAAGTCCAGGAAAATCACTTTAAAGGAAGGATTTTAATGATTACTTACTTCTTTTTAAAAATTTCAGTGAACTTTTGAATAGAAAAGGCTTTATTTCTTAATATTTTGAACTATCAAGAGACCTGAAATAGGAAAGGATATTTATATATTTTGGGTTTGGTTTAATAATTTTCCTGTAAAACAGATTGCTGTGGTCAGAGACTTGATATCCTTTATTCCTATAAAGTTCTTTTCAAATAGGATAGTTTCCATTCTCTTTGTCTAAGGAGTGTATCCCCATCTCTCCAAGAGCTTTTGGAGAAAAGGGGGGATTTGGAGCGCTTCACAGACTCACTGGCCACAGAGTATTCTAGCAGGAATGGATCAAGGATTCAGAAGGGTCGGTGCCACATGGAAATTATTACCTTATCAATGAAAGGGGCCCAGAGTAGTAAGAACCACTGATTTGTGCTAATAACGATGTAACCTGCATTAAGAAAGGATGTGCTCTTCTTGGTACACTTATGGCTCAGAGCTATTGCTGTGCACACTTCCGGGAGGCACCCTGGGTATGGCTGACAGCACTTTTCCAATTGGCTCTCTCAGGGCAGTTAGCTCAGAAATGAGCCTCTTCCTGAGGTGGAGAGAACCACTGGACCTTTCACTGGTTTTAATCTGGGGCCTATCTATAGGTGAAATTCAAAATACTTCACAGTACTTCACAATCAGCAACTATATATATAAACAGGGAATATGCTAATTAGTTGAGCCTCAGGACCGCTCAGGAGGAGGCTGCATCATGACCACTCAGATAGGCGGGAGGGGACTGCGTGCCACCCCCAGCCCCAGCGGCTGAGGTGAGGCTGGGGCTGGGGGTGGCCAGAGTAGAGACACAACACACAGGAGTGCCCGTCCCCACCCCAGCCGATACAACGTGGCTGGCAGGTGCTACGCAGGTCAGGCGCAGGGCACTTTCTCACACGATTTCAATCATGTGCTGAGCCTCTAGTAGTAATATAAATTAATATATAAATCACACATTAATCTTTTTCCTTCTATTCTCTAGATCGACTCAATGAGAGAGCATACAACTGCTCACTAACAGATATAAATTGTGCAAAATATTCATCAAGTCATCCTAATATTTTTGAAATAATTTGTTGAATTTTAAGAATTGCAAGCATGATCTTTTGTCTGACCCCTTGTCACAAGTTAAATGAGGCCCCCATCTGAGCCACCATTTGGTGAAGGGAATGCGTCAAACTCTTCCAATAACTTCCCCCTTAAATCAGTCACCCTCTGGCCCTGCCTCCTGGGCCCATTGCTTGCTCATCACGGCTAGGTACGCACTTGATGCCAGTGCTTCCCTCACAATCTGGACTCAGAGAAACTGTATCTCAGACCCTGCCAATGATGGCACCCCATTTCCTATGCCATCAAGCCCTCTTAATGACGCCACCCCAGCAATGCTGCCTGTTTCTAGAGCAGCAGGCAAGCCTTGCACTCGGCCCTATTGCCATTGTCACCTTGGTCCCCTCCATGTCGCCAGGGGCTACTCACAGATCCAGTGACAAGACTGTAGCTGGGAAGCATCCCTGAGTTCTTACTCATAATTTCAGTAAGTAGGAAATTGCACTTCTCTTTCAGGTTGACCCAGTAGCAATTGCATTCCAAAATTGTCTAACCTATGAAAAATCAGTCTGAGATGGTAATATATTCAATATCTCTAATATTACCTAGGTCACATTACAGCAGGAGACCCATTTGTTAATGGTCAGGGTGACATTCTGCAACAATCAGCTTAAATTAATGAGTTGACATCAGAAATTATTAATTACATCTACAGCTTAGTTCAGTTACTGTTATAGTCTTTACAACAAATATAGAAGTACTAGAGGCCCAGTGCATGAAATTCATACACTCAAGGTAGGGGGGTCCCTCATCCTGGATTGCAAGAGGGAGCAGGCCAAGCTGAGGGACCCCCTAGTGCATGATCAGGGACACAGGAGGTTGGCCATATGGGGAGGGACTGCAGGATGGCTCCAGGGCATGTCTGGCCTGTCTCCCTCAGTCCTGATCAGCTGGACCCCAGCAGCAAGCTAACTTACCAGTTGGAGCATCTGTCCCCTGGTGGTCAGTGCACATCATATCGACTGGTTGGCCAGTCGACTGTCTGCCCTCTGGGGGTCATTGCACATCATAGCTAGCAGTTGAACAGCCTTAGCATATCATTAGCCTATTACACTTTGATTGGTTGAATGGAAAAGCAGACACTTAGCATATTAAGCTTTTATTATATAGGATTTCAAGAGTTTAGCAACTTACCCAGGGCCTTTCCTAAATATTTCATTTTCAATATCCCAAATGCTGGCTATCCTGAATTTCCTGAGGTGGTTTATGGGCTCTATCCTCATAGCTCAGCCTGGGTAAGATAAAAGGTAGTTTAATCATTAGTTCATAAGACCCAAGCCAAACGTAGTGAAATGAAAGTCTCTTATAGATATTTGCTTCTGTTTTTGAAAGGTGTCTCCTGAAATCTTTCCTTTGGAATAAGGTGAAATACAAATACATATTATTAAATGATATAATTAATCCTAATATATAAAAAGCCAGGGGCCATCATGACTGAAACAGCTGGACCGATGCCCAAACACAGATTGTGTGGGGCAATCAAGCCATCAGGGAGGTTAGTGAGGGACAACCAAATAACTGAACAGCAGGTTGTGTGGGGCAACCAGGTTGGCAGGGGGTTTAGTGAGGGACGACCAAATGACTGACTGCATGGGGTGAGTAGGCCAGCATGGAGGGAAGTTGAGGTGACTAGACTGGGAAGGGGGCAGTTGGAGTAAATCAGGCCAGCAGGGGGGCAGTTATGGGTGACCAGGCCAGTGGGGGGATAGTGAGAGGCGACCAGTGGGGGACAGTTAGGGGCAACCAGGCTGGCAGGGGGGAGCAATTGGGAGTGACCAGGCCAGCAGGGAGAGCAGTTAGGGGAGATCAGGCAGGCAGGCAGGTGAGCAGTTAGGAGCCAGCAGTCCTGGATTGTGAGAGGGATGTCCAACTGCCGCTTTAGGCCCTGATCCTGCAGACAGGCCTAAACCGGCAGTCAGACATCTCCTGAGGAGTCCCACATCAGAGAGGGTGCAGGCTGGGCTGCAAGTTTCATGTACCGGGCCTCTAGTTGTTAATATTTAAATAGCACAGCTAGCCCGGGCTGGTGTAGCTAATTGATTAAAGTAGCAGTCCATGCACCAAAGGGTGTAGTTTTGATTTCTGGTCAAGCGCATGTACCTGGGCTGCAGGTTTGATCCCTAGTCAGGCATATGTGGAGATAACCAATCAATGTGTCTCTCTCGCATTGATACCTCTCTCTTTCTCTCTCTTCTTTTTTACATCCCTTCCTCCTTGTATTCTACTCTCTCTAAAGATCAATGGGAAAAATGTTCTCAAGCCAAGATTAACCAAAAAAGCAACAAATAGCACAGCTATTTTATTATTATTGGCTAACTGAGGGGTAGAAGAAAATAATGTGATTTCTCTGTGGGCTGGTACCATATCTTATTATTTATCCATCTTCTTGCACTGTGTAAAGGATCCAGTACACTAAATGAGCAAACTAAATGCTGGATGAATGGATGGATGGCTCTTCTTTAAGTTAGAGGTTGGGGACTGAGGTTTGGAGGGGAGTGCTCTATAGTGGAAATAGCATGGGTTTTGGAGCCAGGCAGATCTTGGTCAGAATCCCGGGTCTAGTACTCACCTGTGATGTAGCCTTGGGCTTGTTACTTAAGTTCTATGGGCCTTAGTTTTAAAATCTGGAAAAATGAGAATTGTGTAGTGGTAATAATATTTATATTGTAGAGTTGTCATAAAAACTATAAATAAACCTCCAGGTAGATTTAAAATGTGGAAATTTTATTACATTACTGGTCAGTCACATCATCTACTGAAAATATTAATCCTAAAGAGCCATCAGACCTATCTTAGTATAGAAAAGGAAAAATATTCTTAATGTATTCTGAACTGATAGCAAAAAAGTAAAATGGAAATTACACCCTCTCATATTTTCCATAATTCTCAAGTAGCTTTAGAAATATCTCTAAGAAGATTAAAGCTTTCTCTGAGGCAGCTCAGACTACATCTATCATTACCCTTTTATATGAATGAAGAACTCTGTAACAGCTCAGAGGAATTCCATAAGCAAATCAGTATGTAGCTGTGCTTTGTAAATGCCCAGATAAGCACATGTGAAACTTCAATTAGGTCTCCTTCTCCAAAAGAAACAGCAGCTGCATGAGATACCATACAAAGCTCCATGTCTTAAGGCCTCTCATTGTAGTGTTCCAAAGTTGATATTAGCCTACTTTTAGCAACTGCTTTACACAGGCCTAGACATTCAGCCCACCAGAAGCAGTGGACATACCCTGGAGAAAGAAAGGGATTGATAAGACCGCAAGTCTACTACACAAGCATGGGCAGCACAGATTCCTGCCCTGTCTTTCACTTCTCCATTAGCCTTCAACAATGGTGACTACAGGTTGCCTGTGGCATGGCTCAAGTCTTGAGTTTTTACTGTCTCAATCCTGGAGATGTAGCTCATGTCTCCTCCATGGGAAGGTGACTCTCCTGGGTCATGTCAGATGGCCAAACAGAAAAACCAGAGACCATCTCATTAGCATGCAGTTTACTACCTCTAGTTGGTCAACTTTCAGTGCATGAAATATAAAACATTACAATTAGAAATCATCTTTTTTAAAAAATATATTTTATTGATTTTTTACAGAGAGGAAGGGAGAGGGAGAGAGAGCTAGAAACATCGATGAGAGAGAGACATCGATCAGCCGCCTCCTGCACGCTCCCCACCAGGGATGTGCCCACAACCAGAATATATGACCTTCACCGGAATTGAACCTGGGACCCTTCAGTCCGCAGACCAATGCTCCATCCACTGAGCCAAACCGGTTTTGACTAGAAATGATCTTAACTGGTCTAACACCCTCATGTTAGTGATTAGAAGTATAGCCAATACCCCTGCCATGCCACCAGGATATATGCCAATTCACCTATAGAATGTGATGGAATCCAAGAAAGAAAAAAAATGGGTATCACTGTTTAACTCAGTGGTTCTCAACCTTCCTAGTGCCGCAACCCTTTAATAGAATTCCTCATGTTGTGGTGACCCCCAACCATAAAATTATTTTCATTGCTACTTCATAACTGTAATTTTGCTACTATTATGAATTGTAATGTAAATATCTGATATGAAGGATGTATTTTCGTTGTTACAAATTGAACATAATTAAAGCATAGTGATTAATCACAAAAACAATATGTAATTGTATATTGTGAAATATTTATTTCTAATTACAAATAAATGAAATTTTGTCTTGAATCATGGTGTAGCATTGGTAACAGTCTTCATATGACAACAGTAAACTACATTGCTACATTTTGCTACACGGAGGAGTGGTAGGTTGGTTCCTAAGACCATGGGAAATAGGTGTTTTCCAATAGTCTTAGGCGACCCCTGTGAAAGGGTCATTCGACCCCCAAAGGAGTCACGACCCACAGGTTGAGAACCGCTGGTTTAACTCATCCCTACCAAAATTCAAGCTTATATATTCCCATAAGAATCAATAATAATATTAGCATCTTTTATACAAATAACAGCATCTATAATAATAAAAGTATAAAATGACAATTAGACCAGACAGCTGAACTATCTTCCGAATGAAGCTTCAACAGCAGGGGCCAAGGCAGAGGTTGTTAGGGGTGGTCAGGCAGGCAAGTGGTTAGGGATGATCAGGCAGGCAGGTGAGTGGTTAGGAGCGATTAGGCAGGCAGGCAGGCAGAGTGGTTAAGGGTGATCAGGCAGGCAGGCAGGTATGATCAGGCATAAACTGGCACTTGGACATCCCATGAGGGGTCCCAGATTGCACGAGGTGCAGGCTGGGCAGAGGGACACACACACACACCACCACCATCCCCAACCCCCAGTGCACGGATTTTGTGTACCAGGCCTCTAGTAATAAAGTAAGTATACATGTACTTATAAGTCTATGCCTGTTTTTAAAAAAAAGAATTAGTTCTTTTAACTTTAAACAGTAAAACATAAAACACATATATAATAGGATAGTTAAAAATAAAGGTGAAACAACTGTGACTAAGGAACACAGGAGGTAATTGAATATGATCATTATTATGAGTATTAAATTTAACTGAGTCTCTTAGCAGCCAACGCAGAAAGAAAAAACAATGGGTTGAAAAGTCAACTATTATCTGTTTAAAGGCATCATTCCAGCTTTTCCAGTAAAACAGTTTCCTGGCACTGAATTATGAGACAAATTTAGTGCATGAAATTTTCTTCAAAAGATACTGAATAATGCAACAGAAAATGTCCTTGATATCATCAAATAGAAGATACAGAGATGGTCTTCATGTGCCAAATTAAATATTCACTTGAATAGAAATACAATATTAAATTCCGTGAAGACTTTTTGAATTACATTTACAGGCTGGTATAAGAGCATTGGCACAAAGAAAATAAGCCTGGAGAGGAAGAACAATGTGATCTGGAGATAACGTTTCAAATCCTAGATGCTGATTTTGCAGCACATGGGCTAAATACGAACACTTGTGCACATGGAGTGTGGAAGCCAAGTCTTTCTCAGCCTCTGGGAAGTTGGTGCTGTCAGAGTGGTGTGGGGACAGCAGCTGAGCCCTCACTCATTGATGTCACCCTGCAGTGCTGGCTACCTTGAGTGGTCACAGGGTTTTGAATGCTACTCTTCTTGACATGTTTTTAAACGGAGAAACTAGGGGTACAGAGCAGTTGAAATCCATCTGCTTGAGGAAAAGGGGAAGTCATAGCAGCACGTCTCAGTGAAATAGGCAGTGTTCTATTAAGGCATATGGTCAAGCACTACCATTGTCAAGTCTGGGGATGGACTGTGGGGTCCCATGAGTTGAGCTGGCTAGGAGGAGCAGAGGAGAGAGAGAAGGTCTAATTAGTTGCCTCTCAAGCTTGTGCCAGTATCAGGATTCACAGGCCCATTCCTGCAGGGTTTGTGCAGGAATACAGATAGAAGTCCATGCTTTGTACATCTAAATAGGGTTATAGATAAGCTAACTAATGCTAAGTATAATATACTCCATCCTTCTACTTTCCTAAATATGCCTTCAGAATGAACTAAAAAGCTAGATTCAATTTAGAACCTTAAATTCTGAGTTCTTCCCCAGTCCTCAGTCAGACTCCTCTTCCCACCTCCAGATTTATCCCTCATGTCCGAGTGCCTCATGAACACGTGTGTGGACATCCTAGCTTGCATGTCCAAGTTCTTTTCATGACCCCTTTATCCAGGTAAACAGCTGTCTCTTGGGCCACCCCTCAGCCTTGGAGGTACACAGAGCAGTGGGAGAGTTCACGCTTGGAAAGAAGGACCAGGTTGGAGGGTTATGGAGACCCTGAAACAAGTTCAAGACATCTGGGCAGTGAGTCCTGGGATGCCTGGTATTTAGAGATGGGGAATGGATTCATGCAGGCACACCTCTTCAGTTTGGTACTCATCTCATGAAGAGGGACACAGCAGTGGAGGGCTATAGCAGAGCCCTCTAGCCTTGGTGTAAGGGTGAGGATGAGTGATTAAAGACTGGTTATAAGGACCATCTGAATGCAATATTCATGACCAACACTTGTCCCCTGTCCTCCATTTTACGTAAGAGTTGATTTTGCCATTACCTCAAGTTCTGCAAAAGCTGCCCCATTAGTCAAAGAAGACAACATTCACAGATAGAGGAGGTTTTAGGGCCTTTTCCTATGAGGATAGCTCCAAAATCGAGATGATTTTCCCTGCTCTACCTTCTCAGCTCGGGCAGCTCTTCTGGCCGTGTCTTCCAGCTTTCTCTGCCCATGTTTACACAGGTTCCTCTGTTCCACCTTGGGACCCGAGAGGCCCACACACTCCCTGTGTAACTGACAGCCCACCCATTCCTGCAGCGCCTGGCTCTGTCCAGCGTGCTGCTCATGTAGTCTCATTACTCGGGATTAGTTATGATAGTCTTGACTTCAGGTTTGTCCCTTGGAGCCACATGGCTCAGGTGCCTCTTTTTTAAAAAATTTTTAAATTAATTTCTATTAATTTTTTATACATATCTCCCCATTGCCCCCCCTCCCTCCCAGGCATACCCCGACCCCCCAGTGTCTGTGATCATTGGTTATGCTTATATGCATGCATACAAGTCCTTTGATTGATCACTTATCTACCTCACCTAACTTTAATCTTTCTGCT
>JAAGEH010002531.1:41320722-41441112 GCA_011751065.1 Lasiurus cinereus | reverse complement strand
TCTCCTGCCCTGAAACTGATTGGGCCACTTTGACCAATAGGATGTAGTCACATATAGTTCCCAGTATTTCTGAACCCAGCCCTTATTACCTTGAGACTGCCATTGGAATAAGAAAGCCCAAGGCAGCATTGTGGGAAACCGAGAGAGAGAGAGAGAGAGAGAGAGAGAGAGAGAGAGAGAGAGAGAGAATGAGAATCCCACCAGCCCCTATCTGTTTCAGCCATCTGTGTAACCAGCCTTCCAGATGGCCTGGATGACCCTACCTCTTAATGTTCACACTCTTGTGTAGTTGGCTTATAGTGTATTTAGATTTGTGTATGTAATAAAAAACAGACAGAAGAAGTACTTGTTGGGATAAAAGACTGCAGTCTCAGTCAGTCTCTCTCTCTCTCTCAGCACTTGCTCCAGCCGTCATGGACTTAAGTAAAAGTCACTTGTAGTTAATAATTGGTAGAATCCAGATTCAAGTTCAGACTGCAGGATTTCAAAGCTCACATGATTAACAACTACACTTTCTAAAGCCATTATTAGAAACAATAGAAAAAATCTAAAACCACTTTAGATTTATTTATTATGCTGCTAAACTTCATTCAGTGTAAGCCAGACTCCACAGAGAGTTGTCACTTTACTTGTTTTTATTGTTTCCAGTGTTTTCTCCAAACATTTTGTTTCATGTCTTTATGTCTATCAGCAGGTCAGGTCTTCTTCTGTAGTGTAAAATAAATTTTAAGAGTAGCAAAAAAGTAACATTTAACAACATCAAGCAGTTCTCCCTTCTGGCTCTGATTTATTTCATCTCCTCTCAGTTTCCTATTCTGATCTGTATTGAGTGGGTTGGCTGCAGTCTTAAAAGAAACAACACACAACTTAATCTGTTGTGGCCCAAGATGCTGCTTTAGGGCTAAAGGGGCTTAAGCGCTTTTATAATGCTAATGCTAAGGTTTTGATGATAATCCCCAGTTTTATGTTGCTTTTGAGTCTAAGTATAATAGCAAGGTAACTCGCTGCTGACTTCTCAATAGCCCCTTATTTGCTTATGAGCCATGCTGCACTGAGGAAGGTTCTGGCCCTCAAAAAGCTCAAGGCTACTGATAATTAATACATCTTCCAGGCTAAAATAAAATAAAATATAAAACAATAAATCTACCAGGCTTCCTGGGTGGTACAGCAAGAGGGGTGAGAAGAAATTCATTTTCCAAATGTTTTTGGAGTACCTGCAATGCTTCGGTCAATGTTCCAGGCATTTGGAATTTATCAATGAACAAAACAGACAAGTGGGTAGAGATTATGCCATGAATATTAAATAATACACTTAATATATGAGATTGATAAATATTACAAGGTAATGCATGTTAGCTCAAAAATATAGAGAGCAGGCTGAGGGGGAATTGAATGCCTTCATTTGAGTCTCTTCTCCATGTCAAATGTGTTGCAGGAACTCTTGATCATCAAAATTACCCAATCCTGTAAATGGAAAAATAAAAAAATTGGGGTTCAGAGAAATTAAGAAACATTGCTATGTGTAATTCAGTGGTCACCATGATATCTCCCTTGAGTCATACTAAAACAAAGACACAAAGTTCAATAGAAGAAAAGGAGAAAGCAGTGAATTATGAACGGTTTTGTGGAAGGCTTCATGGAGCAGGTGACATTTGAGTTGGGTCTTAAAAGATAAGCAGAAAGGAAGAGGGGAAAGGATAATCATTGAGAAAATTCTTAATCCATGAGTATATTATCTATTTCAAAACACTGGCTATTCAGCTCAAATCCATGATTGTATGAAGCCTCAAAAGGATTTCCTACTGAATGGCAACTTATTTTCTAATGGTGGATACACACTGCACAGCACTACAGAACTCAATTAAAATTTAAAGAACATAAAGCAGTGCTTTCATGTGCTCTCATAATAAGGAACAGAACTGCCACATCAGCATGTTTTGTTTTTTTTTAATATATTTTATTGATTTTTTTTTTTTACAGAGAGGAAGGGAGAGAGACAGAAAGTCAGAAACATCGATGAGAGAGAGACATCGATCAGCCGCCTCCTGCACGCTCCACAGAGGAGACGTGCCCGCAAACAAGGTACATGCCCCCAACTGGAATCGAACCCGGGATCTTTCAGTCCGCAAGCCGATGCTCTATCCACTGAGCCAAACCGGTCTCGGCCACATCAGCATGTTTTAAATGAAAAGCCCTGCCTCTGTGGGGCTCTATCAGGTGGTCTCTGGGCAGCCTCAGTTCTTCGGGCAGGTCTCAAAGTGCCCTGGTTCATTCATTCATTTACTTTGCAGAGCTCTGCCAGTACCTTTCCCACTCCAGAAATTGGGCCTGTACTTACTTATGGTGATGTTTTGGCTCTCTTCCAATCCATCTTCTGAACTGAGTGCTTATACACATCCCACTGAAGAAGGGTAATTGGAGTTTTTCCACCATCTGACTCAGGTTCTTCTTAAGTCTGATGAACTTTTTTTCTATTGTTTCTAATAATGGCTTTCTTTTTGTGTACTTTGATTGAAGTGTATATACATAAAGGTACAAAAATATTGAGTGCACAGTTTGATGAATTTTCATAAAGTGAACAACACACTTGAGTAACCAGCACCCAGAAGGTTAAGAATCTTCCAGGCACCCAGAAGCCCCCTCACATCTCTCCCAGTCACTATCACAAACCCCTCGCCCCCCCGAGTAACCACAATCTGACTTCCAGTAACAGTGATTAGTTCTACCTGATTTGAACATGATGTAATCATAAATGGAATCATGTAGTCTGTACTTTTTTGTTGTTGGTTTCTGCGATTCACCATGTGGTTGCGGTAGCTGCAGTTTACACATTCTCGGGCGGTGCAGTGAGTGTTCAGGTGTATTCGTAGTGTAACTAGACCATGATGTGTCTTTCCCCTCTGCTGTTGAGGGCATTTGGGTTGTTCCCAATATACGGCTAAATTTCTTGGCTGATTGCTTTCAAAGCAATTTATGTAAACTTGTACATGATTAATAAGAAAATAATTATTATGCTGCAAATATATACTCTATCATTATAAGCAAGATTCTAACTTTAAAAAGGTATACCAAGCTCCTTGAAAACAAGGTGTATATCTTAATCCCCACTGAATTCTCAGGGGCTGTTTCTTTCCTTCCTTTTTGTTGTTTTAGTCCTGAGGACTTGTTTTCCTTTTATAGATGAGAGAGAGAGAGAGAGAGAGAGAGAGATAGAGAGGAGACATCAATGTGTGAGAGAAACATCAATCATTTGATTACCTCCCATAGTTGCCCTGAGTAGGATCAAACCTGAAACCTGGGTATGTGCCCTGACTGGGAATGGAACTTGCAACCTTTTGGTGCATGGGATGACACTTCAGCCAGGGCTCAGAAGCTGTTTAGTGGTAGAGGCTGACATGAAGACAGGTTCAGCAAATATTTGGTGAACATATATGTAAATGAACTTTACAAATGGGCAAATTTAAACTACCCACTGTTAAAAGGAAAATAGTCACTTATGCTAAAGCCCCAAGTCACCAAACCAAGACTTAATTACAGTTTCAGCTCTCCCAGAAATGGATTTTTAAACCAGCCTGATCAGAACTATGTATTAGGGAAATCTGCCTGGTTAGACCCCTGCCTTCCCCTAACAGAGAGTAACTTAGCAATAACCCATCATCTTTCTTCTAGTATAACTTCCTTGTTCCTGCTTCCTTCTGCCTATAAAAGTCTCATTTTTGGACAGCTCCTTGGAGTTTCTATCTGCTAGATTGGATGCTTCCCCATTTGAGTTCATTTTTATTCAAATAAGCTCTTATAAATTTTAATATGCTTCAGTTTATCTTTTAACACTGCCTAGAAGGCAATTTTACTAATTAGTGAGCTTATGTCAATGCAGATGTTCTGTCAAGGGCTGAGTGATAGGTGACAGGATTATTGAAAAAGGCAATTTCTATAGCAGGTGGGAGGCAGGTAGGACTAGATGTGCCCAATTCTGAAGTGCTAGGATTTTATATAACACATAACCACACTAGTCAACAGTCACCTTCTTACCCAGCTTCACTCTCCTTGCAGTCAACTGAGGTCTCAAACATTAAATGGAAAATTCCAGAAATAAACAATTTATAAATTTTAAATTGCATGCCATTCTGAGTAGCGTGATGGAATCCACAGTGTCTTGCTCTGTCCTGACCTGTCTCGCCTGGGAGGTGAGTCATCTCTGTGTCTAGTGTATCTAGGCATATACACTCCTTGCCTGTTAGTGACTCAGTGGCCATCTCAGTTATCAAATTGCAGTGCTTGTGTTCATGTCAACTTTATTTACTTAATAATGGCCCCAAGCTATTCACATAACTTTTATTATAGTATATTGTTTAATTCTTCTATTTTATAATTAGTTATTGTTGTTAATCTCCTACTGTGCCTATTTTATAAGCTAACTTTATGATAGGAATGTATGTATCTATAGTGTGCATAGAGTTCAGTACCAGCTGTGGTTTCAGGCATCTGCTAGGCATTCTGGAATGCATGCCCCATGGACAAGGGAGAACAACTGTAATGTCCTTTGGGCTGTAAGGACGGGAGGAAACAAATTGCTATGTTTTGTTGTTTGTGGGTCATTGGTTGTAATATGTTTTTTCTGTTTTTGTTTTTTTGGGCGGGGGGCGGGGGGGCTCCCCTACATTAAGTACTTTGCCAGAAGCAGGAGAGAAAGTTGGTGTGTCAGTAAGTAGTAACTCCCACTATCATTTACTCTGTTTTAATTTTCATGTTTATTTTGTAATAAAGGCTCCAATAATTATGCCACATGTCTTTAGTGATATTATTGTTTTTATTCAAGGCAGAACCGATTTCACACACAGAGCAGAAATTCAGGAGCCAGACAGCCCAAGTTGATTCCTGCCCAGTTCTATCATTTTTTACCGGTGTAACTTTGGGTCATTTATCCAATTCTCTGTTCCTCATCTGCAAAATTTGACCAATAATAGAGTCACTGTAGTGATTAACATATGTAAGGCACTTGAAATAAGGCCTGACATATGGTAAGCATGTGATCAGTTTTTGCTCTTGTTGAAAGTACTATCACTCATATTGTAGATATTGGTTAAACTGCTGTGCAACTTATTCAATTAATATTCATTAAAATGTTTAGAGTTGAAGAGATATTGTAAGTGGTATTATTTATTTGGTCTCAACACAGGGCAAATAATATAATGTTCCTTTTCTTCCATGATATGAAACCTCTCTCTCTTTGAAATATTCTCACACTATCTCTCTTTAAAAAATGGGGAGGTTAGAGAGGAGGAGTATGCAAATCCAGCAGGAAGACATCCCTGGCAAGAAGGAGACAGAATGTAAGAAAAATCCTCGGGGATCTTCACAGTCTCAGCCGTGGGGATGCTAAGCTGATAAGACCCAGGTAACAATGGAGTCCACCCAGGAGGGCTGGCAAACACTGCAGTTTGTGTTGATAACGCAGTGTTCTTTCACTCATCTGTTCATTAGCCATTCATCCATTTCTTGTCTCTTATACAGGATTTAACACCTTGCTATTCCTCCCCCAGTTCCTGACCAGTACTCTCCAGAGCATTTAGAACTCTGGCATTTAAATCTGTTGGTCAGCCCTTGTTCTCAGTGATGGCGTTTTATCTGTATGCACTGGAGGAGAGCACCCAAAGAAAGTGATAATGCAGCTGTTCAGAATTATACCAAGTAACAGAGTGGAAATCAAGATGAATCTTATGTTTGGAAATATGTGATTTTCTTCCTGCTCATAAAATTTAGATAACTTACTTCTTGAAGGGAAGACATGAGGAAAGCATTTCAACGTTCTGCTCCTTGCCTGGATAAAAAATAATAATAAGCAAGCCAGATCACAAAGTAAAGTACAAACACGTATGACTATGCATTTAAAATGACTGTAATTCTTAAAATTAAAAGCATAATCAACACAAAGATAAACAATGGGGATTTCTAGCAAATAGAACAAAGAGTTATCTTTATAAAATACTCTCACAAATCATTAAGAAAACATGTAGACTTTAATACTGGATATGAGTAAGCAATTTACAGAAGGTACTAAATATAACTGCTTAGCTAATATGCCCAAAAATGTTCAACCACACTAGTTGTAAAAAAATGCCATTGAAAATAAAAATATAGCCCAGATGGTGTGGCTCAGTGTTTGAGTGAGGACAGGGTTTGATTCTCGGTTAGGGCACATGCCTGGGTTTCGGATTTGATCCCCAGAGGCAGTGGATCAATGATTCTCTCTCATCATTGATGTTTCTATCTCTCTCTTCCTCTCCCTTCCTCCCTGAAATCAATAAAAATATATTTTAAAAAACAACAATATAACATTTGACTTTATCCAATGTTTACATGATAATCCCCAGAGCTGTTGAAGACGGAGGTAGTCAACTTTTTATGGGAAACTAAAGGAATCTTGATTCCTAATTTTTCAATATGGGCCAAAAAAGAATGGACTACTCAAGAATTTCAGATAACCATTGTGGGTTCTAAGACCTGCAGCAAGCATCTATGCCTGCAGAAAGCTGACCTGCTTTTAGCTTCAGGTGTCATTTGTCTCTTCAGCTCAACAATTCAGGTCATGACTCTGTCACATTGCTCAACAAAACTCCTGATTGACATGAACCCTGTGATTCATTGCTAGTCTCTGAATTTGAAATGGGAAAAATATATTTTCAGTCCAGAATGTACCAGCCACCAGATCAAATAGCAGATATTTTGGTTCTGTGGTTCAGGGGGGAACACATCATTCAGCCTTCAGTCATGAAGTAGAAGAACATTCCACGCTGTGAGGTAGATTTGTTTTTAATTTAAGCTAAATTAGTCAAAGGCCAAATGTGACATTTTCAATGTTCAATATCACTTGGCAGGAAATAATTTTACAATGCTCTGGTTTTTATAATCTAAAAAATATGGTTTCTATCACTAGTTCTGGTCTAGAACTATCGTTTTTTTCAAATATCCACAGTGTTTTTTGTTTGGTTGTTTGGTTTTTAGGCAATTCAGTTGTGCTTCTTTAATGCCTGTTCTCTGTTTACTTTGAGAGATGCTTCAAGGAGGTGGCATGCCTTATGAAAAAAATTGCTGGGTTGTGGGTCCAGGTTTATGACTCTGATTAAGTCAAACCTTCTGCGCTTCAATTTTCCTTGTCCATAAAATGAAGACCCCTCTACCTGTCCTATAATTTCATATGGTGTGCTGAAGATCAAAAATCATATTAAAGTTAAGGTACTATAGATGAAAGAGAGATGAAAACTGTTAATAACAATTAATGAGAAGAAAAAGGGTTAAAGGAATCGTAATAATAAAAGGCCAAGAGGAGTCATGACCAAAATGACCAAATGATGGGTCATCATGAGGTGCATGGAGCATCTTTATTATATCCAGGGACCCGGATGGGTTCAGGAGATAGTCATGTCAGAGAAAAAGAAATAAGACTGTCCTCCTCCCACTTCAAATTGTATTATGGGGAAGAGTTATATCTGAATGTGTAGAAAAGCAGACCACACCTTCTCTTCTCTAAACTCTTATTTTTAGGATAGAGAATCATATATCATCATTTCTATCAGATAATATGTATTGAGGTCCTGCTGTATGAAGATTATATAGGATACATAGAGGCATGAAAACTGCCCCCTTAACTTTATGCTTCTGTGTTCATTTACTTGAAACATTCTGAATGGACTTTTTGAGATAAATGTACAGCAAGAAAATTGCAAAAAGGGGTCAAGTAATCCACAAAATGATTATTTGTATAAAACGCAAAACAAAAATATTACTTTCTTTATAGGGAGATGAATATAGTTTGATTCACTTTTTAAAAAATCTCCTTAGTATACAAAATGGGGAAGGAATGTTGGACTGAAATAGTCCCAATGTTCCCGAGTTTCCTTTATCCCTGAGGCTAGTAGCTTAGTGACCCCTAAAATATTTTTAAAACCTACTGTCATCTTGCTGATAAAAACGGGGTAGTTTTTTTTTTAATTTGATGCAATTTTTGGAGTATGGAAAAGGAGAATTAGGGAGAGGTATGATAGATGATTATGTGAAATTGGGCATCAGGGTTTTATTATACCTGAAAAAAATCAAACAAACACATAATTTCCCTATATTCAGTTTCTATTATTGCTTTAGAGTTCTCTACTCTGGTGACTTGGCAAAAAATTATGAGAAGTAGGAAAGGCTCTTTATTGAGGACCATGTCATATGCTTGGGTCAATTACAAGATGAAAGCACTAAAAGTAATATTACATTTCTTACCATGGCAGTCAGCCAAGTCACTAGCGTGCTTTTAATTAAACCCAAAAAAGCTCTTACAAAGGTACAGAGAAGAAAGCAATGTGCCTTTTGAATTGCATTGGCTTTTCTGACATGGTGCAAGCATTCGGATTTATAGGTTCCGGAAAAATATGGGGGAGTGGTTCCACCAATCCACCACATTGCCCTGCCTTATGACATGGAAGTGCTTCCTTCATACTGGGCAGTTACTTACTGATAACTCTATGCATACCCTCCCAAGCCCATTAAAATGACCTGCCTTACACTGGGAGAGAAAATTAGTTCCATGCATCATCAAATGTGATTGCTTTTACCTCCTCGGCAGGAGTCTCCTCCTTCTGGGAGCTGATGAATTGTTTGCCCTCCTCACTGTACCATCTTGACTCTGTTGTCCCACATGTGTGTGTTCCACCTCCCTCTGGAGAAGCTAGAAACTCTTCCCCAGCTTCCTTGCAGCAAATTCACAGACGTGTGTCCTCGTGTCTGCCTTCCTAGAACACCTCTGTGAAAGGCTTTAATTCAGAAGAAAGGAATGTGGGAAACTAGTCACATTCTTCTCCTAGCAGAGGCAGTGGTGAAGGTATCTGGCTTCTGAGGGACATGGCCTTCCCCTGGTGGTGGCCATGAAATCTTTGCAAGATCATCCCGTAGTATGGTTCAGACACTGACTCCCACTGTGTAGGCCCTAAGCCTGACCCTTCGGTCTTCTCAGAGATACTGGGAACTACTTCATATGATTTAATAGAGTCCTTTTCTGGTTGAATTGTCTCGTACTCTTTTGTTTACAACGAAGAACTCAGAGATACATGGATAGAGTATTTTTTTATAACAATACTTTCTATTCAAAACTACAATTTTATAATTTTGCCTCAAGAGATTTGTATTTAATTCTTAAAGAACTTATTCATTTTTTAAACTCTATTTCTAAAACATACTTGAAGAAATATAAGCAACTTTTAAACAGTTTTACATGATATTCTCAGAAAAGCAGATGTACCCTGGGTGCTTCTGAGCATTGCTGATCAAACATACACTAAAAAAGAAAGAAGGAAATGGTGATAATAAAGGAGTGGGAGGATAAGGACGAAAAGAACAGAATAGCATGAAGAATGTGGCAGCCTAAGTATGAGACCACACTCTTACTAGTAATAAGCCCCAATTAGTGCAGAATGTGGAAGGGGGATTAAAGATAGGTACTAGACTTTGGGGTGAGAGGAGAGTATGGAATAGAAATCTGAGAAAAAAACTAGAGGATGCAGATTGCAAATCTCAAGGTATAGGCCTTCTTTAGAGACACCATGGGGCTCAGGCCCTGGACGTGGGAGGAGGAGGGATCCTGCCTTCACAGGGCTCCTCCCCGGGTGCAGGAGCCTTCCCTGAAGTGTTACCGTGGAAACAACAAGTAAAACAACACACACAAAGTCAAAAGGTTGAGATCCATTTTCCCCTAATCTTTCTTCTTTTAAGTACCATTGTTCTGAGAACATCAAAATGTTTTATTAACTGTTAATATTTTCCTGTTGTTAATGTGACTTTAAGATCAAACACACCAAAATGCTAAGAATGATAGACATGAATAGTGAAAGGAACAACATGGGAAAACTAACTTTATCTCTTTCTTTTTCTCATAATAATTAGATCTAAAATAAACTTAAAAAGGGAAGCAAACCTGGTAACTTATTACTGTCTTTAATAAACAAAAGATTGGTTTTAATGTTATTAATAGGTGTTACCTAATGGCAAATTTTAAACTTCACTGGAAAAAGTTTCTGTATTTTGCCTTATAGAATTATTGCATATTATATAAAATCAAGATCTCACGGAAAAACAAAAAGCTAATCTCAATCTTTAGTGTATATGCAAGTTTCAGGATAATGGGAATATTTATGATTAAGAAAAATATGTTATCCCTTGCCTAGTAAAACTTTCTTAAAATTACCCAACAGAAACTGGTGACTAAAAATATTAAATACAATATACTTTGTAAAATGTTTATTTTTAAATGCCTTGTATCAAAACCTCCAGGCCAGAGGACTGAACATCTGTCAGAAGACAGCAAACTGGAAATCTTAAAAATGAAAGACATAAACAACACTTGTCTTAGACCTATGTGTGGAGGGTGAAGGTACAGAGGTGGATACACTAAGCACAGTGATAATATCTGTTTAGTAAACCATCTGTCTTCCATGAATTTTAAAATTTATTATTTCTGATTGTAAGAAAATGCCTCTTATTTTTATGAAAAGTATAGAAAAATATAAAATAATGTTAACATTTTGAGTATTTCCTTCATGTGACTCTATTAGACCTAATATATGCATTTGAGATCATACTGCATATACAATTTTGTACCCTGTGGTTCTCTGTTAATATAATTTAATGATTCCCCTATATTGTTAGGAACTGTTCATTAATGTCATTTGAATGGTTACATGATATTTAGTAACTAATTGTATGTTTTACACAAGTACACCATAATATGCTCAGACAGCCTTCTAATGCTAAATATTTAGGTTGTGCCCAGTTTTGTGCTGTTACAAATCATACTGCATTTAACAGCTTTGTGGTTAAGGCATTCTCTTTTAAGGCTCCCACTTTCGGGCAGACACTGAAAGGGGATTATTGCATATTATAGCAGAAATGGTTTTAGAGCTCTTGGCACGTATTGAAAATTGTTTCCTTGAACACTCAAATAGCTGCACCAATTTAAACTGCCATCAGGGCCCATCAGAAAGGACAGCTCTCTAACCAGTGTTCCCTGTCATCTCATTTCATATGCCCCTCCCACTTGAACAAATATCTAACCTGGGGTTCCCATCAAGATATGCTGTGAGAAAAAAAATCATACGCAGCTATCTTTGTACAGGTGTTGCTGAAGACATGGTCTGTCATTTACTGACCCCTTAGGAAAACATAGGAGAGAAGCTACTCTCAGATTTCGTTGCCAAAAAAAGAGAACCGTGCCCCTAGTAAATAACTGGCAACTATAGTCAAATGCAGACTTAGAACTGCATGCGTTTCTTGGGTTTCGCTCTCCATTTGGCCAGTAGGGAAGCCAGACTGTGGCTCATTTTTCAGCACTGTGAAAGGCTTATTGTTCGACCATATCTTGGTTTTGACTTTATTTTCTTATCTTCAAAATAACTTTTATGTTTAATTGCATTTTAACTGCTTTTTATTTTTAAAGAAAATAGATGTGATCTAAGTTAATTGATAATTTTTAACTTACATTTTTTTGATGATGAACAATATATTGTTGCTTTAAATAATATTTTATTGAGAATAGATGAAACTGAATATTTTAACCATTTGTGGTTCCTCCTGGGCAGTTTCCAGTTTATTTCCTTTGCCTATTCATCTATGGAGTCCTTATATTTTTTGCTTTTCTGCATTGCCTCTGGGACAACCTGAAAGTAGGGTGTTTTTGAGATTTTCTTGAGAGAAACCCTAGACCAACTTTTATTCTTTCAAGGACTCTCCCAGTTTACATTCCAGAAAGCCTTCAGAGATGAGCTACCTCTTTTTTTTATATATATAATTTTATTCTATTGTTTAAAGTATTACATATATCTCCTTTTTTCCCCATTGACTTTCTTCCAGCCTTCCCTACCCCATGTTACATGCCCTCATCCCATTGCCCACTCCCTAGTGTCTTGTGTCTATTGGTAGTGCTTATATGCATGCCTACAAGACTTTTGGAAACAAGAAACACACACACAGCATTAAGATGACATTCAAGGTATTGCGTCAGAAAGACAAGATGGAGCCAATCATACCTTTAAGGCAGCCACTAGTTCTCTGACTCCGCCTCTTGTCAGTTGGGTGAATGAGAAGGGGATATTTAGAAAGGAAGGAGCCTCTTTCCCAGCACTTCAGAGAGCAGGCAAGTTCTCCATCGTCCCAGCATAGAACTTTTGGTAAAGCATAGCTTAATCACAAAATGAGACTTTCTATTCCCTCCCTTAGAGGGATAATCGCTTAGGATGAGCTTGATTTGACTTTACATCAGCTATAAAGGTGAGAAGCGACCTTCTCGGGATTTGCTGAGAACCCTTGGCAAGTGTGTTCTTTCAGGCCCCATTATTAAAGAACCTCCAGAAATGAGCTCATTGCATCATGGGGAATTCAGTGTCCATATAGGATGCATCTTATGTAGGAAATGATTAATATAGCACTCAGAGATTGGGAGTAGAGCCAAAGGGGTAGTTTTTAAACATATTTTTTATCAGCAAGAAATGGTTTTAATCTAAGTGTAGAGAAAGAGCAAAACATGAATTAGACAAACTATTAATATCAAATGTTTCCATCATTAACATTTTTGGTGCTGCTACCTCTTAAAATGAAAAAACAGAACAAAACAAAAACATTGGTAACCCCAAAGTTGGTCAGCACCAATATCTATAGATCATGCCATAAACAGAAGTGAACCTAAATTCCTGAGGGCTTATTACATGCATTTTTAATAGCTAGACCAAATGGGGGAAATCAGCATATCTATTATTAAAATAGAAAAACTAAGTGTTAGAACACTCCTTTAGAGCAGAAAGATTATGTAAGACAAATTCTGAACTTGGAAACGAAAATTCTCCCTTGAGCAGGAAAATAACTTAATTGAATTCAGTGGATTAGCAAACTTGTGGTAGAATGTTATAAAGGAAAAGCCAGCCAGTGATAATGCAGAGGACCCAATAAATCATCTGGATACAAAGAATCCATATGCTTGTTACAGAGCTTCCAGCAGCAGCAGAAGTCACTGAAAGAAAATGAGAAGGAAAAAAAAATCAGAGAGGTGACTGCAACAAAGTGAGCACCTGTGTTTTTAAAATCTATTTTTATTTTTCATGTGTTTTAAAAAAATCTAAATCAAATTAAAATTCTAGGAACACTGGTGGTTTCTCAGGATACTGTTTTGCTCTTACCTCCTCCAAGGAAAGCCATGCAAAATTAGCTCTTAGGTCCCTCATGTGGAAAGATCCTTGATAAATCTCACTTTGGAAAAAGAAGTTCAAGAAGGAATGTAGATTAATTAAATGTTTGAGCAGTCATTCAACCTATGCTTAGTACCTCTCAGAAGGAACTGTGTTTGGGAGTTTGTAGACCCTCAAAAGGCCAATTGTATTGTAGGAAATGAGGCAGAATCACTTATAACCAAGCTGGTAAGTGACAAGGGCCATATATGCGGTTGAACCTAATTGCTATCAGAGTGTGGACCAGAAAGAACACTTCTGCCTAGAATGGTTGGCAAAGGTATAGTAGGGATAGAGGCATTTGCTATTCCAAGTAGTAAATGGGTGTTACAGCTTTACACTGAGGTAGAGAAACTTGGGGCTCTTTAAGGAATGGCTATTAGTCCAGACTATCTGAGGCATAAGATTCAAATTGACAATACTGGGGAGGGGGGCGTTTTTGGAGGGAAGGTCTGGAAAGGAAGATGGTGCCAGATTACAGAGGGCTCTGCACAGCAGGTCTCAGTTTGAGTTTAGGGTTTGAGTACATGTAGTTTATTGGAGAAATAATCCTGTAAAGCATGGGTTGGGGGCGGGGGTGGGGTGGGGGAAAGAGAAAGTGTAGAGAAGTGAGACAAGGAAGGGGAAAAGTCAGTGAAATGTTGATTAATGAGCTGCTTATCACTATGGGCAACTGGGTGCTATCCCACCAGAAAGCCTCTGAGAGCCTGTGTAGAATACTCCTCAGAATTGCCTCTCCATGGGATAAGAACTGCCATTCCTCACTGGTTGAGCTAAGGGTCCATGAGCCATTGTGCAAGCACTGGGGTGGCTGAGGTCAGAGACTGGCCGGGTCATCCTAACCCCTCATCATTCATTGCTTCTTCTGCGCTGGATTCTCTCTGGTGGGCATTGACATAAGACTCAGGGACAAGCTGGGGAGTTCCCACTTCATTGGGAGGCACCATCACTGGGAGATTGGGAGCAGGCGAGTTGCCTATTTCACAGCAGCACTTTCTGGTATCTCCATTGTAGGCTGGGGCTCTACAATGTTGTGCGAGGTGGCCCTAGCCTTTTCTGCCACTGAGACGACATTTTCTTGGTGACAAACCTGCTTTACTCTAGACCTGCAAATACACATGGGAACAAACTATATATGGGGACAGTTATGGGTCCAGAGTGTATCTCTGAACATCTGAGAGTTTTCCTTAATTCATCTCTTTCCTTCTTAACAGAAAGTTTTCCAGACATTGATATGCCCTTTTTCTAAGGAATGTGTCTTGTGGCTATTCTTCCACTTCCTCCCCCATCTCCACCCTAGCATAGGCTCCTGCGTGACAGACTGCCTTCCCCTCTGAGCCTCCAAAGGAGGCTAGAGACCTCTTCAAGTTCTCTTTCCATCACCATGCCTGGGGCAGCTTCTTTCCTGGCAATTTGAGCAGAACGATTCTCCCAGAATCTTGAGATTTCACTGAGCTAATTTTTTTTTTTTAAATTTTATTTCAGCCTTCCATCTGGACTTCTAAAGTTTCCCTTTTAGTTGCTAAAATCCTGAAGCCATTTTGGCTTTAAGCAAATATTTGCCAAACACTTTCTATGCTCTGGGACCAACAGATGGAGACATCCTTCCTGTTTTCTCAACAGAAATGAACTCAACACACAACTCAATTTAAATCAGTAGACATGTGCTGAGAATCTATGTGCCAGATACTCTTTCAGAGTTGGGGGGAGTGTAGGCTTAAGAATGCTTTTAGCTGCAAGTTAAAAACTCTAACTTAAAGTGGTTTTTACAAAAATAAATTCATTATCACATAATGTCCCATAGTATCACATGATTTCATACATATATGATATCTAATGAACAAAATAAACTGATGAACAAAATAGATCTCAGAGACATAGAAGCATGGAATAGTCTGTGGAATCTCAGAGGGGAAGGCAGGGGTGTGTGTTGGTGGGAAGAGATCCACCAAAAACTTATATGCATATATGCATAACCCATGGACACCGACAATAGGGTGGTGAAGGGATGGGGCAGGCTAGAAGGTGTCAATGGGGGAGAGGGGGACATATATAATACTTTCAACGATGAAGATTCAATTTTAAAAAAGGAAAGAAAGGGACAGAATAGAGGCTGAACCTGTATGAGCATTAAGGGCTTAATGAGATTAACAGTCTCAAACTGAATATTGAGAGTGATGGGGTAGATATCTATGCCTTGCTATTGACCCCTGGTGATGGAGGTGAGGGCAGTGTAAGAGGTATGCCCTTGGTCCAAGTGTATGAGGCTCTCTCTGGACCCCCGCTCTGGAAGCCATGTGGTGGAGCTTGCAGGGGCATCAGACAGCTCTCCCTGGCACAGCCTTCAGAAAACCTCAGTGCAGCTCCTGAAAGGGGATGGGAGAGTAACATTCTGTGTCCAGTACGTGCTCCTTGTATGTTATCAAATTTAACCACCACAGCATCTGTGTAATACTTGGTGTAATTATTTTTATTAAAACCACTTTGCAGATATGAAGACAGATCTTTGATGCTCCTTAGGTGTTTAGCTGCTTGCTATCTAGCACCACGAGCAGACACTGATGTGCCACAGGGTAGTGACTTTAGGTCACGGGGATTTTGTGGTGTCCTCTTTACCCTCCATCAGATAAGTATTTTTAGGAGAGAAGACAGTCTTAGTATGAAGGTCTGAAGAAGACTATTCTGAGTGCTAGACCCAGTAGGCTTGGGGTCAAGGGATGCCCCAGGAAGGACTATAGAATAAAAGCAGCTCTGGAGGAAAGGCCAAGGAACCTATACATACCATCATCCTGAGAAAATACTTGCTGTACTCCCCAAGACACAATATTAAAATACCCTCCTCCAACACAACCTGGTTTTAAATCAGACACTTCCTGCAAACACAAAATCATGGATTTCCCCCTAAGAACCACTATCTTCCAATGCATCAAGACATGAAAACTCAGCAGCTAGAAAGATTTATATATAGCAGGTCCTCGGGTTACATCAGAGATCCGTTCCTACAGCTCAAAGTAATGCGATTTTTGCCATAAGTCGGAACCACCTACATAAGCACCTATGTCACTCACATGGAGCACATTACACAGCAGTAATGAAGTGAAAGTGAAAAAAAATTAAAAGATAACAATTCCTGACCTTTACTTGTGGTAAATACAGTAAATAATAATAAACATAAAGCACATATGTACATACGTCAAAATGACGGAACTTTTTTTTAAACAAATAAATGAGAGATGGTGACATAACCACGAAACGACATACATCCAGTCTGACATAACCCGAGGACTGCCTGTACTTCTTTAAATATCCCCCATGGACAGCACAGGGAAATATCATTTTAAAGGTTTGTTTCATGGTTTCCTGAACTTTTATCATTTGGAGAAACAATTTTTCTATGACATTGGGGGGAGGTTCTCAGAGACGTTCCACTTGAGAACTCAATGAATTACCAGCATATTTTGCAGTTGAGAGCTCAACATTTTTATATATACTAGTAATACTAGAGGCCTAATGCACGAAATTCGTGCAAGGGTAAGCCTTCCTTCCCTCTGGCTGGCTTCGGGCACCAGCTTCCCTCATAGCCCTGGCTTTGTCTGGAAGGATGTCCAGTCTAATTAGCATATTATGCTTTTATTATTATAAATGTAGGCAATCTGGATAAAATTTATGAGTGTTTAAATTTCACAAATTTATTTCCAAAGTTAGAATTATAGGCAGTCCCATGGGTATATTTTCCTTCTCCTGATAACAACACAATTTCAGCCCAAGTACTTAATGTAAATAATTCATTTGTGCAGAAGAAGCCATGAAATGCAAATGAGCATGTTCCCTAATTACCATTTATTTCTGTTGACCACCTGATAGCACCATTCACGGTTGCAAACTGCAAAGCCTTTAACCAAAACAAGACCACGGCAGACTTTCAAAGGCCAGGGTAGCAAGTATGGGCTCAAAGGGAAATGAAAATCATAATAGTTCTGGAGTGCTTGAACTGGAGAGAAGGGAAAGCTATAGGCCATGGAGTACCTATTTTCTTCTCCCTACCGGTGTTTATTATGCATAGGGGGAGGTGCCCGATCCCTCCCCCTCCGGGCACATGGACATGCAATATTTATAATACTGTCCACACATCCCGTCATTCAAGCATCCAGGCATATTTACACAAATAGAACACATTGGCGCATAGATGGTGTGTGAGTTCCATACCACTGCAGTCCCCAAGGGCTCTGTGCTTTGTCTCACTTGGGGTCACCCATGACTCGAGTAAGCGCCTGCTCTTGTGACCCCTTCCCACGCTATATAGGGATCCCACGTAAGCCGGAGCTGGCAGGGTTGGGATTTGAGAAAGCCCAGCTTCCGGATGGGTAGCGGCCCCACGGAGGGGATGGAGAGGCGGAGGAAAGGAAGGAGCGGTCCGCAGAGGGCCACGCCCTTCTGTGTCAAGGCCCTTCGCCGAGCCAGACTTGGGCGTGGCCTCGAGGAGGTAGGATAATTCTGAGTGGCCAGGTCACGCTGCTGTGAAATAGGGAATCTCGAGTTGGGGTGTCCGGCAGGCCAAGGGGTGAAATGTTTCTGAGAACACAAAATTACCGTGTTTTTAAAAATTAAATATTCGGTAGTCTGCCCCCAACTGACCATCCTCCTCCCCTCTCCCCCCAAAAAGGGCGCTTCCACAATGTCTGTGCTTTCTCACCTGGCTGTCTGGCCCTACCAGGCATTGGGGAGACCCCAGACCCCGGCAAAGTTTCCTCCTGTTCTCTCCTACTGCGCCCTAAGCTTCCCCTCGACTGGAGTGCCGGAGTGGGGGTAGGGGTCGGGGAATGGTCAGTTTAGCCCTGCCTGGTGGCCCTGGAAGGCAAGTCAATTCAACAAGTCAGTCCCTGTGCCCAGGGGTAGGAGGCAAACTCTCCCCTGGCAACAGCGGTTCAGCACTGAGACTTCCTGGTCTCCTGGGACCGTTCTGGGTGCGCCGCCCCCAGGTGCGCACCGCACAGGCACAGCCAGCGACTAACGAAGCGCTGGCGCCCTTCCCTTCGCTCTAACACAAACTCAGAGCCCCGACTTCTTCCAAAGTCCCTCCACTCAGGGGGGTGGCCTGATCTCCACCCCAGCCCCGCAGCGCAGCAGGACCCCGCCCCCCCGGAGCGCTTCCGCCCGCCCCCGGGACCGAGTCGTGAGCGGCTCCCGCCGCGCCCCGCGCGCTGCGCCTCCCGCCGCGCGTTCGGCTCGTACTCCAGCCACGCCGCCGCCGGCACTGCAGCACCGGGGAGGAGGCGCAGGCGGAGGCGGGCAGGAGGACCGCAGCGTGTGTGTCGGGAGCCACTTTCCCGCCCCTCCTCTCGCCGCTGACACGCTCGGAGGAGTCACCACTCCGTGCGCTGCAGGGGAGAGCGGCAGACGGAGGCGGCCCCGGAGAGCGAGCCGGAGCGACGCCCGCGCGGTGGCGGTGGCGGTGGCGGTGGCGGTGGCGGCTGCAGCGCTGATAGCACCCAAGGCAGGGGGGTCCCCAGCGGCCGGAGCGGTGAGTGAGGGACCCCGGCAGCGGTGGCGGGATTTCCCGCCGCGGCTTAATTTTCCTTCCGGACCCAGAGGCCAGGTGCTGCAGCCTGGGGAACTTTTGCAGCCTTGTAGAAGCGCAACTTTGCCCTCCTGCCTGCCGGCGCCCGGTGCTGCCCAGCCGGGCACCTTTGCTGGGGGAGGACCGGGGAAGTCGGGGTATCTACGGATGGTGTGACCCCCCCCCTTCTTTCCTCCCCAGTTCCCTAGGGAAAGTCAGGGGAGGTGGGCTCACTTCATCTCACATTCCTGGGGGAAGTCTGTGGGCGGCAGCGATGCGGGGCCGCGCCCTCCTTCTGTGGGGACCTCCACGATCCTTGCTTGCCTGGTTCGACGGGCCGGGGGAGGCTGATTGCACACGAGCAGCTCCAAGTCCCAGGATGGGTGTGGGTCCGGTACCTCCATTCCAGCCTTGGGCTCAACTTTTCGGCGGGGATCCCTCTGCAGACAGACGGGAGGGCGGCGGGAGAGCCGAGGCAGCCGCAGTGTGGGTGCTGCGGGAGCCGAAAGGAACACGGGGAATTCATTCAAAAAACGGCTCCAGCAAGTCCCCGGCGCTCCTGCCGGGTGTCCAGGGGAGGGTGGAGAGAGGGACACCCGCGGGGCGGGGGCGGTCAGTGCCTTGCACCCCAGCACCCTGCGCCTGCATTCAGGAAAGCCCCACCGAGCGCCCACCGTGTTCCCGGCGGGGCTGCGAGACGTGGTGGAGGCGGAGGCTCCGCGGGGAGAAGAGCCCACCCACCCCCTGTATACAAGTCGCCGAGGTGGTTTCAAGTTGCGGCGACGGCTTGGGAGGAGGAGATGACCACCCAACCCGCGGACCCCTCTCTGAGCGGGCTCTCTCCCCGGGCCTGGGTTCTAGAACCGGGAAGACATATATCTCCAGGGTGTCGCGGGGGAGCCCACGGGGACTGCGGAAGATGGTGATGGACTCGGTATGGGGAGGTGGGCACCCCGCCGCGCGAATGCACCACCCAGCGCATTTCTGAGGGGTGTGTGTGGGGGGTGAGGAGGAGCATTCGGGGACCTCAGACGCCCGGCAACCCCGGGACGGAGGGGGAGGGGCTGAATCACCCCGGGCACCCGGGCTGGAGGTGCCGCCGGGAGGTGCCCGAGCCGGGGGGTGCTCGCGTCACCCGCTACGTGTGCGAGTGATGCAAATGCAGACCCACGAGGGGCCGGCGCGGGTGGGCGGTGCGGGGGGAGGGCGCGGAGTCTCCGTCTGGGAGCGCGCGCGTGTGCGTCAGAGGCGCTCTGGTGATGGATGCGGGGCCGTACACACTGCGACCCGCGGGGGTGGAGGCGGGGGTGGAGGCGGGGTGGACTGCGGCGGGGGCCCAGCCGCGGCGCGGGCGGCCCGGAAAGCCCCGCGGGCGGGCGGGCGGGCGGGCGGGCGGCTCCGCAGTGCGCCGCAGTGCCGGGCAGGCGCTCCGCCGCCGGGCGCTCCCCTGGGGACCGAGGCGAGGCAGCGTCTATGAAGGCGCCACCATGGAGACCCTATGCGGTCTCCTCTCTCGCAGGACCGCCTTCCTGCGTACTGAGCTGACCGCGGGAGAAAGTTATTTTCGTTAATTCTTACTCTTGCTCCTGGAGGAGAACTGGCGTTCGTCTGGCGTTCACTCTCAGTGGCACAGGACGAAAGGCCTCGTGCCGGCGCCAAGTTTTCGTGTGAAAGCTCCGATGTGGAGGTTCGTGGGGTTCGGCAGAGCTGCCCTCGTTCCTTCACCGTGCTTCGGGAAGCCGGCGGGCCTGCCAGGGGGACCTGAGAACGGCTTACAGAAAAATCATGTGCTGCCTGCATCCTTTCTTTCCTGGCGTAAAAACACACGAGGAAAACAGCACCGTGCACGCATTCCCTGGTAGAAAATAAAAGGCACAATCCGCCTTTCATTCTATTTATTGTTATTATAATTATTCTTTTTAAAGAAGACCCCACTTTCTGGAAATCTAATGGCAAAGGTTTCTCCGCTGGTTTTACTGAGTGAGCCCCCATCTGCAGTGTGTGTGGCAAAAGGAATGCAAGTGGTGGTGGTAGAGGTTGTGGTGGTGGAGTGGGGAGAGGGGAAGCGCAGGAAAGCAATTATCACACACAATCCAGACAAAGATCCTGGTTCTGGCTTTATCAAGTATTATGTCATGTCACCTTGAGCAAGGGATTTACCCTGTTGGGTTCATTTTGTACATTTGAGGAATGTGGGAAATAGCTCCGACTAGCTCTGATTACAGAGTTGTTTTGAGGACAAAAGAGATGGTCTCAGAGAGCTTCGGACATGCACATTCTTTATGGACGCAAAATATTATGAGACAACATCTCTTTAAAGAAAAAGAAAACAAGTTTGTCCTTAAAAAAATTCTAGACTTTCTCCAGCACTGTTCCTTTAATGAAATTTGGCCTTCAGACCCAGCAGATGTAGACAATAGGCTTTTCCTAATAGTCTAATATAACATCAAGTGCCATTAGCTGCCGTCTGGAGAAGGAAATGGGGAAAAAAAAAGGCTCTGGATTACATCTCAGTATTTTGGTGATGTAGTAGAGAAGCCAAATTTATTTTTAGCGACCGAATGACAGTAAAAGTAGCTTCTCTAGTCTAACCAGCAGACTAGCCTACGAGCTTCCTGGGGGAAACCCTACTCATTGTTAACCCTATAATATTCCTGAAGTGTGGAAGGTGCCGCAGAGAACGAGATACAGGTTCTTCCCTCGGATTACCATAAAGGACGGCACAATGGGCGTCATGTGACGGCAAGTACCAGAAAATCCATTCCCTGTAACTAGGGATTTTTAGTTTTTACTCTGAGGTAAGGAAGCTTGTTGACCCAGTTCATAAATAAAAGACATCTGATTTGTCAAAATACTTCCTAACCAGCTCACTGTGTAGTTACTCATGTCATTCATATTTAAGCATCAGCTTCTATGAATAGTGAATGTAGGAGGCTGCATCAGGGGAAATCCTAGGATTTGCCTCCATGCTTTTTTTTAAATTAAATATTTATCATTCAGATTATTACATTTGATTCTTTTTTTTTCCCCTCCATAGCTCCCTTCCACCTGGCTCCCATCCTTCCCTCTACCCTTACCTCCCCGCCATTGACCTCATCCTTAGGTGTATGATTTTTGTCCAGTCTCTCCCTGCACCCCCCTCACCCCTTTCCCCAAGAATTACCAGTCCACTTCCTTTCTGTGTTCCTGATTCTATTATATTCACCAGTTTATTCTGTTCATCAGATTTTTAATTCACTTAATTTTTAGATTCACTTGTTGATAGTTATCTATTTGTTGTTCATAATATTTTATCTTTTACCCTTTTCTTCTTCCTCTTCCTCTTCTTAAAGAGTACCTTTCAGCATTTCACATACAGTAATACTGGTTTGGAGTTGATGAACTCTTTATCTGCCCTTCAATTCTGAATGATAGCTTTGCTGGATAGAGTATTCTTGGTTGTAGGTTCTTGCTACAACCTACAATGAATAGCAAGAGCTTCCATGCTTCTTGGTTCTATATTGCTGACATTTCTGTCTAATCTGGTTTAGAACATGTATTTCATGGCCAGTTAATTTCACGCAAAGATATCGTTTCTGTGAAGTCTGTTTGCAGTTCCCCAGCTGTGTGCAGTTTGGGTACAGCATCTTGAAATTGTTCTGGTTTGCTTTGTTTTCCAATTGCAGCCTTGCTGGGCAACCAGTGTAAAATGTAGCAGTGGATGGAATTTGGAGCTCTTTTTCTTTATCTGAGAGAGCTGAGAGTATCGATGGGGGAAGAGCCACTACCTTAATTCTTTCTGGAAATATGTCTTAATCGGATCTACAGACACCATTTAGTTTTATCCTGGCTGCCCCACTGAGGGAATATGATGATGGCTACTCTGTTGGGAAGAATTGAACAAATGGAGAGGGGTGGGTTTGGATGGTGTGGTCTTTTCTGGTCTTAATATTCTTTTCCTCCATGAAATGATGATATATGTGATGAGTTTTATTTTAAATTTGGACTTTGCTTACAAGTAGAATATAGGAAGTGATGTTGATGAACTCAGATTGAAATTTTACATGGAGCTGTGGGCTCTGTTTCTGTAAACTAAATGGTCTGTTAGATTTTGTGTTATGCCATGGGGGGCATTAATTAAAATATTTTTAAAAGGTCAAATTTGAAAAAATAATAACCCCAGCTTACTGTAAAGCAGATATTTAAATCAGTTTAACATGACAACATTTAAAATGTTTTCTGTACTGCACACCATGCCTGCTCTGTCTTTTCCCATGGACAGTATGTAATACAAATGATTAAGACCACACTAAGGACGATATTGATGGGCTTTTTTCTTCTCATAGCACTTGGACCCTCTTAGAATTCAAGAGCACAGTGAGATTTATGACAGATTAGAATAAGTGCTTCTCTTGTCACTATTTGAAAATCCTATGAATTATAATCTTAGAATAGTCAAATAGACCAGTGCTTCTCAAATAGCTATGTGTATCACCCCTTCCTGGGAAGCTTGTTCAAATGGAGATTTCTGAGCCCTATCCAAGACATTCTAATTGAGTGGTTCTGTGGGTGGGCCCAGAATATGCTGTTTATCAAGCTCTGGATGTCATCATTACGAGACCACACTTGCAGGGGCCCTTGACCTAGGCAGTGTGGCAGAGACCCAGAACCCATGGACTTACTAAACTATATTGCTCTCTTTAACATTGATCATCTCCTTGACGCCCTTAGAGAAGTCATATTCTAGCTAGCAAGATAGATTTGAAGATGACTAAATTCTTTGGTAACAGTCGATAAGGCAGGGGATTGGGAAGGACTCTGGAGACCATTGTGTAGATGATATCAAAGAAGGGAGGGCACAGGCAGAAAAAGCATCATGTATGACTTGTCAGTCTGTTAGAGTAAAGACTGAAAACCTTAACTTACAAGGCCTGCAAGCCTCTGAACAACCTGGCCCCTGCTCACTTCCATGACCTCATTTTGCAGGACCCCTTCCCCCACCCCCAAACCTTTCCCATCCTAGCAACCTGCACACATCAGCCTCTTCCTACTATGGCAATCTTATCACCTGCTCCAACCTACCTTCACAGTTCTAACTCCTTATGTTCTTCAGATTATAGGCCAGTCTTCTGTTTCTGGGGAAGCCCCCCAAGCCTCTCTTGTGAAGTTAAAATTCCCTTTCCTCTCACAGTGCACTTTTGCTTTTAAGTAAGGTTGTCAGAGAAAAGCAGGATGCTCAGTTAAATCTGAATTCAGATTAAGAACAAACATTTTACTTAAGGGTATGTTGTTGTTTTGTCTTGCTGTGTTGTCTCTAGTATCTAAAAGAGTATCTGGAACAAAGCAGGAGTTCAATAAATGTTATGAGGTAAATTAGCAAGCTAACTGGGAAAAATGGACAAGTTTCTTAACCTCTCTGAGCCGTCATTTTTCAGCTGTGAACAGATGATTTTTGTACCTCCTTTTTAGGATTGTGTATGAAGATTAAATACGAAAATATACGTAAATATCTTAGCATGTTATTTTGTAGACACTGTACTTTGAAAAGTGGTTTTTCTAATGTTTGTCTTGAAAAATGAAATGATTCCTTTTTAATGTAAGAAATCCTACTTCCTTTTTATTATAATGCAGTCTTGCTAGCCGACAGATGTTTCCTGAACATTTACCAATGCAGGGTGCTCTGAGATTGAGCTGGGCAGTTCTGAAGGAGGACCCATCTGTAGAATGGTAGCACCCGGTGCCTTTGTAACTGTGCAGTCACACGACCTCACATATGGAAAGGACTCTGTGGCCCGTCTGGTGTGGCTCAGTGGTTGAGCCTCAGCCCATGAACTGAGAGGTCACTAGTTCGATTCCTAGTCAGGGCACATGACCCAGTAGGGGAACTGCAGGGGGCAATGCAGGCCAATTGAAGTTTCTATCTCTCTATGCCTCTCCCTTTCCCTCTCTCTAATAATCAATAAAAAACAAAACATATTAGAAGGGCCCTGTGTTTGATTTATATGCTGCCGTCACTACTTGAAATTCTTGGAACAGGAGCCCCATGTTTTTCTTTTGCTTTGGGCCCTGCCAGCTATGTCTTGGGTCCGGGTAACCAGTGCGTATTTGTATATAGCACATGTCTTGGGAACATTATATTTAGTCTTCCTAATGACCCCGGGCTTCTCATTACTGGGAGAATTTATGATTTTCCCAGGCAATGGCTTAGAATTGCCTGAACCAAATTTAACGTCCTTTGCCACGACAGCCCTCAACTGATTACAACCACCCAGTGTATCTAAACCTTGGACTGAGCATCAGGGGCTTCTAAAGGACTGGACTTAAGTCTCTTATTTTGGGTCAGTCCTCTGGATCTCCCCATCTCTGCTCCTGAAGTTGCTGAATGATTGGAGCTTGAAGTTCCAGACCTGCCTTTGTAGGAGCACCAGCAGTGTGCTTTAGACGAGGTCGCCTCAGGGTTCCGGTTTTAAAATATGCAGATTTACATAAGATAAATAGTGATCTTGAGGGGTTGAACTTTTCTAAGAGAAATATGAGATGTTTGTTCTTTGCTGTAAATGGCCCAGCTGAGTCATGCAGTGCGGGAGCCTCTGCAGCCCGGAAGGCCCTGCGCTTTGGCAGTGGGGAGAGAAGGTGACCCACTTTACCATTTCAGGCGTTGATGAGCTTGTTTTAGTTGTACTCATTTTAATATTTAACATTTTTTAGATGGTCTAAGTAAGCATTCTTTTTTCCATTGGGCACTTAAATGTGTTTGTGTTTAAGAAGCAATATTCTAATAATTCCACGGGGCCATACTTGTGTTTGCTCTCATACTGTTATTCTTTCCACGCATGACAGTGTGCTCCAGTTCATGCACATCAAACACATTATGAACTGTATTGGACACAAAAGTAAGCTCCGTAAAAGATTACTTTTGAAATGTCCAATTAAATGTGCAGCCTGGGTCTCCTGTTGGCCAATCAGTGTGGAGGCAGAGAAACATAGACACACCATAGATAGCATTCAGTCATTTCTCTGGCACTTTTCTTAGCCCAGCTGTGGATTCATTCCCAGGCACTGCAGAGATTCCTCCTGAGTTCTCTGAATCCTCAGGGGTCAGCTGCAGTCCGTCCCGGCTCCCTGCAGGGTTGATGGACTGCCTCGCCCTGCCCAGAGTGCCATGGCCCCAGAATTGCAGAAACTGCTGATGCTACTGAATTCTCTCATGTCCCCAGAGAACTTAGAGGACTGTATGGAGACTGGTGAGAGGGCGCTTCAAATGACACAGCATCCTGTATTTTTAATCAGTAGTCCCCTCTGACCATTGTCCCAGGACCATAAATAGTGGTTCTCAAACTGCTGTTCACTTGGGATGAGCCTTATCTCAGGAGATTTCATAGGCCCTCCCTTCCACACAGGTTCAGAGGTATCACAATATTAAGATAAATCATCAGAATTTTGTGCAGGATGTTTGTGGCATCATTATCTGTGGTAATGGAAAGCTGGAAACATCCTAAATTTCCATCAGAGGCTAACTAGGTCAATAATGAAATACTATCTAGTCACTGAAATGAATGAAGTGAACCCCTATCTGTAATAATATGAAAATATTTTGAAGATATGTTATTAGTTTAAAATATAGCACTTTATTGACTAGAATATGTGGTATGTCTATATTTTTTAAAAAATTAAGGTATATTTAAAAGTCTGGAAGGATAAAGACCAAACAGTTATCTTTTGGGAGCAAGATAGAACCTTACACTTAGTACTTTATATATTTCTGAATTGCTTGAGTTTTTTACAGTAATCACATATTATTTTTGTAATTAAGTCATCAGTAAAGGTGGTAAGAATTAATTTCAAGACATTCCTAAGATGCTATTTTTCAAATATGTCTAAATATTGTTTTAGTGACTAAAAAGCAGTGCTAGTTTTTCCCATGGAAAATTTTCTAGTCCATAATATAGGTAAAGTAATCAAAATTTTGAGAATATAAATTATGTTGGTACTCAATAAAGCCATTTTCATTTTGAATGGAAAAAAAGAATCCACCTATAACCATTGAATGCAAGGGCCCTTGAGAAGGACAGCTCATTGCTGACTTAGTTATTAAAGCTTCCCCTGCTCCCCCACTTATGTTCTCCATAAATCTTATGTGTTCAATAGCTGTCAAAAGCCTATATTATGACCCAGAATATTTTGCTTTTAGGGACATTTTTCATTCTGCTATGTCTGTGTATTTGATGGAATTGGAGATGGGCAATTTTTAATCTTCTCTTCCCATGGGCCTAGAAGGTCCTCCTTCCCACTATCGATCCTCCCCCACTACGTACTAACATTTGCCTATGGGAAAGGCTCCTCCCTGTTCTTCAGGCCTTAGCTTAAAATTTCATGGCCCTCCATGGTAGAATTCAGGGCCCTTTCTCTCTCTCAGTCTCTCGTAGCCACCTCTGTGGGAGTGCTTCCCTGTTTTGTCATCATGTCCTCTCTACCCGTGTTTTCCTCCTACATTCTGAGTCCCTTGAACCTCACGGGAGAGCGTCAAGTCACGGAGATCTTTGTACCGATCAGTGCTGGACACATAACAGCTAAAAATACTTTAAATAATTTTTAACCTTTTAAATTGAAATCTAGAGGTAAAAGTGCATGCATTAAAAGGGTATAGAGCTCAATTGGTTTTCACAAACTGAGCAAATCCCTTTAACCAACACCCAACTCATGAGAGAGATTATTCCCAGTGCTCCAGAACCTCCTTACATGTCCTTTCCCGCCATAATTCCGCTCCACTTTCCTAACTTCAGTCTTTTGGCGAAGCCTAACAAAGCTCTCCTGCTCCCATGAATTTTTTTTCCTGCCCACTCTCTGAGAAACTGGTTGGCAGAGCCTTCCTACTGCTGATGGGCATGAGAATGCCAGGACTATGCTCAGGATGCTGTCTCTAGATGCCCAAACTTCCATTCCAACCCAGGAGGTAGGTGCCAGAGGCAGAGTAAAGGTCCCTAATTTATTCCATTCTCCTCTGGGCTACAGAGCAGCTCTGCTTGTGACCTTAATCTTAGTCCCTTATGAGCAGTTCTGTCATTTGACTTTCACTTGTATCAAAATGGATGTTTCCTTCTGTTTGCTAAAATTTGCTAAAATTTCTGATGAATGTGTGTAGAGTTTCCTCTAATGCTTTTAAGTGTCTACTTATGAAATCATTTCTTTTTAATAGCTAAAGGCTCCAGAGTTTCTATTTCTTCTTATGTCAGTTTTGGTAAATGACATTTTAAAAAAAGAATTTTTTTTTATCCAGCTTGTCAAATTTATTGCATAGGTATTTATAACCACTGTTGTGTGTGTGTGTGTGTGTGTGTGTGTGTGTGTGTGTGTGTGTGTGTTTTAATTCTGTGAACTTTGTGATTCTTGCATTGAATTGTGTTTTCTTTGTTGTTTGGATACTTACAAGCTCAGTCAATTTTTTTTTTTTGTATAGACTCTAGAACTCGAGAGTCCAGAGTCCTTACTTTAAGACCTTTAAAAATGTATATGAATTATTTAAGATGTGTTACTTCCTACTTTGTAGGGGCTGGAATGGTCTCTTAGTTCTGGCAAAAGATTAATTTCTCTTTGAAGTCATATAAATTATCATGCAAGATACTTTCTCTAGGAAGCCAGAGAGCAAATTATCATGTTGGATATTTTTAGTGGTCCATAGAATGACTTTTTACTCTTATGTAAAAAGGATGAGAACATATATCAAATGGTATATCTTTGTTGCTCAATAAATCTTTCATACATTAAAAAAAGATGTATTTACTATTTTGTTTGAACATGGAATAATTTCATTTGGTTATAAGCAAGTATTTAAACTCATTATTTCTTTTTTTTTTAATATATTTTATTGACTTTTGTACAGAGAGGAAGGGAGAGGAATAGAGAGAAACATCGATCAGAGAGAAACATAGATTAGCTGCCTCCTGCACATCCCGCGCTGGGGATGTGCCCGCAACTAAGGTATATGTCCTTAACCGGAATTGAATCCGGGACCCCTCAGTCCATAGGCTGACGCTCTTTCCGCTGAGCCAAACCAGTCAGGCTAAACTCATTATTTCTTTATCATAGAATAACAGCTTTAAAAATAACAGAACATTAATAATAAGATAGGATGACAGATAAACTTAATTAAAAATATTTAAGTGGGAGAACCCAGGTTTGTAGATGATACCAATTTATCTCAAAGCAAAAACATTTGATAAAAATGAAATACTCATGCCCTGGCCCATGGCTCAGTTGGTTGGAGCATTGTCCTGTATACCTAAAGGTTTCGGGTTCCATCCCCAGTCGGAGTACCAATGGGAGGCAACTGAATGACGTTTTCTCTCTCACATTGATGTATCTTTCTCCCCCTTCCTCTCTCTCTAAAAATTAATAAAAACATATCCTTAGGTAATGAGTAAAAATTTTTTTTTAATGAAATACTCATGCGCTTGCTGTGGGTCTACTGATTAATGCTATATATGTTTATAATCTGCAAGGGTAAATGAATCATGATTTGAATTTTGATGACAAGGGTTTTATGTTGTGACAACCAGGGGTCTTATTGAATCCTTATTACATCTCCGCCTGCCTTTAGAGGACTCTGTCAGGATATGGCAGATTTGGGATATTCTTTCCTTCAAGGTGATTGCTTGTAGGGGGATCTGAGCTTGTGGAATACACATCGGTATGGCTTGTTGGAGGGCTCTTCTACACCTCAGCAACTCATAAGGCTAGTGACTCAGCATTGGATGTTTACATAGAACAGGTTATCTTCTGCTTTTTCCCTGAATCCCACCTATTCCTTCTTTTTCCTAATATCCAGCCATTCCCTGTCCAACATTATGAATTTCTCATTGACTTTTCTATCCCTCTTTTAAGCGTACTTGCCTCTACTGTGCTGGGTGGGCAAGTATTTGTCAGACATTTATTGCTACATCAAGATGCCTAATCATACCCTCCAAATTTGGTAACTTATAGCACTAAAAATTTCTGTTCCCCCATGCACCTGTGGATTGGCTGGCGGCTGGATAGTATAGGTAGAGCTTGCTGAATTTTCTCCAAGTAGCAGGTTAGGCCCAGGTTTTTAATCCTACTTGGAATAATTGGCTGTCCAGTTCAAGTTTTTTTTGCATGGAGATGGAAGACACACAAGAGAGGTGAGTGGAAACATACGATGACTCTTTTTTAAAAAAAAATAAATATTTTATTGATTTTTTACAGAGAGGAAGGAAGAGGGATAGAGAATTAGAAACATCAATGAGAGAGAGACATCGATCAACCACCTCCTGCACGCCCCTTACTGGGGATGTGCCTGCAACCAAGATACATGCCCTTTACCGGAATCAAACCTGGGACTTTTCAGTCTGTAAGCCGACGCTCTATCCACTGAGCCAAACCAATTTTGGCTGTGATGACTCTTAAGCCTAGGTTCAGAACTGGTGCCTGCCACTACAGCCCACGTTCCCCTGATCAAAGACATGCAAGGCATAGGACAGTTTCATATAGCAAAGCATTGCCTCACATGTGGCACAGCTTTCCACTGTCCCATCAGACATCTATTTGGGTTGAAAATTGGCTTTCTAATAAGTGAAGCCTGGAACTTTTTCTGTTTTATATATAAATACAAGTATTTTATTTGTAACATTTTATATTTTTCAGTAGTGAAACTACCAATAAATCAAGGAAAGATTGTATTTTGTTTTGTTTCAAGTCTTACTAAGAATTGTTCATCATTTTTGAAATCACATCATCAGTGGGTAACAAACACTGTGATATTTGATTTGCTGATAAGCTCACCTCTATTTGTCTGCATTGATGTTTGTCGCATTCGTGGTTATTTTACATTTAGAAGCAAACAGCTCATGTCTTCACCTTGTACTCTATAGTTGTTACATGGGATATTTACATATTTGAAAACATGATTTATTATTCTATTTCTCTTTATTACTATTAAGGCATCATGTAAGTATTTTGAAATTATGTCTGCAGGTAAGGTTATTTTATCTATGAAAATTATGTAATAAGGCATTGCAAAATACATGTTTTTGGTAGGGCTGTTGGCCACTCTAGATTCTCCATATTTCAGCAGCATGTGTAGTGAGCTGACTTACGTTTGAGTGTGGGAAGGGGCAAGTTGTGACACAGGGAAGACTTTTCCATCTTAGCATTATGTCTGAAGAAACCATGCATTTTCTGTAAAGATCGCCACATACTCTTCTAGCAGTGGCTGCGAAGGGAGTAGGGTGTGAGTAGGACCTGCCTACAGAAATGATATGTCTATAGAGAATATAGAAGCCTTCATCATACTTCTGCTTCGAGGCTCACCCCAAATGCAAGCAGTCTGGGGACCTGGGCTGAGAAGGTACTGAGTGTTTACTATGTTATCGAATCTTGATTGTGACAGGCAACAATAGGATAGCCAACTGTTCCAGGTAGAATTAGAAAGCTGAACCTGACCTGCAACTGTGAGAAAACCCGGAAGAAAGAAGAAACAAACCAAGTGTTCAAACATAGCTGCTCCAGCAACTGAGGGAGATGCCCAGTGGTAATCTGGTGGTTTCTTTCTAACCCTGTTTTTAAAATCCCATTATTCTCTGAGGTCCCTGCCAGACAGTGCTTTCTGTGGGATTCTCCTGCCAGAGTTGTCTGTGTATGAGGGTGGGAGTCCTCTGAACTGCTTCCAGAAGAGACTCTGACAAAAGAGGGAGTGAAAACTTGGCAACTATCTTGATCCATAGTTCAAGGGTCTGAATATTTTCCTATCAACTGAAAATGCTGTGAGGATAATTCAGAAGAAATAAATCAGAAGGCAGTGAAAGAGGGATCCAGAAATAGCATATGCTGCTCTGTGTGTCTTCTAATCTTAAGTTGCAGTATTGATAAAGACACACACTCTTTATTTATGGCAAGCAGAGGACATTGCTGTTGGGACAGGGCTTGCTTCATTTATTGATAAATACTACATTACTGCTGATTGTTTGCCCAAACATTCATTACTGTGAACCTGACTATGTAATGATCATACCTGCCTTTTGGGATACAAATGTGCACAAATAAAAAGGTTTGATAATATTCAAAGGCAGTGAATTAAAAAGAATCCAAACCTATAAAGGTCAACATTCACTTCCCAGCAAGCCCAAGGAGAAATGCCAATATTTAATATATTTGATGTGAGATGTAGGGATATTACCCATCTTCTCTCTACAGCTTTATCTAACATTAAAAGAATTATGGGATTCTTCTTAAGGGCAGACAGCAGCAAAACCTACTGGGAGACTGAGAGACATTTGAGCCTCACTCACATTACACAGATGGAGTCTGAGCCAAGATTAAAGAGATATTTTACAATAAAGGTCTAATCCAGTCTACTACTACTTTTTTTGGCATTATGCACTCCCTAATTATTATCATATAACACAATTGCTATGCTGATTACCACATCAGGCATGTGGTATGTAACATTATATTCATTTAATAAAGCTTCTAAATAAGGTGGAACTTAATAGTTCATGCTATATGCAGTTTCTGGCTTAGAGATTTTTTTTCACTTAGCAGATGATTTTGAAGTTGGGTACTACAAAAATTTTAAAAATCAGATGATGCACTATCTTTGGCTAAAATTAAAGTGCAGTAGAGTGTGCACTTGAGTTCTTGGGGCCTCAGTGATGATATTTCTGAAGTTACTTCTACCAACCTCCCACTGGGAATATTAGCACTTTCTTTTGCTGGTGTGCGTGTGTGTGTGTGTGTGTGTGGTCTTCATTTTCTCTACTGGTATTGATGGGCTGTGACATCTTCACTCAGGGAACCATGAGAATGCTAAGTGCTTTCTTAGGGTCTTCTTGATCGGATTGTATCTTTCTGCTAGAAGAGGTTTGCACCCTCCCTCGAAGGGATAACTGACCACCGATTTTCAGTCTGGCTGATATATGACAACACAAAATTCTCTTCTTAATGGTTTTCACTGTCTCTTCGACTGACAGTCTTGGAAATCAGTATGCCTAGTTTTTCAGGGACCACTCTGCTTGTCCTCAGCCCACAGGCCTTTTGGGTTTACATTCAGGAGAGTTCAGCTTACCTTCTAGTAACGGTGAGAGCAATTTATGATGCTCTTTTTTTCTGATCATAAAAGGTTTTCCTTCTTTTTATCCAAGCTGACTTTTTCATTCAAAATTCCAAGCTTAATTCTAAGAATTAGCCTGTGTCTCTGTGTGTCTATTCCTTAGGCTAACAGATTTCCCATGTCTCAGAAGAGATAAAATGGGGAGTTGGCCATCAGATGTGAATTCTGGTTTTTAGCTGGATTTTTAAAATGTGCCAGAAGTCTCTAAATGGGCAGCCCTGTCAGAAAATTGGCCATAATAGTTTATTTGTAAAATGCTCAGCAAATGTTTATAATGCCAATAAAATTAGCAAATGCTTATCAACTTTGTTCAATGTTAGGATAATTAGAACAGGAGGAGCTTTAGATAAATCATGGAATTTGTTATTTAGTCCGGATTCATATAAATCTGCCTTTTAACTCATCAGGGGGTTAAGATTGACTATTAATTTATTTGTTTTGTTTGTGAGCTCAAAAGCTACAGATATGCTAAATGAAACAAATGCAGCTTCCTAGTACATAATGGCAGCAAAACTACTTTAATTCAATTTAGCACAGTTATTGCCCTTAAAGAGTATACTTTCTTATGAGATCATTAAAGGTACTTGAATTTATCTGGATGTAAGAAGAAATATATGTTTTTAATGACAGTCTTTAAGTATTTAAAAGTTAAATGCACCAAAGATGGTACCTGCTTTTTCTTTTCTTCTTAAGAGTATACAGGAGAAAATAGACTTGAGTAGAAAATTGAAATATATATTTTTTAATGAAAGAGAAATTTTAATTCAATTTTAGTGAGCAAATTGACCATCTCCCTTATGCAAGGGATAGTCTACGCCTTAGGAAAAATGAGATGGGTGGGGTATAGCCTGGGATCTCAAGCACATAGACCTGGGAGGGGGGCTCAGACAGGTTACATAGCGGAACTGTGAAAGAGTGGGAGTTCAGTAAAAGCAATCCAGCACTCTGTGGGGTCAGGACATTTGCATAAGGAAGGGTTTCTCTGTCTCAGCTCTGTTAACATTTGGGCCAGACAATTCCTTGTTGTAGGGGGCTGTGCTGTGCATTGTAAAGGATGGTTAACAGCCCCTCTGGCCTCTACCCATTAGATGCCACTACTAGAGTTATATTCTCACTTAATATCTGAAAACATTTAAAAAATGTTTTTATTGATTTCAGAGAATATTTTCCCTCCAGTTTTCACAACCAAAAATATCTCCAAATATTGCCAAATGTTCCCAGGGTAGGATCATGTGCAACATTGCCCCAGTTGAGAACCATGGATTTACGGATAATCTTCATAAGCAATCACATTTGAGATGTACCCTGAAGGGCAGATACAGCTGTTTGGGCCTTTTTGATGGCAGGGAATTATCTTTATCAGAACTGCACATTTAGAAAGATAAACTTGAAGTTAGGTGTGCAATGGCTTAGAGTAGAGAATCTCGAGGTAGATACCAGCTAGGAGTGGCCAATTTCAGTTACATCATACTGATGGACCCCATTCTCCATTTGTTCTGTGAAGCAGCCCACACCTCTATTGTGCCTCTATAAGGAGTAGGCACTGGTCCCGCTGCTGGAAGTAGAACAGCAAACAAGACAATGTCCCTGTTCTTAGGGAGCTTATATTCCAGAAGAGGAGGAGACCAACATAACAACATAAAAATGAAACTCAAAATACTTTAAAAAATTATAAAACAGTTTACGTGATCATTAGTGACTAGAGAGACTGCTAATATTAGTGATAAAACTTATAATTAAGATATACTAACAACTTTGTTGAAGTAAAATTACATTTACATCAACATTTATTAGAAATCTCATCCTTAGGCGCCCCAAAATAGAGGTAAACTAGAATGTATTTCTTCTCTGTTGAGCTATGAAAGTATCTGTTTTGAAGAACACTTTTTCTAAATTTATTCAATGAAAAGGGATTTTACTTGTGGCTATTGGACGTTTGGACACATCCTTTTAAAACAGTGTTGTCATATGTCAGCCAGACTGAAAATCAGTGGTCAGTTATCCTTCAAGGGAGGGCGCAAACTTCTCCTAGCAGAAAGAAATTATCTAACTAGAATTCTACTAAAACATAATCTGGTCAAATAAAACTGATAAACAGTAACCATAGGTATTGCTTAAATATCTTAATTTGGAACAGTATGTTGCTTGCTGATAAATATCACAAAAAAATCACTAAATTTGGATATACTTAAAAATAATCTCCTGAAGGGAAAAGAAAGATTTTTGATAGATTCTGTATGGCGTGTCTTTGTGTGTGTGAGAGAGAGTATGTGCGTTTAACATAACCATTTCCATTTGGTGATAGTTATCAACCTTCAATGTAAGGTTATAATGGTTCCAGCACACACTAAGCCATGCTTCTAGGTACTTGTTATTTAGTTTTTATCACACCCAGAGTCCAGGCCACTATAATCTCTCCTGTGGAGTACAGATTCCTAGCAGGCCATAGCTGTTCTGTTCAGTGAAAAGAGCATCAGCCCGAGGACTGAAGGGTCTTGAGTTCAATTCCAGTCAAGGGCGTGTGCCTTGGTTGCAGACTCGATCCCCAGCTTGGGTCAGGCATGTGTCTCTCTCACATAGATGTTTCTCTCTCTCTGCCTCTCCCCCTCCCTTCCATTCTCTCTAAAAATCAATGGAGAAATAGCCTCAAGTGAGAATTATACACGCATACAACATCACTAATGGCCCTGGCCAGGTAGCTCAGTTGGTTGGAGGTCATCCCAGATGCCAAGTTTGCAGATTTGATCCACAGTCAGGGCACATACAGGAATCAACCAATGAATGCATGGGTGGGTGGAGCAACAAATCCATGTGAATGTTTATGTAGGCTTTACTCGTGTCTCCAAAACTTAGAAATAACCCCAATGTCTTTCAGCTGATGAATGGTTAACAAATTGTGGCTTATTTACACAGTGGAACACTAAATGATAAAAAAAGGAACAATACTGATGAATGCGACAACAAGGATGAATCTCAAATGCAATATGCTAACAGAAGCTACATAGTATATGATTATTGTTATATGACATTGGAAATGGCAGAATTGGTTGCCAGGGGCTGGAGTTAGGAGGAGGGTTAATTGCAGATGGGCTTGGGGAATTTGGGGGGTGAGAGAACTGTTTTATATTTTGATTATGATGTGTTGTGTGTTTGTCAAACTTGCAACATTATATACAAAAAGGGTGAGTTTTACTGCATGTAAATTATACCTTAACAAAAGAGCCGAAAACAGTTTAATGTATTGTGTCTCTGAGTAACTTTTCCATATCACCTAGGTTTGTTTCTGATTTCGTTTCCCTGTTTTTGGCGCCTCCTATCCTTGTCTTCAATAACAGGCTTGTCCGCTTGCTCCCCCATTGCTCTCTGGATGGACTCTCGCTCCTGCTAATTGATTTTAGCTTCACCAGGCACTGTCCTCCTCCGATCAGTTACACAAAATTGACCTTCCCAGAGCTAATCCCCAGCAAGCCTTGTGTTTTGATCTCATTATATTCTGATTGGAAACCAGTGAATGCGTTTCTTACTATTTACCTATTTACTCTGAGAGGATAGATTTCCTTCCACCATTCTCCTTGGCATGTTTGCTTCCCCATGCCACCTATGCCATTGAATGATGGTGTCTGGCTTTATCTAGGTTTTCCGTGGACATAGGGACGAATTTTTTTTTAGCAGATTATAACTTGGGTCACCATATCATTTATTGTTCAAATGAGAACATTTTAGTTTGAAAGATGGTGGAGTACCGTTAATAATTATTCTAGGATATCAGGTGTAAACTACAATTGTCTCAGGAATCTGGGACCTATGGTCACACTAATTACATGGCACAGATATACTATATATAGGTATTCAACAATACATTCACTTTTAAGATGGTTAAGTTAAAAGTGGCTATTTAAGTAGTTTTTCACCCATTTTTCTTCATGAATTGCATGGCATACTACGATGGGCATACTCAGCTACAATTTCTGGTTAAACATACAATTCTGCTCCTTTCTTTCCTACTCGAGGAGCTATGTCAGAATGCAAATCAATGTGAGTTGATACTTTAGGGAAGTACCTGTCACATTTTACTGTGTGTACAGATCGCCTGAGGATCTTGTTAAAATGCAGATTCTGATTCAGTAGACCTGGGGTGGGGCCTAACATTCTGCATTTCTAACAAGGTCCCAGGTAATACCAATGCTGCTAGTCCGCAGATCAGTCTCTGAGAAGCAAGGAGTTAGGGGCAAACTTTGAAAGCCACTGGCCAGTTTGGAAATTTAATTTGTTGATAACACAAAGCATCTGATTGCTTATCTGATTGGGAGGCACTCAAGTATTGAGTCACTAAAACAAAGATCTATTGATGCATTGAAATTGAATGTTTTGGTCCAATAAAAAAGCAGGAAAAAGACACTCTATATTTTTTGATGAGGTCTATGCAGCCAAAGGCAGATAAGACCATTCATTGCTTCTCTTTAGACTAAGAAAACTTGAGGGAGATAGCTATATTTTACACACACACACACACACACACACACACACACACACACGAAAATGAATGGATTGTTGCAAGTTCTTTTTGAAGTAATTTTAAAAGAAAATGGATTTCTGATATGAAATTGAATTAAATTAAAATGTTTTCAGCCCAGCTGGTATGACTCAGTGGTTGAGCATTGACCTGTGAACCAGGAGGTCACAGTTCCATTCCTGATCAGGGTTGCAGACTTGATCCCCAGTGTGGGGCATCAAGAGGCAGCTAATCAAGAATTCTCTCTCATCATTAATATTTCTATTTTTTCTCATTCTCCCTAACTCTCTGAAATCAATAAAAATGTTTTTTAAAAATGCTTTCAGATATTAAATGAGAATATAACCTCCATTATCACCTTATATTGAAGGTTGATAACTATCACCAAATGGAAATGGTTATTTTAAACACACACACACATGCCACACAGAATCTATCAGAAGTCTTTATTTTCCCTTCATGACATTATTTTTAAGTATATCCAAATTTAGTGATTTTTTGTGATATTTGTCAGCAAACAACATACTATTCCAAATTAAAATATTTGAGCAATACCGATGGTTAGTGTTTATCAGTTTTATTTGACCATATATATGTTCTAGTGGAATTCTAGTTAGATAATTTCCCCACACATTCTGCATTTAGTACAGTGTAGAAGTTTTATTGGTGATTTCTATCCCTAAGAAATGAATCACAAATGTAAAAAATGAAATTATGGATGTATGGAAACTCAACGTAAAGAAGTCAGGACTCTGTATTTTCTCATAGAGCTAAATTAGATTAATGACCTGTCCTACATTGATTTATTATATGCATTCTTCATGTTGTCTCCTTTTAATCAGTTTTAAACACATACAGATATACACTAAGTGCTTTCTGGTTCTGTTTTTCTATCTAGTTTAGACACATTAACTAGCTTATTTCTGAGAAAGTCATAGATGCCAAGTAAATAACAAGTAATAGATTTAATTTCACTTTCAGTGTTTTAGTTTTTTATTAGTTTATAAATTTGTTGAGTTCTGTCACTTTTCTGTGAAAAAAATGCAAACCATTTTATAGAGCATACAAGTAATAATTTATATATTGAAGTAAAATCCTCAACTAATTTATACTCTAAAAATTCATAGAAATTGCATAATAACACTGACAATCATTCATGCCCACTTTAGTATCAGATAATACAAGTCAAAAACTGAAAGTTTTTTGAGATCTTTTATATCAGTTTTCTAATTAATAAATAGGTGAAGAAAAGCAGAAGAAAAGTTTTTAAAACACTTGCCTAATCATGTAACCAGTTAGTGACAAAGGCAGTATTGGAATCCAACCTTCTTCATTCATAGTTCAATGCTGTTTTTATGTGGCCTCCTGTTTGTTTTCATTTTGTATTATGTATTTTTTAAGTGTTTAACATGGCACCATATTTGATAAATTTTAATTTGAAGAAAAGCAGAAATTATCTACCGAGAGTATCAATGAGGTATCAAGGATGCATCTAGGTCTCTAAAATGGACATTGAGTTTACCAAAATGATTTCTCTCTACTACTTTTACTTTTTGCTTCTGTCACCCTCCAAATAAAGAGGAAAAGAACATGAACACCTCCTTTCAATCATCCATGGACTTCTTACTGAAATTAAATAGGAAATGTAAAATATCGAAATACAATTCAGCAGGAGGGAGTGACAAGCTATGTGGTGGCTGCGGGTAGCACGGTGAGCATTTGTATATGGCCCCATGGACATAATGGCTATTCCCTGTCCTTGTGGCAGTCAAAATTGGCCTGTTTGGAAAGGAGCTGGCCAAAGTGCTGAAATATCTGGCCCATCCAACAACAACAAAAAACCCCCTAGAACAACACTTCCTGAACTTACTTGATCATGGAACAGCTGAAACTAAATCCAGTGGACAGTTATCAACTCTTATCTTTTGTTACCCATCAGCAACTTTTGCCACAGTTGATCATTCCCTCCTTGTGCTAATTATAAAGATACTGTCTCATTAGAAGTGACAGTTTCTCCCACTTGCCACATATGATTCCAGTTTTCCCCCAGCACTTGCAGAACCGCCCTGTACTGGTATTTCTTCAGGTCTCCCCCAAACCTCAAAATGTGACCTTATTTGGAAATAGAGATTTTGCAGATGTAATGAGTTCAGATGAGGTTATAGTGGATAGAGTAGGTCCTAACCCCAGTGACTGTTGTCCTTATAAAAAGACCATTCTGAAGATGGAAGCAGATATTGGAGAGATGTGTCTCCCATCCAAAGAGCATCAAGGATTCCTGGCAACCACCAGAAGTTAGGAGAGAGGCATAGAGCAGTTATTCTCTCACAGCCTTCAGAGAGAGATGGCCTTGCTGACACCTTGCTTCCATGCTTCTAATCTCCATCTGTACTCAGAGAGGATACATTTCTGTTGTCTTAAGCTACCAGGTTTATGGTAATTTATGGCAGCCCTGGGAAAAGAATACCCTGCCTCATCATAGCCCTGTCAGAGACATAAGCGCCAGGTGGCTGACAGCCCTTTTTGGAAAAGGGTTCCCGGACCCATGAGGCCCCTCCTTTTAGCTCAGAGTCACCAGCACCAGCTGAGCAGCACCTGCTTCTCAGGTGTCTGAGCTTATCTTTGTGGGGCCCTTCCTCTAGGCATATTTCATAATTCTCCCAGCCCTAGAGGTGCTCATTTTTTTGTGTTTTGTTTTTTTTCTTGCAGTTGCTCTCTCATTTTGGAGATCTGAGGGGCAATGATTATAGGAAAACATTAATTAACTGCTCTATAATTCTTAAGTAGAATCAAATGTAGGTTCATTTTATATACAGCCAGTTTCCTAATAGAGTGGGTGCTATGGGTTTGAATTGCATTCTGCCCAAAAGAAGTTGAAGTCCTAACCTCTGGTACCTGTGAATGTGACTATTTGGAAGTAAGGTCTTTGCAGATATAATCAAATAAAGGTCATTAGGGTGGGCCCTAATATGAGTGGTATCCTATAAGAAGAGGGACATTTGGACATAGAACACAAGGAGACTGCCATGGGATGACAGAGGCAGCGACCGAACCGATGCAGCTGCTGGTTGTGTTGAGTGTTGGTGGCCACCATGAAAAGTGAGGGAAAGGCAAGGAAGGAGTCTCTTCTACGGATTTTAGAGGGAGTGTGGCCATGTTGGCGCCTTGATTGCAGATTTTGAGCCTCTAGAACTCAAATGCCACCGAGTTTGTGTACTTGGTTCCAGCAGCCCTAGGGCTGATATACCTCTGAACTTAATTAGTTTCAATTGTTGTGTGTTTTCTAGTGGAGTCCTTAGGATTTTCTATATGTAGGATACATTATATTAGAAAACTAATACAATGGTTTGTACCTGGAAAATAGATATTTCAAGACACAATGACGTAAGTCAACTCTGATTTTCCTTAGAAATAGAATAGCAGTTAGGGGTTACATCTTGTTACCACTGCTCTTCAGAGGAATGACTGTCCACAGTGTTTTTAGTCCCCTAAAACTGTTAGTGGCATCTCCAAATAGTGAAGTATGTTCTAACATGCATGTCACAAAGGGTTTGCTTGTATGTTTGTTGAGATCTTTAGGAGGAGAATGCTAGTGAATAGAAGAGAAGCTGTGGGAGTTTGTCCAAACAGCTAGAAGGGCCACCAACCCCGGGGTGGAGGAGGTGGGACGAAGGCAGAGGAGGCCTCCTCTGCTTGAAATCAAGTGTGCGGAGTGTGTCTGGTGTCTCCTCTTGGGCTGCAGGAAGTGGGCATCTGAATGTCCTTGGCAAAGCAGCATCAATAGAAACGCACTTGGGCAGAATTGCTGGATTTGTATGTAAAAGGTTAGTAGGCAGGGCACTCTCTCAAGCAAAGGCACGTTCCTGAGGCTATTGATCTAATTGAGCAGACCCTCAGGGATTGTGGAGTTAGCATTTGGGAGTGAACAGTCAAGAGCAGTCCCTTCTCCTTTCTGACCTGTGGGAACTCTGCTAACAGACCCCAGAGTGTCGAGGTTGGTGTACAGAAATGAGTGATGGGGAAGTGAGCAGCCGAGCAGCCACCAGCTCCGACCTCTCTGTGGAGCTCTGATGTTCTGTTTGCCTCCATTTTATGGAGCAATTGGAAACTGAATTTTGGAAACCAGAATGGGATGTCAGCAGGCACAGTGCTGCCTATTTGTCATAAAGATGCTGAGAGCCTGAATGTTAGAAGTTCAGCACTGCTTGGCCACTGAAAACCAGCGTTCAGAGCTGGAATACTTAGAGCTGGTTTCCCATGTCTTAGAACTGGCCCTCTGTGACCCTGGGCCAGTTCTATTACATCTCTCAACCTCAGTTTCTAGATCCATAGAATCTACTCTAAGTACCAATGAGGATCAAGTGAGATAATGTATGGGAAATTATTTTGTACATGTTAATATGCTATACAGATGACGTGCCATAAATGAATGTCCCTGAACACGACTGAGAGCTAGGAGTTGAATATTGCCTTACTGTGGAAATATTGGGGGTAGGAGGGAAAGGGAGAGGGACCAGATAAGCCAGATGGATTCTGCTTATATTTAGAGAATCTTTTAGGATCTTTTAAATCGTTAGGACCCAAAGCTCTTACTTAAGTAAAAAATTCAATTTAGAGGAAAATAATTTACTTTTTGCGCTTCCAGACATGTTGGCTCAGTCCTCAAACCCAGAGGTCCCAAGTGCTCTGTTAAAGCCAAAGTCAGTGGTCACTTTCCTAACGAGTCTTTCAAAATCTGGCTCACACACCTACTGGCCGTGCTTTAAAATAGCAGAATCCACTGGAAGGCAGCGTCCACTCTGAGCCCGTAGGCCTTTCTGCCTTCCAGCGGGCTAGTGGAAGGACCCCTTCCCTACTCCTCCTGCCCTGGCCCTGTGTGTACAGTGTGCCCTGCGGCGTGGTGAGCAGTCCAGCTGGTTATAATGCAATCAGAGTCCTACTGGAAAGGGACTTCAGAGGAAATAAACTGCGCCTCCTTCTCACTGATCTCCCATCTCACCCTCTCGTATTGCCCATCCCACGACCACTCAGCTGCTGCTTGCCACAGGCACTTGTGGCCCAGGAGTTATTTTTTTAATGGACCTGTAATGATAAACTCCATCTCTGACTCCTTTTTGTTAAAATCTAGGGCTGTCCTAAAGAATCTGGACCTGTCTTTCTTAAAGAGTCACATGTGATGTCCTTTTGATGATAGCAAAGGTGATTGTTAATGATGAATACTTACGATGACCACTTGTGAATTATGTGAGCTTGAGAGAGGGTGAAGTAAGGCCCTTTTCCAGAAAGGAAATGGATGTGTCCTTCTCCCTCCCCCACCATGTGCCCAGCAGTGTACTCCATTTGCAGAGTGACCTCTGGGACTGTTACAATTAGATTCCAGTGCTGAGGGAGACTGCAAGATGAAGGCGAGCATCTCTCCATTGCCCAGGCCACCATGGCAGAACAGTTCACTCCCCAGTGGTAGCACCAAATTGATTCGCCTCCCATAGGTTAGACCAAGAAACATCAAAATTAATTTGCTTTCCTGGGATCATACTAAGAGGCAGTGGCATCTGTCCTGCCTCTGTCCTGGTAGGTTTTTAAAATTATTTCAACACATGCTGAGTTGCTTGTATAGCCTTCTGCTTCCTGTTGGCGGCCCTGGCAAACATGTTTTCTCCCCAATGTGGCTCACCTTGGATGAGGGTTCCCCAGCACTAGTCCTGAGGATGCTTGTTCTGGGGTCAGATGAGTTTCCTGCTTCTTGGAAGAAAGATGCACACAATGCCTGCTAGCAGATCACAGCTCTGACAGGCTTTGTAACAACAACAATAAAATACAATTTTGCTTAATTTAGTGCTCCATTCAGTGATTTTAACAAATAATTTCAGGCATTCCTCTAGCTGCTGGGAATTTAGCCAGGAACAGAACAGAAGTTCCTTTTATCATGGAGTTTATAGTTTGTGAGGAGAGTCAGACAATAAAAAGACAAATAAAAATATATAATAGGTTGTGAGATGGTGAAAGATGATAAGGAAAATAGCATAAGGGGTCAGGGCATGATAATTGAGGGCTCTGTCTTAGATGGTGTGGTTTAGGGGTTTACATGGAGATGAGAAGAAACTGGAAGGAAGTGAAGGAGGAAGCCTAGCAGTTATCTTGGGGGGAGAATATTTCAAGCAGAGAGAATAGCAAGTGCAAAGGCCCGAAGGCAGAAGAATGTTTGGCACATTGGAGTAGGCTGAGGTGGATGAGAGGTGTGTGGTGGTAGACGATGAGCCCAGAGAGGAGGTGGGCCAGACCATGGAGGGGCTGAGGAAGTGAGAGGGAAGACGTGGGGGGTTCTTAGCATGGGACTAATACTCTCTACCCTACCTTGGGGAAGGGTTTCTCTGGTTGCTGTGTGGATAAGAGCCTCTAAGGGCCAAGGGTAGAACCAGGAAGAACAGCAAGGAGGCCATTGCAGTATCCAGGTAAGATAGGATGTTGGCAGGACCAGGTGGGATGTTTGTAGGACCAGGTGACAGGCAGTAAGGTGGTGAGAAAGTGCTGGATATATCCCATCTTATTTGTCTATAAACTCTTTTTGAGGAACACTTTTTAATATCTTTTGAAATGCATTTTAGAAAACACTGTTGTGGATAATCAGAGGTTGATCATGTATTTCTGTCAGTCTGACTTTCCTCTCTGTGCTGTTTCATAGTGGATCACAGTGTCAGAGAGGGGAGATACCAGAAAGCCAGTGGAAGAAATTGAACATTGTAATTTTAACAGGTATGGTTTGGGTTGAGTTTGATGTTGGTCCCAGAGGTGTGACAGTCAGAGAAAGCATTGGAAATCTACTTTTGTTCTGGATCTCAGAAAGGTTTTTAAAATTATTTCAACCCAAGCTGAGTTGCTTGTATGGCCGTTAATAAGCTAAGTCCTTGGTAAGTAAATACTTTACTTGTTCATTGTTTGCCTGGTAAACACAGTTTAGAATCTATCCCATAATATCATACTACCAAGTGCCAGCACATATCTTTTCGCATTTTAAGATACTTATCTGTTTAGTTGTTGGAGATTAAATTAAGTGGAAAATTCCTTGTTGGTGAGGATGTGCCTTTAATTCATGTATGTATAGAATCGGAGTCTAGACCCTACTGTTGAGTAGCTGAAATGTAGCTGTTAGTTGAATTAGTGAATGAATGAGTGTCCAGCATTGCCTTGTGCACCAAGAATATGAGATGAACCAAAACAAGGTCTCTTTCTTTAAAGAAATGGCAATCTGGGGAGTGGATGGATGACTTCTGACTTCCCTTGTGACCATGGCTTTCGGCCCAGATCTGTTCTCATACACTGGTAGGCTATTCACTTGGGAGGATTGAAATTAAGAAGTCCCTCCGGTCCCCCAGTATCTAACTTATCAACCCAATTACTCAGCTTGAAATTGCTCATTTTACATAGTTCCTCAGACTAAGGAACTGCGAGTATTTCCAGAACTCCTTAGCCCTTTATTTGCATATTGCATATGAATTGGTGAGAACTCTTTTCACCAATGACAGTGAAGGAGAGAGCTTTGTTACAAAAGAAACAAAGGAGAGACCAGAGCACCCATTCTCCAGTGGCTACCTTGATCCTACTGAAGTATCTGGTTCCAAAGGAACCCTGGGCAGAACATGGAACACGGAGTCAATGAAGAAAGAGTCCAGTTCTCTTGCTTTGTGGGTCATACCACGGGGACTGTGCACCACTAAACACCTTAGTGTCCTGGCTGCACTGCATTCAGCCACAGAATGCTGGTGGAGGCCTTAAGGAGAGTCTCTGGTACTGCCCTCCAAGAGGCCACAAGCAATGGGAGCAAGTCCTTGGGGAGCATGCTCTGGGGACTTATCATGAGCTCGGAGATGATGAAGTAAACAAAGGAGCTTTTGTAGCCATCGCCCTAGGAACCTTGCAAAAATGAAATATTTACTAGGGAAAGCATATACAATGCAGAAAAATAAGTCCTTTTCAGACACTAAAGGGAATACAGTACAAGCCTCGGGGGGCGGTGGGAGGAGGCTTGGGGGAGTTGGGGATCTGTTCCCTCATCCTGTTGATGTCCCAGGGAGTTAGTTAACTGAGGTCCAGGAGAGTGTTTTGCTGTTATCAATGTAATACTAGCGAGGCAGACTTGATAGCTCTGGCTCTGCCTTTGAATTGCGTTAACAACTCTGCCAGCATGCTGATCACATTGCCTGACTTGCTCAAAAAAGGCAAGGGGACAAATAGGCATGCTTCCTGGTGTTCTTCCTGCTAAACCTCAGGGAGTGTTTCCCCGCAACAGCCATAAACGCCCAGGCTGAGCCTGTTCTGAAAGAGAGGCTGCTGCCTGGAGACTCCCAGCCTGAGCTCCTGGCCAGAGCAGAGCACAGCCAGACCGTATTTAATCGTTATTGTTCCTTTCAGAAAGGGAGATGGCACTGTCACTGCTGGAGGATGCGTTATACAGGACATCCTTCTATTCTTCTATCATTTCAAATCTACTAGCACTTACTGAATTAGGTACCAAGAATCAAGCTTCGCCTTTTAATGTTATTTTATTTAATCCTCCCAAGAGCACTTTTATTTTCTATTTCACAGGCAATGCCATGGAGTACTGAAGTCCATAAATATCTTGCTTCATGTCACAAAGCTAGAGAGTGGCAAAAGCAGTAGGAGGACCCAGGTGTGTCAACAGGATCACTGTTTGTGTCTAATCATGCAGGTCATTTTACTCTGTCTTGGACACCTGTTTGCTCAAGGGATATCCTGGCGTTTCTGTATAAACTTAGGAATAAGCATGTGTGTGCTCCCCTGAGGTGGGGTATGGATTACACAGCTCTTTTGTGTTCCAACGTTGGGTCCAAGTAACTGCCCAACACCAGTATTTCACTGGCTCCATAGCCAACTTCTAAATACATAAGATATAACCATCTCATTTATAAATTGCCTGGATCTGTTTCTTTTCCTCATCTGTGTCCAGAGATGGGCAAGCAGAGAAACAGAAACTAGTCTTATGTTTAAAAAGCTTCGATGAGAGAGAGAGAGTGAATGTGGAGAAGGATAAATGGTCACAGATCTTATTTTAAAAGGCAGGTACAAATAAGATCTACCTTTTTCTCTTGATCACTTGGTCTGTACTGAGGACCTTTTTCCCCAGCTGTCCTCGAACCTGCCTTTAAAGATGTTTCATAAATGCTGCCTGTATTCTGAAGTTGTCATATTATCAGATGATTGTACTCGGAATAAAAATGTGAAGGAACAGGGCTAATGAGAGTTAGTTAAAGATGAGGTATTTCCAATGTCCAAGTAAGTAGGGCTTTATTAAGCTCCATTCTTCTAGATCCCTTACTATAAACCCATCTCACCTAGAGTAAAACCCAAGGCCCTTACTGTGGCCCTCAAAGCCCTTTATGATCTATTCCCAGCCACTTCCCTTGTAATCCCACCTCAATTCTGCTCAGCCATTGGTCTTGCCATTCTCCACCTGAGTCCTTTGTTCTTGCTGTTCTGTGTGTCCAGAAAGCTCTGAGTCCCTGGGAAACAGCAAGGCTTATGCCCTGGCCTTTATCAGGCTTCTACTCAAAGGGTCCCGCCTTGACCACTTCTCTTAAATCACAGCACCTTCTGCAGGCTCTGTCCCTGCGCTGTCCAGTGTGGTCGCTACCAGCCAGGTGTGGTTATTGAAATGTAAATCTTTGTCCCGCTTTTATTGGACAGAGCAGATATAGAACATCTCCGTCATCACTGGAAGTCCTGTGGGCCAGCGCTGCCCCGGCCTCTTACCCTACTTGATTTTTATTTGCAGCACTCACTTGAAACTATGGATGTATTTGTTTTGTTATCTGCCTTGCCACTAGAAAGGAAGCTCTCTACACTTAGGGACTTTGGGTGATTTGTTCAATCTCTTCTTTTCAGCTCCTTGAAGAGTGCCTGGCACATAATAAGTGCTTAATAAATGCATGATGAATGAATGATTGGATCTTTTGGGGGTCTTTTGTTGTTGTTGACGGTATTACAAAAATGTCTTCCATTTTCTCCCCCTTGTCCCCTCCTCCCAACCCTGGTCCCACCCCAGGCCTTCCTGGGAGTCCTTTTATAATTGCAGGGGAGGTGAGAGTTATTGAGGGAAATCACCCTTCTCCTACACCTCCTGCTCTGGAGGACATTTGTGTTAACCCGTATGCTTCTAGGAAGGAATTCAATTCCTGGCTTTGTTTCTCTTTGAGTTTCCCTCACATGCTGCATAAGGCCCATGAAAGAAGTAGGACTGACGACATTCACTCAGGTGGTTATTACCACATTTGTAGATGGCCAGCTGCTGCAATGCCAGGGAAGTCATCTGTCAGAATGCCTTTGGCCATTTCACAGAAGAGTGTTTTGCTGTTACTTGAGAGTAGGAATTGTGAATGACAGTTTTGTTACTGATTATGCTTACTGATGCAGATTGTTTTGATGCTCCTCAGGCATCTGATTTCCCCTTAGCGATTGGAATCCAAGAGCATGGCACTCTTCCGGGCTCCACTGAAGACACCCCAAGTCTTGCCAGTTCTTCTGCAAAGTTACTTCTTCTTTTTTAAATTTGCTTTCCCCCTTTATTTATTTATTTATTTTTCTCATCACCATTTATCCCCCATATACCCTCTTCCACCTCCACCCAATCTTCCCCTTGCAATCACCAGACTGTTTTAACACTTTACCAGAGAAGGGCCAGGTCTATAAAAGGGTCTAGAGAGGAAGGCTGAGCTAGCACTGCCTACATGACTAAGAACTTTCCCTTTCAGAAATGTCCTCAAGCAAGTTAGTCCAACACATGCAGCTCATGTGATTATCCCACCATCAAACTTCTCTGCCTTTGTTCCACACAGCACACTTCCTGGCCCACTGAATGGGTGCAGCAGAAACTAAAGTTTGTGGCAAAACCATATGACATGGTTCTGAGGAACCAATAAACAAATATACAAGTAAATAAAGAATTAACAAATAAGTATATCTTTTTATATGTATGTGTGCACCTTATTTATTAAATAACTGGCATAATAAGAAAACATGTAAACAGAGTTACATAAAAGATTTGAATGAAGATACATTTTTGGATGAGATGACTTTTAGTTCCCTTAAACTTGCCAACAGTAAAATTCTCGTTAAAATTCAAACGAAAATTTTAATATGAAATTCTTAGTATAATTTTAATTAAAATTCTAACAGCCAAGACCCCTAAGACAAAGGAACCTCAAGGGCAGAATGGGGGCTATCAGGACAGGACCCGGTCCTCATCAGGCTCCTCTCAAGAGGCAGCCGATCCCTAGGACATATTACGCCCCTGCACCCTCTACTCTTCCCTTGTGGCTGACTACTCAGACTCAGAGAATGAGTGATTTCGGGGACTGGACCCCTCTGAAGGCTGAGGCATACCCAGGAGGTCCCTCAGAGACTGCAGGATGAGTCATGAGGTCTATAGGCACTAATAGATATTAAACTTATAACAAAGTGATAAAAATTAAAGTGAAATGGTAGGAGGGCAATAGTAGATAAACATATTGGACAGAATTCAAAACTGAGGAGGTACTAATGCATATAGGAATTTTGTCTCATAAAAGGGGCATTTTAATGAATGTTTCTGAGATATTTGATTACTCATTTTTTAAAATTCCCCTTTCAAACAATATAGCAAAATAAATTCCAGAAATAAGCATTAAACAATTAAATGAAAATGAATTAGGTTAGCTGGAAATTTTGGAAGTTCAGGAGGGCCATAATAAATGACTGGGGCAGGAAACATGCAAGAAGAAACTATAATAAACTCTATAATAATAGTTTAATATCTTTACATGGCAAAACCCCATAATTATGTCTGTCTGAGAAAAGTATTTACCGCATGTATGACAAAGAATTTAGATCCTTACTATATAAAGAGCTTTTAAAATTCAATAAGGAAAAGACCTTGTATAGGTTCCCGAGTTTGCTTAACAAGCTACCACATTGGGGGACTTAAAACACAGGCATGTTTTTCTCTCACACTTCAAGCTGTTGCAGGGCTGTACTCACCTTCCTTGCCTCTTTTAGCTCCTGGTGGCTCCAGGGAATTCTTGGCTTATGACTATATAACTCTAATGTCTCTGCCTCCCATCTTCATATGGCCTACTTTTCTCTTCTCTCTTTTATAGAGACACTTGTCATTGGATTTAGGGTCTACCCAGATAATCCAGAATGATCTCATCTTGAGATCTTCTTCTCAATTACACCTCTTTCCAAATAAGGTCACATTCCTAGGTTCTGGAGGTTAGGGGACATAGATGTGTCTTTCTGGAGGCCAGCATGAAAGCAACTATAAACCTCAATACAAAAATGGGCAAAAGGTAAAAGATTTTACAAGGAAAGAGATGTTCAATTTCACTAGTAATCAAATGGAACTTACAATGAGAAAACAGCATTTTTCTCTGATTTGCCAGAAATTTCCACTCAGAAAACAATCTGCCATGTTCCTATTGATCTCTGGGATGAGCTCAGCTTTTTTTCATTTTTTCTATTTACCAGAGAGAGGCATACCGTAAAAGACAACTCCTCCCCTGAACTGTCTGCCCACTAGCAAAGCAGCTTGCACATTTTCTGAGATGCTTCGTAAAGCTGGTGCAAACTTGTTTTCTTTTTTCACATTTTATTTGAGTATCATTGTAGGTTCACATGCAGTTGCAACAAATAATACACAGAGATCCCCTATATCTTTCACCCGGTTTTCTTCAATGGCAACATCTACAAACATCTGATTTTACACAGAATTTTAAAATAAGTATTCACACCTGTCCTTATACAAAAATATGGAAAACTTTTCTTTGCCGTAATGAGACTACACATTACAAGACCCAGTCTCTTCCATCAAGATCTGAGAATCAGCAGGCAGGGGTGGGAAACCTTTTTCTGCCAAGGGCCATTTGAATATCTGTTACATCACTAGAGCCCGATGCATGAAATTCGTGCAAGAGTAGGCCTTCACAGCCATGGCGGCTGCCTCCGTCCCGGGGCTGCAGTCTCGGCTTCATCCGGACCACTGTTGGGCTTATTTGCATATTACACTTTAATTACTATAGACGAGTAGCCCTGTGCATGAATCTGTTTGCCAGTAGGTTGCTGCTGCTCTCCTTAGCTCTCTGCCCTCTCTCTGGTAAGTAGAAAAATGAAAAAAAGCTGGGCCCTGCCCTCCTGTAGCTCCCCCCACACCCTCGTCATAGCTTGCTGTCCTGCCCTCTCCTGTAGATCTCCACTGCCTACTTGTCGTTCGCTGCCCCACCCTCCTGCAGTTCTGGGATCAGGTTGTTACGCCTCATGGCTTAACGGATAATTAGCATATTCCTTTCTTATGATATAGGATTAGCTCTGGGCCACACAAAATTATCAATTTAAAATTTAGCCTGCTATATTTGGTCAATTAACTCACCCCTAATGCCTTGGCAGGGCCAGACCAAATGATTTCGTGGGCCTTCTGTTCCCCACCCACCCCTGACAGAGCTTGAGTTTAGGGCATGAGGAACCTCGCATCATGGAAAGAGCTTGTGCACACATTCCTTGTTTGGGGCCAGATCAAGACTTTCACAAGAAGTGTTTTTCAAAATTGAAAAGTTAAATCATAATTTTTCTTTTTCTTTTTTCATCGCTCACATGATTAGATCTCTTAAGGGTTAGAATTATCTACTTTTCTGTCATAACTATGACATTGGAGACCCCATGCCTAGAGGTGGCTCCCTGACAAGGGCCTTTTGTGGGTAAGGGTGAAAACCCCTTTAAGCATGAGGTTAGAATATTTGTGACTGAGAACAAAAGCAGAAAAGCCAGTGCAGTGAGTTTATTTACTACTAGAGGCCCATTGTATGAAATTCATGCACAGGGGGTATGTCCCTTAGTCCAGTCTGCACCCTCTCCAATCTGGGACCCCTCCAGGGATGTCCGACTGCCTGTTTAGGCCAGATCCCTCCTCTGCTGGCCTGATCACCCCTAAATACCCTCCAGGAGGATCTGGCCTAAACGGGCAGTCGGACATCCCTCTCACAATCCAGGACTGCTGGCTCCCACCTGCTCGCCTGCCTGCCTTCCTGATTGCCCCTAATCACTTCTGCCTGCCAGCCTGATCACCCCCTAACCACTTCCCTGCCAGTCTGATTGATGGCTAACTGCACCCCTGCCAGCCCGATTGCCCCTAACTGCCCTCCCCTGCCAGCCTGGTCACCTCTAACTGGCCTCCCCTGTTGACCTGGTCACCCCTAACTGCCGTCCTCTGCCAGCCTCATTGCCCCTAACTTCTCTTCCCTGCTGTCTGCCTCTATCCCCAAACTGCTCTCCTCTGCAGGCCTGGGTTCCCCCCAACTGCTCTCCCCTGCAGGCCTGGGTTTCCCCCAGCTGCCCATCTCTGAAGGCCCAGTTACCCCCAACTTCCCTCCTCTGCTGGCCTGGTCACCCCTAACTTCCTTCCCTGCAGGCTTGATTGTCCTCAACTGCCGTCTCTTTCAGGCCTGGTCCCTCCCAACTGCCCTCCCCTGCTGGCCATCTTGTGTCAACCATCTTGTGTCCATATGAGGGCAGCCATCTTGTGTGTTGGAGTGATAGTCAATTTGCATATTACTCTTTTATTTGATAGGATTGATTGGAAGAAGGATTGCAGAAGCTTTCCTAGCAGACACTGCCTCAGAGGGAAGGAGGGGTGGGAAGAGGGGGTCTCCTTAAGGCTGCTTGGGCCCTGCTCTCATGCCCTCACACTGGCCAGGCTTCGGCTCTCATTCTACAGTGGTTATGGTGCTCTTGTGCACGGGAAGCAGCTGCTGTGCAGTGTCTGACATGATCGTCCGTTTATGAGCAATACAGACGATGGCTTCATTTATTGTGTGAAATGTTTCAATTTTGCTTCCAATTTTTAAAGTAGGAAATGTCTCTCCTTCTCCAGCATTGTTCCTCATCATTCTCCCTTCTTTTTCTTGTCTCCTGGAGTTCCTGAGTGCCCCATCCTCACCCTCTTCTCACTGCTTTTCCTTTTTTTCTGACTCTCCTTACGATCTTTGCATCTCTCCCTTTCTCTGCCCCTTAGCTCACTGAAGAGAAAGAAGGACGAGAACAGAAAAGTCCTTCAAGGCACTGGGCAGACAGCCTTGTAATCATGTTTACTTTAATTTCATTTTGTTGTCTTCCAAAACACAGGTCTGTGCAGAGCCACGCCCCTGTCTTGTCTGTTATAGGGCATTTGTAGGGACTCAGTGGTAATGAAACACAGTCCATTTATAAAGAAACATCTTTTTGTCTTTGTTGGGTTTGTTAGTGATGTCTCAATGAGCAGTTTAAATATATGTTTGTAACAGCGACTTACCAATTATTTGATACTTGATACAAAAGAAAGAAGTGGAAATGGCCATTATATAAATCGTTGTTTGGAATGCTGCCACAGCACAGGGCTTGGGGATTAATGACGGGCTGGCCCTAGCCAGTTTAGCTCAGTGTTGCCCTCCGACTGAGTGGTCTCAAGTTCAATTCTGGTCACAGGCACAAACCTCGGTGCAGGGGTATATGCAGGAGACAACCAATCAATGTGTCTTTCACAATCAATGTGTCTCTCACATCAGTGATTCTCTCTGTCTTCCCCCTGCTTCCCACTCTATCTAAAAATCAATGGAAAAATATCCTCAGGTGAGAATTAACTCAACAAACAAAATGGAACAGAATAACATTTTCACCATGATATCATCTACTAGAGGCCTGGTGCATGAAATTTGTGCACTGGCAGGGGTGGGGGGGAGTTGTCCCTTAGCTCAGCCTGCACTCTCTCCAATCTGGGGCCCCTCGGGGGATGGCCAACTGCTGGTTTAGGCCCAATCCCTGCCTGCCATCTTGTGGCAGCCATCTTGTGACCACATGGGGGCAGCCATATTGTGCAAGGGTGTGATGGTCAATTTGCATAGTACTTCTTTATTATATAGGATGTACAAGGGTCGGCCTGAAATTGACTCCCTTGGGCCACCAAAGGAAATAGCTCAGTGGACAAGTGTAAGACTGGTTACCATGAGGTCAGTTCAAATGTAATGAGCCAAGCCCTAGCTGGTCTGGCTCAGTGGATAGAGTGTCAGTGTGGGGATTGAAGGATCTTGGGTTTGATTCCAGTCAAGGGCCCATACTTTGGTTGTAGGCTCCTCCTCAGTTCTGGCCCTGGTTGGGGCTTGTGCAGAAACACATTGATATTTCTCTGTGTCTTTTCCTCTCTCTTCCACTCTCTCTAAAAATCATGGAAAAATATCCTCGGGTGAGGATTAAAATAAATAAATAAATAAAACATAAATAAACTACATTATTAAAAAGTATATAATGAGCCAAGATCTAAGGGGCTGTCAGTGAGAAAGTAAAACAAGTGATGGGCAGGGCAGACCACTGACCCTGGTCTGCCAGACAGCAATTAACTGGTGTGGCAGCTGGACAAGATGAGAGGTATATATGTGGGAGTGGGGGCAGGGTGCCCAGAGATGAAGAAAGTAGAGACGGAGTACTTATAGAGTGGAGATGTAAAGGGACGTTGCATGTGGCTTTTCTGCCCCTGCAGTCTTGAGGTGGTTTCTGAAAGGGCAGACCTCCAACTAAACAGGCAAATGTTTTAACTCATTGATTACCAAAGGTGTCTTCAAAATCTTTTGATGAACTCTGCCAGTTTCCTAAGGACATGGCTGCTATATTCTAGGGGAAAATACTCATTGTCCGTTTAGGGTGCCCTGCGAATCTCTGATATGTTTAGAGAAAAAAATACAATGAAAGTAGAGGGAAAATACATTTTACAAATATATATATATATATATATATATATATATATATATATATGACTTAATAGCATGGTATATTGGGCTGCTGCTTGACTGCTTTGTGTGTGTGTGTGTGTGTGTGTGTGTGTGTGTGTGTGTTTAATGTGAGGAATTAAGGTTAGATAGGATTGTTCTCTGGTTTTGCCTTTGTAGTGTGTGTGAATGTGTTTGAGCAATATTATTTTTCTCAATCAGGATATATCTTTGTATCATTTTCAATATGTGTCGTATATAATTTTTAAAAATGTTTTATTGATTTTGAGAGAGAGGTAGGGAGAGAAATAGAGAGATAGAAACATCAATAAGAGAGGAACATCATTGATCAGCTGCCTCCTGCATGCCCCCCACTGGAGATCAAGCCAACAACTTGGGCATGTGCCTTGACTGCGAATCAAACCAGTGATCTCTTGATTCCTGGGTTGATGCTCAATGGCAGAGCCACACTGGGTGCTGGGTATATATTTAAATGTGATAGATGTCCTATTTGTATTCTCTCCAAAGTTACCCCAGGGTCAGAGTCCCTTAAAACAAAAGAACAATAATAGTAAAGATCCTAAATACTCCAAGTGCAGAGAACCAGGATTCACTATGCATGTGTACGGTGATATGAAAGAAAGAAAAGGCAAAGAATGTGTTTTAACCTGAGGGACAGTGAAAAGACAGCAAGAAATAGGTGGTGAAAAAGACGTCGAAAGGAATAATGAATGTCTCCTGTGGTTTTTCTTTTTTTGCAGTTCTGTTTGAACCCAAAGTGGATGATGCTGTTGGAGCTGAGCCACTGACCAAAGTCTATAAAAATAGTCCCATCTTCTCATTGGCTATCAGTTGAGATATGATGGAAGACTCCTACAAGGATAGGACTTCACTGGTGAAGGGTGCCAAGGACATTGCCAAAGAGGTGAAGAAACAGACAGTGAAGAAGGTGAATCAAGCAGTGGACCGGGCCCAGGATGAATACACCCAGAGGTCCTACAATCGGTTCCAGGACGAAGAAGAGGACGACGACTATTACCCGCCCGGAGAAACCTACAGTGGGGAGGCCAATGATGATGAAGGCTCCAGTGAAGCTACTGAGGGTCACGATGAAGACGATGAGATCTATGAAGGGGAGTATCAGGGCATTCCCAGTACGAACCAAGGGAAAGACAGCATCGTGTCCATTGGGCAGCCCAAGGGTGATGAGTACAAGGACCGCCTGGAGCTGGAGAAAGAGAGGAAAGCTGATGAGGAAGAGCTAGCTCAGCAGTATGAGCTGATAATCCAAGAGTGTGGCCATGGCCGTTTTCAATGGACCCTTTTCTTTGTCCTGGGCATGGCCCTCATGGCAGACGGTGTGGAGGTGTTTGTTGTTGGCTTTGTGTTACCCAGCGCCGAGACGGACTTGTGCATACCAAATTCCGGATCCGGGTGGCTAGGTGAGTGCATCAGGTCAGAGGGACAAATTTTGAAAGAGGTTTATTTGTTGATCATAGTTAACAAATAGAATAAATACAGTTTGTCTAGAGCACTGTATTTTTCCCCAACACTTTATTATGAAATATTTTAAACATACAAAGAAAACCACAGAATTGCCAATTATGTCCATATACATATATGTGTGTGTGTATGTGTATATATATCCACCACTTAGATTCTATCATTAACATTTACTGTTTTCTTTTTTCAATATATTTTTATTGATTTCCAAGAGGAAGGGAGAGGGAGAGAAAGTAGGAACATCAATGAAGAGAATCACCCATCGGCTGCCTCCTGCACGCCCCCTGGTGGGGATCGAGCCTTCAAGCAGGCATGTGCCCTTGGCTGGAATTGAACCTGGGACCCTTCCGTCCACAGGCTAACGCTCTATCCACTGAGCCAAACCAGCTAGTGCTACTATATTTTCTTTATCACCTATCTGTCTATCTATCAACCCAACTTATATTTTCATGCATTTCAAAGTAAGTTACACTATTTTAACTTACAGTGTTATAAATGTAACATGGTTTATCTTTTATCAACTTCCAAAGGCAAGCTGTTATATGAAACTTCCTTAACATTTTCCTAAATACAGAGGATAATTCTATGAAATTCTGACAAATGTGATTTCAGATTTCCAGTTTTATGTATGTATAATACTTTGGTTAAAATACTTAGGGACCCTACTAATTTTTATTTTTCCTCTAATTTATGTGTACGTTTTTGTGTTAATTTTTTCAGTCTTATTCATAGATTTTTCTCTACATGACTTTTTCTATCTTTTTTTTAAAAAAAGTTTATACTATTGTGCCTAAACTGGAAAAACTTCATTTTTCTCATAGGATTTAAAAATCTATTTTCAAATCGTATTTCAGTGATATGTGTTAAAAATAATATGACCTTCCTATAAAAAAAAACCTAGACAGCAGATTTGAATTTTGTTATACAGTTGCCATGGACTCAAGGTTCATATTGTTAAAAGCTGTAGTTAATACGTTCACTTATTTCCATTGGGCAGTGAATGTAAGAAGGTAGAGAAATGTGCACACAGTGGAATATCCCCAACTTAAGAGTCTATTTCAAACACTTGTACATTTTGCTAAGCATGCCACAGGGAATATGCTTATGTGCATATTAAATCTTTACGTGTTTCAGAGTCTGTGAAAGAGAGTAAGAATACCTATTATCTCTATTTCCAATGGACTTTTTCAACTAAAGCTTGAAAATCAAAAATATACACCTCCTTTTGTGGAAACTTGTCATTCTCTTAAGTAATGTTATAATCATGGATGCTGAGAAATTTTCTGTGTGAAAAACAATTAAAGATCGTTTCCTAACCTGCTCTGTGACAGCAAGAGGGATAGTCATGAATGAAAGGATTTATATCTTACTCCTTTCATGCTTGTTAATTTCTAGCATTGGCTTCTTTGAAAGAGGTGAGAGCATGAAAGAACACTGAGCTGGAAGGTGTAAGAGGGGGGCAGATTTTGCATATTTTTTTTGCCAGTAGTAGACACATTTGGATGTTCAGCCATCAAAATGCATAACATGGTTCAGAGGAGGATCCTTAGTCATGTGTTAAATTGATACTCCAGCATATCTGTGTCAAATCTATCACTTTATTTTTTTCCCTTTGAAGAGGAAGTATAGCTAATGTAAGCCTGGGCATCAGCATAATTATCAAGATTTTGTTACAGGAATATATCAGCAGAATGTTTTAAGAATTTAGAGATCTTAGGAATACATCCACACATATATTTAGTAATTGCAGGCTTAAATGGAGAATACATAATCTTTTCATGTGATGATACCATCTTTTATACTGGAAACATTTCAGGAAAATCTCAGCTGAGCTTGCCTTTGTGCCTTTATCTTCATGGTGCCGAATGAAAGCACAGTATGGCACATGGTTCTGATTTGACTGTCCTATAGCCTGCCATCCCTGAGGAGGTCACCTCCCCGCCCCCAGCTGCATTCAGAAGTGTAGATAATGCTGTGGAACAACTGGAGTGCAGACCTTTTGATTTCTCCATGCATGTTGCCAGCTTTAGGGAATTACAGATGGGTCCCCCGGAGTGTACAGTTTCATTCAATGTTCTGAGTCCACAAAGACGCATCGTAATGGTTTCATAGCTGTGCCTTTCAGACCTGCATTTCAATTATTTTGCCATTATAATTATAACCAAGTCCTGTTTAGACAGTCATTTAAATTATTTTGTCATTTTCATTTCATAGAATAATAGCTTTGTAATATAATTATCATACTAAGTCATAGCAATGGGATCAAAATGCAGGAAGGAAAAATGCATGACCCACGTTTGGTGGCATTTTGAGGACATGGATTTGCAAAATAATTTCTCATTTGCTACTAAGCATTGTGTCATTTTCCTCAAGGCAGGCCAGGAACAAAGAATAAGAACCCATTTATGCTTTCATTACTTGGGAGATGGGTCTCATTGTCTTTGCTAGAAGATTAACTTAAAGGTAGCTAAGGTCATATTGTATGTGCGTATAGCCTGTTTGCATCTAAGATTCTTAATTGTGCTGGGAAAAGATAAATATTTAATTGTCCGATGAGCCGCTCTTTGGGGGAATGAGTGTAGTCACTTTCAGATGATCCATTCTTTATTGCTAAAGTTGATTTATTGAATACTTACTATGTGCCAAGCCCAGGGTTACCACAGAGGATAACAGGACCAAAAAAAAAAAAAAAAGAACAAGATTTCTGTATCTAAGGAAGTATGAAGAAATCACACATGTCTGTGGATTACTAGTACAAGGAAGCAAGTGTCCATAGCTCTAAAAAAGGAAATAAGTGTCAGTAAGGAAACTTCAGGCGGGAGACCTTGAAGGGGAAGCACCTGAGTGAGGCAGTGGAGAGAAGGTGTGGGTTAGAGAGCTGTTTCAGGGGCACAGTCAGTAATGATGAGGCAGCCAATGAGCTTGGAAAGGGGAGGAAGTGGGCGGTGACTGAACAGAAGACAATTCATCCATCCAGATCTTGCAGAGTAGAGGTTTTAGTAGGAGGGAGAAAGATGGAAGATTTAGGCTTTCCACTTTGAGATCCTTGGGGACATCTGAAGAGGAGCGCCCGATGGCTACTTCCCATTGGGCTGAAGCATCCAATGGTTGGGAGCCATGCCATTTACGATGAACCTACCAATGGCCTTAGCCAGGGAGATGGTGGTTTCCTGCTGATTACTAGTTAGGGACTGGTGGTGAGGAAGATCTCATTGAGGAGACTGATCCGTCATTTAAGAAGTTACTGACTGTTGGAAATGACTCTTAAGAGGAACACAATGATCAATGGTCATAGCTAGGAAGTTGTGTTTTTTGTTGTTGTTGTTTTATTTTTTGCTTTTATTTTATTTTTTTTATCCTCACCAGAGGGTGTTTTTATTGATTTTGGAGAAAGAGGAAGGGAATGAGAGAGAGAGAGAGCAAAACATCACTGTGAAAGAGAATCATCAATTGGTTGCCTCCTGTACGTGCCCCCATCAGGGATTGACCTGCAACCTAGGTATGTTTCCTGAGTGGGAATTGAACCTGAAAACTGTTGGTGTGTGGGACAGTGTCCAACCAATGGAGCCATCTGTCCAGGGCAAGGCTAGGAAGTTTTACAAAGAAGGAATCTGTGCATTGAGTGAAGTGACAGTATGACCTCAGACTCTGCACACTCTTCCCCTTTCCCTGTTCACATGGCAGGATTTTCTCAGGCACCACACATTCTCCTGCTTGCTGTAATCTTACAGTGCTGTGCTTCACAATGAGTACTCTGTGAGACCATATCTTAGCTCCTGCCCAAGAGTTGTTGGGTTTGGGTGGAAGGGATATTGAGATCTAAGGAAGGAAGGTGCTATAACCATTTTAGCCTCAAACTGTGATCAGACTCAGTCCCACCCCAGCTCTCACCTGTGAGAGCAGAATAAGGACCTCACTGGATGCTCTTTCCTAATGTTCACTCTTCAGAGGGGGTGGTTTTTCACTCAATGGCCTGTTTCCTCCTAGGTCTCACCTAGTGAAGCAGGGAAACTAATCACTATTGGTTCAAATGCTTTCTCACTGGGGGTTACAAAGCTTTAGTAATATTTAGAACCTAAAACATTATCATGGTCAACTGTTCTCTCAATTGTAAGACCCTAAAAGTGTACACTGCAGATCTCAGGGTCAGCAGCTCTGTACTCTGCCCAGGCCCCTGGTCCTTGACCATCTGCCTCATTATCTCAGAGAAAGGTTTGGTCTCTGTGGTGGTTGTGCCCTATGGCTCTGTTTAGTCTTTTGGCTGTCACAGTGATCCTAATTGGAATTAGAAAGTTATTGGCTTCTGGAGAATATCCTGTTCACCAACACTAGCAAAATCTTATTTGGATTCATTATTGTCATCTTGGAAAAGATGACTCAGTAATTCACCGCCATTATATTTCTGGGCCTTGCTTCCTCTGGTCTCCCACACTCTCCTGAGAAAAGAGAGGTTTCCGACATGACAATGGAGTTGAGCCAAGTAGCCTAAGATGTCTCCATCCAGAGTCTGAGATTCATTTTTATAGGACAATACTGAACAGAACTCCCTGCCGCATTCCTGAAACGTGCCAATAAACAGTGTTGTGGGACTATGAGAATGTGATAGTTAATGTCTTTCTGTTCCCTGGAGGGTCACTGGGAGATTTCCCACAATACAACTTTGAACCTGAAGGCTGCTTCTCGCTGGCTGAACCTCCATATCCCTCTGTGCTACACTCTTGGGTGAGGATTCTGATCCACTGTTAGTACTGGCCTTGTGTGTCCTAAGTCAGTCTGGGATACCCCTGAAGTCACGAGAACTGGGTTATGTTGTCAGTCTGGAGGATTTGTTAATTTTGGACTTTGGTTTAAATAAGGCAATCTGAATTATTAAGCACCTGATAACTGGGTCAAACCAAATGCCAATAATACAAACTTGTAGGTTTGAATTCCACATATCAAGAAATCTAGCCCCTCAACAGTCTCACCTAAAAGGAGCTTTTGCAGGATGTCAGCTTCCTGCAGAATGCTTCAGAGTTGAGAACCGTTTGATTACTTTCAGTTTGAGGAATCAGAATCATAAATCACTAATGTAAGTATTTCTAATTTACATATTTGCAACTTTCTTACCTTAAACTTAGAAATTTCAATTAGTCTTTAATATTGTAAGAGAGGAGTAAAGGAGGTTCTTAACTTCAATTTAATTTTAACTATTTTTTAAGTGTACGATTGACTGACTTTAATTACCACTATCTTTTTCCAAATTTTTCATCACTGCGAACAGTAATTCCCTATTTCCTTTCCCCGCAGCTCCTGGTAATTCTAATCTATTTTCTGTCGCTATGGATTTGCCTATTCTAGATAATTCATATAAGTGGAATTAGATAGTCTTCAGTGCTTTTGTGTCTGGCTTATTTCATCCAGCAAAATGCATCCATGTTGTAGCATGTATCAAATTTTATGTTATATAAATGTTACCACAATACAAAAAGAAAAGAAACAATTAGAAGGAAGTCCTTTTGGAGAAGGGTGGGTGCTCCTAGCTGCCTTCAGAGACAGATGATGGATGAAGTTCGCTTGTCTCCTGTGTTTGAGGAGATGCTAGAGCTGGTGGTGTGTCCTGTGCAGTTGAAAATGTAATAACAGGGAGGGGCTCTAAGTTGCTGGATTGCTGGTCAGGAACAGAGGTGAAGGTCCCTAGGAAGGTTATGAATGATACTCTGATTTTAAACAATGGGAAGGGGTTTTGATAAAGTCCGTGATAATGTTTTCCTTTATTGATGGGTAAAGGTTTGCTTTATCAACAGCTGCAGGATGTGCCTTTGGTTTTTTTCCTCCTGAAATGGGAACCAACTTCTTTAGGCTGGTCTTTCGCCTACACAGGGGACCGGGGGGAGGGGGGACGTGGGGAGATCACAATCCCCGACTATATTTATGGCTACACATCCCAGAATGGACCCTGATGTGTGGGGCACAGTGTGACTGCGATACTTTCTCAGTGCCAAGCCATGCTGGTAAAATTATCATCTTACTCCAGGTTTGTTTCTTCTTCCTATGTACATGAAAGTAAATGGCTTTTCTGAGAGTAGCTTAGTTTTCTCAAGAGGAGCTAGTTAAGTCAGAAATATTAAAAGTATTACTGTGTGAAAAGAACTGAGTAGAAACGGAGAGAGTTAACCAACCTGCTCACAGGAAGAAAGGCCTGCGGTGGGAATCAGTTCAGCTGTAAGTAAGCACATCCACGCAAAGGGAGGTGGATTATACATGTGAGAGGTGGCTGGCTTCTGAGTGTCCTTTGTTTACTTAATTATCCTCTTATTTCAAATTAACAGATTTCAGTTGTGTTTGTAGAATGCCACCTTTCAACTTCAGTAGTTCTCACACAGAAAGGAGACTCATCCATCCATGCATTCAAATTCTTACCGAGTTGGTGCAGGATACTCTTCTCTGTTTTGTGACAAATAAAAAGATCAACCAGACACGAGCCGCTTATTGTCAAAACAGTATGGAAAGTAAAGTATTGAGGTTAATTTTGTTTGAGGCAGGTGTGGATTTAAAAAGTCTTCAGGAGACTGTGGTAGTTGAGCCAGGCTTTGAATTGTGGGTAGAATTTGAGCCAAAGCACAAAGGCATGAAAACCTTGGATTGAGTATTGTGACTACATTGGGTTTCAAGTCTGTTCAAGTGAAACATACATGGTGGGGAGCAATTAGAAAGAAGGGCAGACATCACCCTGCTCTGGGAGAGCTTTAAATGAGCTTATTCGGAAGCAGGTGGGGAGCCTTTGATGTGTGAGCAGAGAAGTGAAGTGGTGAGAACACTCCATTGAGAGACTGCTGTGCTTGGAATGGATTGGAGAGGAGCAAGCTGGCCAGAAGTTAAGGTTCATTTGCATTTGAATGGCTAGCCTGTGGGTGGTGAGAGCTGATGGCAGAGGAACTAGAAAGGAAAGAATCTTGGACCTTCATTATGGATTAGCTATGGGAGCAGGGAAGAGGAAGCTATATGGCCCTGAGGAGTGCCTTAGGGGGCAAGGCCAAGAAAAGAATGTCAGCCATGGCAAGGAAGACTGCTCCAGAGAGTGAAAAGGTAAGTGTCCGATTAACTGCCAAATTAAATTTTTTAAAAATAAATCTTTATTGTTCAGATTATTACAATTGTTCCTCTTTTTTCCCTCTTAGCTCCCCTCCACCCTGTTACCACCCCACCCTTTGCCCTTAGCCCCCCTCCTCCACTGTCCTCATCCATAGGTGTACAATTATTGTCCAGTCTCTTCCCGCACTCCCACACCCCTTTCCCCCCGGAGAATTGTCACTCCATCCCTTTCTATGCCCCTGATTCTATTATATTCACCAATTTATTCTGTTCATCAGATTTTTTGTTCACTTGATTTTTATATTCACTTGTTGTTAGATATGTATTTGTTGTTCATAATTTTTATCTTTATCTTTTTCTTCTTCTTCCTCTTCTTAAAGAATACCTTTCAGCATTTCATATAACACTGGTTTGGTGTTGATGAACTCCTTTAACTTTTTCTTATCTGTGAAGCTCTATATCTGACCTTAATTCTGAATGATAGCTTTGCTGGGTAGAGTAATCTTGGTTGTAGGTTCTTGCTATTCATCACTTTGAATATTTCTTGCCACTCCCATCTGGCTTGCATAGTTTCTATTGAGAAATCAGCTGACAGTTGTATAGGTGCTCCCTTGTAGGTAACTAACTGTTTTTCTCTTGCTGCTTTTAATATTCTCTCTTTGTCTTTTCCTCTTGGCATTTTGATTTTGATGTGTCTTGGTGTGGTCCTCTTTGGATTCCTTTTGTTTGGGGTTCTATGCACTTCCTGGACTTGTAAGTCTATTTCTTTCATAAGGCGTGGGAAGTTTTCAGTCATTATTTCTTCAAGTAGGTTTTCAATATCTTGTTCTCTCTCTTCTTCTGGCACCCCCACAATTCTGACGTTGGTACACTTGAAGTTGTCCCAGAAGCTCCTTACACTATCTTCACATTTTTGGATTCTTTTTTCTTTATGCTTTTCTGGTTGGATGTTTTTACTTCTTCATATTTTAAATCTTTGACTTGATTCTTGTGATCCTCTAGTTCAGTGGTCGGCAAATTCATTAGTCAACAGAGCCAAATATTAATAATACAACGATTGAAGTTTCTTTTGAGAGCCAATTTTTTTTAAACATAAGCTTCTTCTAACACCATTTCTTCAAAAAAGACTCTCCAGACCATGGTATTTTGTGGAAGAGCCACACTCAAAGGACCAAAGAGCCACATGTGGCTTGCGAGCCGCAGTTTGCCGACCATAGCTCTAGTCTACTTTTGGATCTCTGTATATTATTTTTTATTTCAGTAATTGTATGTTTAATTTCTAGTTGGTCCTTTTTCATATCCTCAAGGATCTTGCTAAATTTATCAGCCTTTTCTAGAAAATTCTTGAACAACTTTATAACCGTGGTTTTGAACTCTATATCCAGTAGTTTGTTTTCCTCCATTTCTTTCTTTTGTGACCTGTTGCTTTGTATCCACATTTTGGCTGCTTCCCTGAGTTGTTAGAGTGACTTTGTGTGTTAGGTGTTCTATAGGGCCCAGTGGCTCAGCCTCCCCAGTTATCTGAGGTGGACATTCTTGGTGCACCCTTTGTGGGCAGTATGCACAGTCTTGTTGTAGTTAAGCCTTGATTGTTGTTGATATCACTGGGAGAAATTGACCTTCAGGCCAATTGGCGGTGAGGATTAGCTGTGTCTATGTTGGGAGAACTTCTGTGCTGGAGATATCCTTATGAGACAAGACTTGCAAAAGTCTCTGTGCTCAGCTTGGATGGAGTGGAGTCTCAGAGTGGAGTAAACAGCGATAGCTACCTGTCAGCCCTGCCCTAATAGGCCCTTGTGTCTCAGTGTCCCCTGGTAATCATTGCAAGCACCTCTGAGAGAAAGCTGCCCTTGAATTTTGCCCGCTGCCAGACAGTCCAGTTTCTCCCCGAATGAGTCTGGGTCTCCAGAATCTCAGCCGGAACTGAAGTTGAGAGCAGTCAGGAGCTTTTGTCTCTCTCCCAATTGAGAAAGCCAGCTGCTTACTCAGTTGCCAGCCCTCTCTGCGTGAGCACCTCCATACCTCTAGACTTTACTTCCACAGCTCCTTTGAATCTCAGTGTGCTTTTCTCTTTCCTTCTAGTTGTAGAATTTCCACTCAGTCAGCCTTCCTGTGGTTCTGGATGATATCCGTTTTGTCTTTTAGTTGTAGTTTTGAAATTGTTGTGCGAAGCAGCAGTTTAGGATTTTACCTATGCTGCCATCTTGGTTTCTCCCTCAAATTAAATTTTAATATATATTTTTAAAGGGGCAGAAAAAATCAGTGTTGGAAAACAGGTTATAGGGTAGTAAGATATATTTGTCTGGGATAATACACCTAATAACTTAATTATGCCATGGACTGGGGCAGCTGCAAAAAAATACTAACCATCTCTTCAAGGGGGAAAGTTGTTGCAGATTTGTAGCCATTACTGCTTCATCATTGTGTGCCAATAATCACATCCAGAACATATCTGAGAGATAAACTGGCAAACTGGGAGCAGATTGGGTTAGCTGCTCCTATCTCGTTTTATTTATTTTTCCGAAGTGAAAACAGTGTTATTGACTGGTGCCTCTGGATTTAATGATAAAATAAACTTTGTTGAAATGCAATGATAAGTAGTACAGAACTGCCCAGGGCAGTTGAGGTGAGGGTGAAAGGCAGCTCCCAGTTGGCCACTCCTTAAGGGTGAGCTGACTCAATCAGAGGGTCCTCTATGTCCACGCACTACAACTTTGTCCCCTAGGTTTCTGCTAGATCAGTAAGAAGGTTCCTGTACTCCCACCACCATGCCCCACACTGGGCACACTAAATTTTGTTGTTGTTGTTAATCCTCACCAGAGGTAATTTTTTTCCCATTAATTTTTAGAGAGGATGGAAGGGAGAAGGGGGGAAGGATGGGAGGAGAGAAACAGAGACTGTGAGAGAGAAAAATATTGATGTGAGAGAGACATATTGATTGACTGCCTCCTGCATATGCCCTGACTGGGCCAGAGATAGAACCTGCAACCCAGGTACATGCTCTTGACTGGGAATTGAACCTGAGACCCTCTGGTACATAGGCCAATGCTCTAACCACTGAGCATGCCAGCCAGGGTTGGGCATACTACATTATAGTGTAGGGATCCAGGCATGTGATGATGGCTCCTGCAGACTCCTACTGCACATCGCTTGGTGTGTGTGGGATCCCAGGTCATGTTTTCTTGGAGTCACAATGCAATGCATTGTATGTATACACACATTTTAACAACCTATTCATCTGTCGATGGACATTTAGGTTGTTTCCATGGTATTGTGAATAATCCTGCAGTGAACATGGGTGTGCAGCTATATCTTAGAGATACCGATTTTAATTCTTTGGGATATATACTCAGAAGTGGGGTTGCTGGATCATAGGGTGGTTCTATTTTTAATTTTTTAAGGAACTTTCTCACAAAGTTAGAAATGGAATTCTAAGTCCATAAAAAAACATATACATACCTAAGGTTAACTGATTTCAGCAAGGATGCCAAAATCATCCAATGTGGAAAGAACAGTCTTTTCACCGAAACTGGTTTGGCTCAGTGGATAGAGCATTAGCCTGTGAACTGAAGTGTCCAGGGTTTGATTCCAGTCAGGGGCATGTGCCTTGGTTGGGGGCACATCCCCAGTGGGGGGCGTGCAGAAGGTGGCTGATCGATATTTCTCTCTCATCCATGTTTCTGGCTCTCTGTCCCTCTTCCTTCCTCTCTGTCAAAGATCAATAAAATATTTTTAAAAAATAGTCTTTTCAACAAATGGTGTGGGACAACTGGATGGTTGCATACAAAGGGATGAAGTTTGACCCTTTCCTCTCACTGTATACAAAGATGAACTCAAACTAGATCAAAGACAAATGTCCGAGATAAAAGTAGAATTCTGAAGAAAACAAAACCCTTATGATCCTTGATTTGACACCAAAAAAACAAAAGAAAAATATAAATTAGATGGTATCAAAATTAAAAATGTTTGTGCTTCAAGGCACACCATCACAAAAGTTGAAAGACATAGAAGAAAATATTTTCAAAACATGTATCAGATAAGGGACTTGTATCCATCATTATATGAAGAACTCTAAGAAGACAAAAAAAAAAAAAATGAATTAAAAAATGGCCAAAGGACTTAAATAGACATTTCTTCTAAGAAGTTTTCTAAATTTCATTGACATGGTGATGGGTGGAGATATTGTCAGATAATGATATTCTTGTTCGAGTATACCTTCCCTCCTCCTCGCCCCCCAAATTTTCCATGAATGCTTCTAAAGAAATGGCTATATATTTTAATATTGTTCTTATTTTTGTAGTGTGATGTTAGAAAGACTGTAATCGACATTAATGGTTTAGTAATTGTCGTTTAGTACCACAGGACGCTAAATGTGTAAGGAGCACATAACAGACAAGAACTTATTCTGTAGGGGCTTTGGGCTGGGAACCAGAGCCCAGGGTTTCTTCAGAACTGGATGGCTGATTAGCTTTGTCCAGACTCACCTGTAGAATGAGAAGATAGTACCAGAAGTTTCCCAGCTTATCAGTCCCAGCTCTCTGTGATGCCGAGATTCTATGAAAGATGAGTTATCTCCATGTTTCTTAAGCAAAAGCAAATTGTTTATTAAAAAAAGAGTACTGCATACATATCACATGGCATCCTATCAAATAATGTTACAGTAGTGTTTCTGGAGAGGTAGCTGGCTTGCATGGATTGAGCCCTGGAATGTTTCCTGGGACATGAGGTATGACTTGCTTAATCCTGTCTTTTCACTGTGGATGCCTGTGTTCCCTCCACATCTCCACCTGTCTGTAGTCTAGAGGGCAGTATTGCTCACCCTGGTCCCAGGAGGTATTCAAATCTTTACTGTAGGACTTCTATAATGTGCAAAAGTGAGACAATCAAGATAATGTTTTCAAAGTGAACCCCTTTGCTTCATAGAGCATGTGTTCATACTTCACCAAGCAGGTATTAATACTTATTGAACTAGGAATCCAGTTCAGGGGTTGTTGGTTCGATTCCCAGTCAGGGCACATGAATGGGATGTGGGCTCAGTACCTGGTGAGGGGTGTGCAGGAGGTGGGTGATTGGTGTTGTGCTCTCCCATGGATGTTTCTCTCTTCTCCCTTTCTCTCAATCTAAAAAATCAATAAGCTGTAAGAAAGAAATTCAACCATCTCCTTTCTTAAAGTGAGAACAATTAAAATTTTTAAAAATACCATTTAAAAAAATTGATTCAGAGAAGAAGGAGAAGGAGAGAGAGAGAAACATCAATGATGAGAGAGAATCATTAGGTGGCTGCCTCCTGCACACCTTCTGTTCCTCCTATGGGGGATCTAGCCCACAACCGAGGCATATGACCTGAACGGGAATCAAACCTGAACGGGAATCGAACCATGACCTCCTGGTTCATAGGTTGAAGATCAACCACTGAGACACACTGGTCAGGCAGAACAATAAATTTTTAAGGTATCATGTTTTCTTTAAATATTCGAATCTCTTTTAGAATTATTAGGAGTTATTTTACTGGCTTCTAATTCTTTTCAGGAACTCTTGGATTGTTAGAGTATTACTCTGTTCCCTTTTCCATACAATAGTCATGTACATTAGGGACCCTTGTTCATATCAGGAAGAAATTTATAATCTGCACTTAGAATAAGAACTATCTGGTGGAAAACAGCTGCCAAAGGAAAAGCCAGCAGATTTGAGTGATGTGACACATGTGATTTGAACATCATCTCTAGTTTATGTGCCTCCTCTTTGAGTTCTGCCAGCTGAAGACATACCATAGGTTAAATCAGGTGACTTATCCAGTTTTGTTTTATTTTCCTTTTTAATACCAAGTCATTTTCAACTTGACACTAAGTTCCATATCTTTTCATTAAGAACGTCATGCAGATGAGTTACTGTTTTGGCATTCTGCTTGTGATTTTTTGTTCTTTCTTGGGATGCACTGTTGCTGGGATGGAACTCACTGGGGATATAAAGTATATAGTTGCAAAAATAGTACCAAGAGTTCCTATTTACCCTTACCTCAGCTTCCCCCAATAATAATATTTTTTCAAAACTTTTGTATATTGTCAAACCAGGAAATAAACATTGTTATAATACTATTAATTCAAATATGAACCATAATTAAATTTTATCAGGTTTTTTTTTTACATTCACTCTTTTAGAGAGTGGGTGTAGTTCTAAGAAATTTTCTCACATATATCAATTTGTATCACCTCACCACAGTCATGGCCCAGAATCACCCTTCCATCACCATAAAGAAACTCCCTCATGCTTCCTAACTCCAACCCTAACCCCTGGCAACCACGGGCCTGTTCTCTATCTCCTTAATTTTACCATTTTGACAATTTTATAGAAATGGAATCCTATAGTGTGTAGCCTTTTGTAATTGGCTTCCCCTCCCCCTGATTCAGCATAATGTGCTTGACATCCATCAGTGATAGTGTGTATTAATCATCTTTCCTATTTATTACTGAGCAGTATCTACTGAGCGTGGGATTTTTAGTTTTGTTTTGTTAGGTTAAGATCAAAGTAAAAAAGATCAAGCCAGTAGCTGAGTAGATGTAGGAACTGGGAGCAAATAAGGTGAGGCCAAGGGGAGCGGGGGAGGGGGAGGGAGAAGGAGAGAGACAGCAGGACAGACTGGGGTAGAAAGCGAGGACAGAATCAAGGTCCAGAGTGAGAGGCACAAGGCCTTGCTGCCAAGCCCAGCCCAGGAAAGTGATAGCTGCACCGGAGACATGTCAGTCTTAACCTCACATCTGGAACAGGGTGTGGCCCAAAAGAAAGAGTCGTGTGTGCATGTGTGGGAGGGGGGGCTGATGGGTGGGGTGAGCGACATAAATACCTAATGTCTCCGCCACCTGCCCCTGACTAACCCCAGGGCCTCAAGCCTGCTATTCCCCAAGTCTACTGCTGTTGTTTCAGCCCTGTGGTATCTTGGGTTAATATCGTGCCCAGAAAAGAAATGAAGATAAGGTGTAAGGGTTTTCAATACTCTCATGGGTAAGAGTTTTAGGCATTTTTTTTTTAAGCGAAAGAAATTCCTCTCAGTTGACCCAGCACATCATGACACAGCAGCATTCCACATCCCTGCATTGTGGGCTCAGGTGATTTGGCTCCAATTCCAAAGTTTTTAAAGGCAGGAGAGAGGAAAGACGTAGAAACTGGGCTTCTTGATCCCAGGTTTATAATTAGAATCAACAACCCCCTACTTGAGCTGTTAAGTATCTTTGCTCAGCCCAGATTCAGCTATAAAATGGTAGAAGAAATGGGACTTGCAACAAATTAAAATAAAAGGCACCTCTGTAGAAGTCACCCTTGGATATTATGGTCAATAAATCCTGCAAATATCTATGAGCTAATAGATAGCCTCACCAATACATGCTGCCTCAGCAAATGTTTCATTGAGTTATTTTCCCCACACCTTCAAGTTTGGGAATGCAGCAGTGTGTAGGCCTGCATGTATGCTCCTCCTATAAAACGACAGAAGTCATTTGGATGACATCGATTAACAACAGAGCCCTTGTTTCGGCACCCACAAACTCCCGTCTCTTCTGCACCACAGGCCCCTATTTTCTGCAGCAGACCTCTTTTCCCATTCCAGTAGAATCTGGCGCTCAAGGTCAAGTTTGCCAGTGTAAAGGGCTCTTCTAAGATGGGATGCTTGGGCATAGGATTCCATGAAACAGAAGGTCCCCTCTCTACTTGATACACCATGCAGAATCAGAACACTGAAAGAGAACACTTTGTTACATATATGTTATCTAACCACTATGCTGTACACCTAAAACTAATACAAAATAATATTAAAAAATAAAATTTATAAAAAAGAATAATGAAAGGAAGTCCCCACTGTTAGTATAAGAAAATTCTGCATAATTATATAGTGACTCTCTTCTGCAGAATTAAGGCATTTTCACATTTGATCATGCTACTGAATTACATTCTAATAAGTGTGCATTGTAAACTCCACAGAGCAAAGGTTCCCATCGGATTTTCTCGTAAAACATAAAACAATTTATATTTTCTGAAAATATGTGGGCTCCAGGTGTTTTAGTAGCTCTGCAGTGATGTTTCAGGGATGCTCCAGTGGCCAATTTAACCCTGAAAAGAAGCCCCCTGCTCTGCTCTTTTGCTGCGCTCTAGCACTGCCCTATAGACACCATTGCTTAATTAATTCTTCTGGCATGACATTAATCTTGAGGAAGTAATTTGGTACTAACATAGCTGTGGTAAGTAAGCCTCCCTCTATTTTTCACCATTAATTAATGAACTGGTATTTAAAGTATTGCTGACTTAACTGGGTTCTTGTGTCAGGCAGTTCTCCTAACTGGTCATAACAGAAAAACATAACAAAATAAGAGCATAAAATATATTTTACTGGACGAAGTAGATGAAGAATGAACAATTGTCCTATCAAACCCCTTGGGGGAGAATCCTGAATGTATGTTAAGAATGGATTAATCCAGGAAAATTGGGTAGTTAGTTGATGAAATTCAGCAAGTCATTTCATTTAGAAGCATGCTGGTCCCCAGAATCACTGTGGCAATATGATGACTGTCATTCCAATTTGCTGGTGTGACAAGATTAGCGCAGATCTCTGTGACTTGGGCACTGTAAGCATCTAAACTTGACATAACATTCAGAGGAAACTTCTTAGTTGTTTCTAGACACGGTGGCAGGGGGTGAAAAACTAGAAACAGGGGTATTACAGAGGCTTAAGTTGATGTATTTTATCTCAGGCTTGTCAGTTAGAATTTTTTTCCTGAAACCAAGAGAGCTACTGGATCAAAGAAGATAGAACAAAAGTGGTAAGTCCCTCAGGAGCACTAGAGGACTCCATCAACTACATCAAACCATTACCCGATTAGCGTCACCTGCAGGTTGGTGATAATAATTAATGTTTTAAACTGGTTCCTTTTCGGGGAACCAATTAACAAAGCTGCCGGGCACTACTGATGCTGCTTGGAAACCAGTCCCAGCAGCAGTAGCACATGAATTTGCCTCTGACACCGTGCTGATGGAAGAGTGGTATTGATTTGTGGAGAAATATTGTGGTTTGTAGGAAAGAAGCAGTTTTCCAAAAGGTCAGAGATGCTTTTCTGTATAGGGCTGGGTGGCAGCTGTTAGAATCTCACAGTTTTCGAGAGAAGCTGGCAGGAGAAAGAGTGGGAGGAAGTAGGGAGATGTGGGGGCGAGAGATGTACACGAGAAAACCCATGGAAGGAAAAACAATCCAAATGAAGAAATAATTTCCCACTCCAACCACACTGACCTCATTTTGAAGTCTCTGAAGTTTCCATTTTGTTCTACTCAGATTCAGAGTTCTTCCTTACTGGCAAAATGAGGGGGAGTCTTTGGCTCCCCCTAGAGGCAAGGGTTTGCCAACAACAGTTAATGAACATAAAACAAATTGTCATTTCTTCTCATTCTTTGTTATAAAACAAAAGAAAATTTGACCATGACTAGATTTTACTCACATGGCCCAGGGGTGACGTGCATAATTCAAAAAGAAAATTTACTCTTTAAAGTAGGAGAATACACACACACACACACACAGTATATTATATAGTTTTAATAAGAAGAAAAATTGTGAATGTTTACACATTAGTGATAATTATAATTGTTGAATTGCAGAAAGAAATTTGGTCTAAGAAAGGTTAAATAGTGCTAAGTTTTCCCTGTATTCCAGATAACTTCCTATGTGAGACATGATTTGCTGATGGTATTCTCTTAACATTAATCCTGAGTGTGCTTAACTTTAGGAAAATTACCTATATTAGGCTTCTAAATTGCTAAACAATTTAGATAGATCTAGAAACCTACATATAACTCATTAATTCTAAAAGCTGAAATAGGAACTTTTGAAATGAAAACTGACCATTCAACCTGGAAGTTTAATGAGTCAGATTCTCTTTGGGAAAGTCAGCATGTGGGCCACTGAAAGAGACAAGGTTGAAATCCTATATAATAAAAGCCTAATATGCTAAATGTCTGACAATTCATTTGACCATTTGAACAGTCACTATTATGAACACTGACCACTAGGGAGGCAAGGCTCCAACTGATAGGTTAGCTTGCTGCTGGGGTCCAGCCTATGGGGACTGGGTGAGATGGGCCAGACACACCCTAGAGGCCTCCCATGGTCCCTCTCAGGCCCCTATTGTGCACCAGTGGGGTCCCTCAGCCTGGCCTTTGGGGATCGGGCCAAAACCAGCTCTCCAACATCCCCCAAGGGATCCTGAATTTCGAGAAGATGCAGGCCAGGCCGAGGGCCCCAACCAGTGCACGAATCTGTGCACCAGGCTTCATTTTCTGTAATAAAGGCAATAGTCAACCCCATCAGATTTGCCCCACGACATCCCTGCATCTCTGTCAGCATCTCTCCATTGAGATAGGGCAAGTTGCAGGTGGTAGGTGGGTAGGCGCTGGTATGAATGAGAACTGAATGTGGCACAAAGCCCTCTGATCCCTCCATGTGAAACTGCTCTGCTTATCTGCACACACAGCTGTGAGGCTTCAGCCTGGCCCCGAGGAGCAATTGGTTATTTGTGACAACCCTGTGGGTATCTGCTCTCTCTCCCCCACCCCCCTTCCGCCAAAGGTGAGTCAAAGTTCAGTACATTTAGTGTAATTTGTGCTGTGAGATTTAACTGATTTACCCCATTGTGGAGACCCAAGAGGGAAAATGGGAGGTTCCTGGAGGATCTCAGCATGGGGGAGGGCAGTTGTACAAAGAAAACCAGGATAGTGAATCCAGTTTTCAAGAAAAGCTGCAATTCTGCTTCGTCTCCTCCAAGCTTTATTAATCAGCCACATTGCGTTTGGCATGCTCCAGAGCACACGGAATTTACGTCCTCATGCTCTTCCTTGTAGGAGCTAATGAATACATTCCATTTCGGGGGGAGAATATGCTCTCTCTCTACATATTTCTGCTCCTTGCAGTCATGATCAAGTCTCCCATCTTAAAACCAATCACCCACCATCACCTCTACCCATAAAACAACCCCTGCTTCAATCCTGGCCCTGTTTACTTAATTCCTCTCCTCCCGCCATGTTTAAAACCCACCAATTAAAGCAAAACAAAAACAGGAAAAGACTTGCAGTGGTCCCCCACTCACTGTTTAGTTTATGACTGGAATTAAGGGGGAGGGAGGCTTAGGAGATTTGCTTATTATGTGTGTTTTTTTTAAATGATATCCAGTAATAAAAGAAATATTAACAATTAAACCATGTTGATCTTCCTTAAAACTGGAAGTGAGGAAATATATGTGATTCTTAATTCTGTGTTTCTTATAGTCTGGGTATCCTATGAAAAAAATGTTTTTTAATGATGTCTGAAGGAATATACTTTTGCAGAGCAGTCTTACTGTGTAGCAAACCACTTAGTGGTTTTAAACAATACCCATTCCATAATATCTCGCATTTCGTGGGTGGGAAATTGGGATAGGGTTTGGCTGGTGATCCTCCTTTATGGTGCCATCCGAGGTCACTCGGTGGTGTCTAGCTGATAGATAGGCTGCCCTGGAAGGCAGGAGATGGCTGACACTTTGGCTGGGATTGTGGAAAGGCTGGGCTTGGCTGGGAATATTGAGGATGGAGCCTACCTGTGACCCTGCCAACATGGTATTCTCAGGATGGTCAGAATTCTTAGGTGGTGGCTTAAGGAAGGACCTAAGAACAAGTGTTCTATTGGGCAGGATGAAGGTTCCTGGCCTTGCATAGTCCAGTCTTGGAAGTCACCTAGCATCTCTTCTGTCATACTCTGTTGGTCAAGCAGTTACCCAGGAAGGAGAGGAAACAGACCCACTTCTGTGTATGTGGGAGGAGTGTCATGTAGAACAATCATCGTTCATGCATGCAGGAGACATCTCTAATTTCTTACTCATTTTATGAGCCATGGTTTAGGAAACTTCTTTCCTTAGCCTTTTTTCAGAATGCATATTTCTAAAATATTAGTGTTTTATACTAGTGACTCTCAGTCTTCTAGGTTTTAAAGTCCAATAAAAAAAAACACACACACACACAGGAGGATTGACAGAAGGAAGTCAACTTTTTATTTTATTAAAGACCCTCATTTAAAAATAATAATTTCAATGACCCACACTATTCTTAATATCACCATCATTTCATAAAACAAAAGGCATGTTCACATCAAGAAATAAGAAGGACATATCTTTAGAATAAGGGACCTTCCTTCAAGTTGAATGTTTTTATGAAAACATATTATTTTCCGTGTGTGTGTGTGTGTGTGTGTGTGTGTGTGTGTGTGTTGTTTCATTTCACTATCTGCTGGTGGAAACTTTCTTATGGATCCTATTCTGAAGATGTACATTTGGGAATCACTCTTCTAGCCCAAAGGTCTGAAGTATGCCACTTATTGGATTTTGGGGGACACTCAAGATTTTGTGGTAAAATTTTCAGCTTTCTATTAGTTGTATAGTTATATGTGAGAGGGATTAAGGTTTGAATTAAACCTGTTATGTCAATTCAAATTCAATTAGCTAGGTTTTACTGATTATTTAAAACTAGAGCCCGGTGCATGAAAATTCATGCACTGGAAGTGGGGGGTCCCTCATCCTGACCTGCCCCCTCTTACAGTCCGGGAGCCCTCAGGAGCAGGAGGTAACCCAGTGATCAGGGGAGGTGATGCCCCATCACACCTCTGCTGCTGCCATTGCCAGTAGCGCAAGCCTCAACCGGCCCTGTTTACCTGAGCCTCAGGCTGGCCTGGGTGGCTGGGCAGCTGCCATCTGAGGCTTGCCAGCACCTTGGGCCGGCCCTGGGCAGCTGGGGGGCTGAGGGGCCTGGGGGACTCCAGAGACAGGTGCTAGGAGACTGGGCACCGCCATCTTGTGGCTGTGGGCGCCACTATCTTTGAAGACGTGGCAGTCAATTAGTAATATTTCCTCCTTATTGGCTGTGGGTGCCGCCATCTTTGCAATGGCATGAGGGTCAATTAGCATATATTCTCTTTATTAGATAAGATATGCCTATAATATAGCTTACTATTCTATTACATAGAATAATGTAGTCTCATGGAATTTCCTAGTAAGATGTCATAAAACATAGTTCCTATAGGGGTCAGATTACCAATTGGTTGTAGATATAAGACTGACAAATAATACAAGTCAGAATGTGGGTGAGAATATGTAGAAGGTACCCATGAAAACTAGAGCAGTCTAGGGTGCTGTCACAAAGAATGTGAAAGTGAAATTCAAGTGGATGAAAGGTTAGAGAAAGATGCTTCTGGAAAGGTTATCTGGATAAGGGTTCAAAGATAAGAATGGCTATAGTGCTGAAACCGGTTTGGCTCAGTGGATAGAGCGTCGGCCTGCAGACTGAAAGGTCCCAGGTTCGATTCCAGTCAAGGGCATGTACATTGGTTGCGGGCACATTCCCAGTAGGGGGCGTGCAGAAGTTGGCTTATCGATATCTCTCATCAATGTTTCTAACTTTCTATCCCTCTCCCTTCCCCTCTGTGAAAAGTCAATAAAATATTTAAAAAAAAAAATAAAGAATGGCTATAGTATGTTTAAGGAACATCCAGAGATGTTTGGGTGGATTGAATTTTAACCTCCTTTGCTTTGGGCGTTTGGAGGGGAAAGCGAAATGGATTCAACGTTTTGGGTTTTGTTTTTGAGCTGTAATATATAATAACTGGTTGAAATTCCAACTTGTTTCTTATTCTCAAAGGGATTCCTTTTCCTTTCCCATGTGAGAAGCAGGTGGCTAACTGCTCATGCTAGACACAAATCAGTTACAATCATAACAAAAGTAATCAGCCACTAAGTAACAGCTGCAGTACTATGGGCCAACACCTGAGTATTGGGCAAGCGTTGAGACACCCATGTGTCCTCTGACAGTTTAGGATTGAGGAGCCCTGGCGTGATGCTGCATCACAAATGACAACATAAAGCTCGGGTCAGGAAGAGCTGCCCTGAATTCACCTCCGCGTCCCGGGCAGCAGTGGGTGAGGGCCAACGTCCCTTGGCCCAAAGCTGAGCTCCGTCTCCACTCACTCATGTTCTGGGCTGGCAGCTTGGGTCTCTGCCTACTTAGGGAGACAACGGGTCTATTAAAGCAGCAGAAATGGGTAACCAGTTTTCCCTTTAGACATTTACTGGAGCCTGTTATAATCAAATCTGTTTTTTATTGTGGTATTTGCCACCTAAACTTTAAAAATACAGCAGCAGCAACAAAAAACATACACATCGTTTTCCAAGAAAGGGGTCTTGGAGGACGTGTGTCCTCACCTTCCAGTCAATACTGACCAAGCATGCTGTTATCCTTGTGTCTGCTTGCAGACCTGTCTGCCTGCCACACCATCACTTCCCTTGTGTCTGGAAATGGCTCCAGTGAAGCTGGAGGAGTCCTCCTCTCCAGGCCTTTCTGCTACATCAAATATCAAAAGATATAATGTGGACATGGTCCAAAGATTACTTTCTTACCCTGTTCCTCTCAAATACCACTTCGGTTTAGATTTGCATGCTTTATTTGTTCACTGTACTGATAGAAAAGAAAGTTCTCTGAAAAACAACAACACACCTTGCGTTACTTGCAGGTGCCCTGAAACTTAAGGAGATTAGTACATTGCTCAGAAGCCTGTTTTTCATTCTTTTCTGGAAGCAAGACACATGGTGACCTGGGATTCTGAAATACCTTGCTCCTCTGGCCGCAGCAGCCTTTGCTGTGCTCGCTTGGACCCGTGACTGTGGTTTCAGGGCAGCCGTGCTCTCACATCAGTAGCTGATGTGTTCCTCTGTGTTCTCTGCTGCCCGGTGTCTCTTCCCACCCGCAACCTCAGGCCGCTCTGCGCCTGTGAATGGCAGTTGTACTTGGCTGCATGCCCTGCCTGCATTTCCTCAGGGACACTCTGTTTCAGTCTCCTTTCTCTGCTTGCCACGGGCTCTGTGCTGAGATTGTCCCTGCAGCCGCCACTGGTGACCTCTTCCGAGACCAGCCAAAGGCCTTTTCCCAGTTTCTGTGTCTGGGCGTTGCTGGGCAGCCTTTCCAGTTCTCCCCTCTGTCCAGGTCTTCTTCTCCTCTCCTTCCCACACTTTCTTATCTCCGACTTCTTCTCTCCCTCCCTCCATGTGGCTGTTCCTCGAGGGCTGATCTCTGGGTCTCTGTCCTCCTTCCCTTCATCCTTGCAGAGAAATCCCATATTTCACGGGGCTCTGAACTGCCCTGCTGTGCTGCTCCCTCCTGAGCAGAGCACATTTCTTCTCCTGGGCAGAGCAGCCACGGAGTTAACTGTGTCCTGCCTCCCAGATACTCCCACTCTGCTCTTCTTCCTCACACACCTGCCCCAGCACTGCTCCAGGCAAACTTTGCTCAAGCAGAGTCTGCAGACGCTGTCCTGAAGCTTGGCCGGCCTGTGCTGCAGCGCAGGGCGGGGCCATTGCAGTGGAACCGGCAGAGCCTGCAGAGCCTAAAATATTCACAGTCAGCCCTTTATAGAAAAAGTGCGCCAATCTTGACCTAAAAGTGCAGGCCTTGTCACAGGAGGGCTCTGACGGCATTAACCCCACTCAGGAATTCATCAGTGGCTCCCGTTGTCTTATTAGGTTGCTGTGGCGAATGACCCAGGAGAAGCGACAGCCAGCACCAGAGGAACCAGGAAAGTAAAGCCTTTGTTACACAGCACTGCTAGTTCAGGGGACTTTGCGCCAAAGCCTGAACTGCCCATGTGGGGAGGTTTGGAGATCGATCTATCATCTATCTATCTATCTATCTATCTATCTATCTATCTATCTATCTTCTTGTGGCGGGCCCCTCGGGGTGGGCTTTGCAGCTCCGCCCAAGTCAGTTAGAAAGGGGAAGTAAGATTGCTGTTGAACTAGATACTGAATTAGGCTCTAAGCCCCCAAATTTGCCCCACCCCCCTATTTTCTTCTCATTGTAATCAATTTTACATCTTTTTAGCTTGTTAGTTAAGGACTTTCTCTTACTGATCCAGCTTAATTATACTTCTCCACACACCCAGCCAGCCACTCTTCCCAGGTGCCTGACCTTCCCAACTTCACGCTCTTTCTCCGTCCAGACTGCCCCCCTGGACGGTGTGTGTCTGAGAGTAAGCGAACAGTACCGTTCTGCCCATTCTCTTCTTCATATTCTCCTTGTGTGTTTAAGGCTCAGCTCAAGCATTGCTTTCCTCAGGAAGTATTTTCTGACAAGCAGCCATATATTGATTATTGCCTTATTGACTCACATGCATCGCCCATAATGCCCCATCCTGCCCCGTTTATGTGTAGTATCGTACGGCTTACTGATGTGAACGTCTTCCTGCCTTGTGAAGGCATGGGCCCTGGCAGGCCTGCCCTCCTCTAGTACCCTCTATTTTATCACAACCTGTCCCAAACCAACATCCTCAGTGTCGCTTCCACACTTCCTTGCCTCGTCCCTCAGTTTGCAGGAACTGTGGACTGGCTGCTAAAACACCTCCAGCGTTGTTCCTCTCCCGAGCCTACTGCCCGGCCTTAGACCAGGTTGCAGCAACCCTTCCTGGGCTGCTGGTTTATCTTCTTGGTGATAGTCCTTCTGCTGGTCGTCTTCCCGGGACCAGGACTAGGATGAGGAGAGCAAAGTGCCTGAGCACAAAGTTGAAGGAAGCGCTCATTCACAGAGTCAAGCAAGTGCGGGGTTGGCACCTGAGCACGAGTGCTTCCTTAGATTTGGTCTACGCTTGGTCCAAGCCCTGCCTGCCTCTGTCGTCCCCCTGCTGTTTCCCCTCCACCTGGTTACTGAGATGATCTTTTCAGGTTTGGATGATGTCCAGCCTGATCATTAGTTCCCCAAAGGATAAAGGTCAAGTCCTTGGGTTGACTTCAATGTAACTTCTAGCCTCATCCCTTGTCACTCTCACTGCCCCCACCAACGAACTCTATATTCCACCCACCCTGGCTGACCACGAGTCCCTTTAGTATGCTGTACGCCTGACCTCCCTCCAAACCTTTACACTTGTTTTTCTTCCCTCTTTTCAAATTTTCCCCTTTTTGGTGAATTCTTATTCATTATTCAAAACTCAGCATGACCCCATGTTACTTTCTATGTGAGGCTTTTCAGAATTCTCTGGAACTAATTAAGTCATTCCTTCCTTTTTTTAACCCCCTTAAGCATAATGTACTCAATTATAGCATAATTAATTTATTGCATATTTTTTGATCTCCCAGGAAACCAAAGGTTAAAGTCCCAGGTTCCTATAAGTACTGCTGCAAAGTTCTACCTCAGAGCCAGAATGTCTGGTGTGGCCTGGGCATCTTTGTGTTTTTTTTCTTAAAGCTTTTTTCTTAAAGCTTTCTTAAAGCTTTTGGGTGATCCTAAAGTACAGCCGTTGACTAAAACCATAGCATTGGGCTGTGAGCTGCTTGAGAGGGAGGGCCAAATCTCTCTCATGTCTGCGGACTTCTCTCCTCACTGCTCCATGCTCTCCTTCCTTGACCGGAATCAAACCCGGGACCTTCCAGTCCACAGGCTAATGCTCTATCCACTGAGCCAAACCAGTTTCGGCTATTGCACTTTCTTATTAGGACTCCCCTTCGAGGAAGGTGTCCCTGGACCTTCACAGGCTGTGTAGCACCCAGGGGGACCTAGGTAACAAATAGTAATATCACTTGCTATGGCATTACCTGCCCAAATAAGCAGCTTCCTCAGGTGGCCTGGACCAATGAACTTAAATGTCAGACTTTCCAAATGTAACCGTCAGAGAGGTGCTGCGGACTGCATCTGATATTTACAGTTCTTTCCAGCAAAGGTGAGCTGACTTTTGTTGCAAATGTTCTCCTTTGCAAATTAGAAAGGGCTTTTTTTTATTTTTATTATTTGTACATATGCCTTTGATATTTTTACTTCCTTTTATTTGACTTTTGGGAAAGTCCATAAGTGTATTAGAGCACATAATGGCCCTTAGCTGTGGCTACTAAAAATAATAATTGGGAAAAGTGAGGGCTTAGTTTTTGGAGAAGCCTAAATAGGTTATTTAAATAGTTTCAAGCCCAGTTGGTGTGGCTCGATGGTTAAACTTCCATCTATGAACCAGGAGGTCACAGTTCGATTCTAGTCAGAGCACATGCCAGGGTAGTAGGCTCGATCCCCAGTAGAGGGCATGCAGGAGGCAGCCAATCAATGATTCCCTCTCATCATTGATATTTTTCTCTCTCTCTCCCTCACTCTTCTCTCTGAAATTATTAAATATATATTTAAAATAAATAATGTAAGTGTCAAAGACAATCAAGTCTTTGAGATTTGAAAAATTGGTTTACTATTCTAGGGCTGTTTCCGGTGGTTTCTTTCCAGAGTCCGAGCTGAGAGAGGCCGAAGCTGTAATCTCACTTTCTACACCATTCCAGAGCCCACCCCTTCCTTCCTGTTGTCTCTTTTTATCACCCTTTGTTTTCTCCTTTTTAATATTAGTTTCTTTTTTTTTTGAAGAGCTTTGTTTCACACAGCACTAAAAAAATGTTTTATGCCATCTAATCCCTCAAATATCCTGTGAGGTTGGTGTTATTATTAACCCCATTACAGAAGAGAAAATGGAAGCACAAAGAAATAAAGTGATTTAACCAGGATCAAGCAGCTAGTAAATGGTAGAGTAAGGATTCATATCTAAGCCACATGTTTCAAGAGCCTGGGCTCTTAACTATTTGCTTCCTGACCCCGAAGTTCAGAGTGGTCAACATTAGTGTCATGAGGATGAAGGATATTGCATCCGGTTAAAATACAAAAGCAACAACAATAAAACAGTTTTCCTCCTTTTCCTACCTCAGTCCCTCTGCGTTAGTAATGCATCTACTTTTTAGCACACTCAATGAGAGAATCCAATAGAATAAGTACTGAACTTCAGATTTCATGTTATCATTCCTAAACATTCAAGCCCAGAATTTGAAGCCAGTAGTAAATGATGAGAAATAGCAAGTTGTGGATAAAGAGGAAGACAGTGCATCCTTCTTTGCATTGAGTGTGTGCAGTGGAGGGACAGACTACAGTGGGGTCTTGCCAAGGGATGTCCATACTCATAGCCAACCATTCTGGGGTCCAAGAGCAGAGACCAGAGGGCAGCAGCTGTGAAAGCTTCCACATTAGTGGGTGGGTAGGTAAGTGAGGAGGATCCATAAGAGACCAGCAAGGGAGAGAGGTTCTCCCACATCACCCTACATTCTGTCCTCCCAGACAGAAGAGAGAGCCTGGGCCAGCTTTGCAGGGCTGACCAATCCCATTATCTAGAAATTAAAATCTGGACTGGTCAGTTAATGGGAAAATGGGTAAAAGGAAGAAAATATGCAAGATATACAAATGTACATAAACATTTAAGGATAGGTTCATTTGAGCATCTTTGGATGCCAAAGCAAAGACTTTCCTTTGAGTCGGAAACTTCAGCCCTGACTGGTTTGGCTCAGTGGATAGAGCATCAGTCTGGGCACTGAAGGGTCCTGGTTTGATTCCGGTCAAGGGCACATGGCAGTGTTGCAGAATCTATCCCCAGTAAGAGGCACGCAGGAGGCAGTCGGTCAATGATTTTTCTCTCATCATTGATGTTTCTATTTCTCTCTGCTTCGCCCTTCCTCTCTGAAGTCAATAAAAATATCTCTTTAAAATTTTTTTTTGTTTTAATCTAAAAATTCTTTTATTAAAGGTTTGTGTGATCATCACAATAAAGATTATCATTGAATTCGCAATGCTACCACAGAATGTTTTTCATCGAAAATCACTTTGTAAATAAATGAAGCCATGAATTGTAGAGTAATGCATTAGCTATAGGTAACTGAAATACTTAAGACACTTTTAAAAAAATGTATTGGCTAAAAATTACTATGAGAAAAACACTGTAGACCATTACTTAAAATTGTTCTGTTTAGTTTAAAGGTGGTTTAAAATGATGCTGCGGGGAAAGATGTGGCCCCTGAGGGACTGTCAGAAAGAATCAAAAGCAGCTTTAGCAAAGAGACAGATATGGAAATGTGATATTTGTCAGGGGAAATGAAGCTAGATTAAATAAAATGGAATCGGCCCCCATGATAGAAAATGCCTTAATGGAAAATCATGCTTGAGGCCTCCTTTGTTTTCTGAAAGACCAGAGTTGAGCTGGCCGAAAATGGCCTTAAGCCCTGCTGTGGTGGAGGGAGCCAGGGAGCCTCAGGTCCTGTTTGTTTCTCAGGTCAGCTTCAACCTCCCCAAAGCCCGGCTGAATCAAAATCTTCCTTAGATTCCTGAAAGGCTTCCGGGATCACAGCAGCAACTCTCTCACCAGGGAGGTCTGCCTCTAGTCCTGAGGAAGGCAGACCCTTGGAGGGCCTGAAGTTCCTGCTTGCCCTTTAGAAATCTCCAGCCTGTGTGGGGAGATCTTGCTTGTTCTGTGTCTTCGGAATTCCAACATTCCATGGCCTGCATCTTCTCCTCGAGAGCCACGGTTTGCCGCTCTGTTGACTAATGAGTTTGCCGACCATTGCATTAGACGAATATAAACTTTAAGTAAGAAAAAAATAAAAAAGTATTGGCAAGGTTATATGTTTCACTGGAAAGCACAGCAGTCTAAAAGTGCTTTCAGATTCTAAGAGCCCAGCAAGGGTGCACCCAGATCGTGTGGGGATCTTGTTCGAGTGCACAGTCTGTGCTTGTAGGTCCCAGTGGAGCCCTACAGGCTGCATTCCTAGAGAGCTCCCCCAGGGAGCTAGTGCTGTTGGTCCAGGGCTTAAAGTCTGAGGAACAAGGATCTAGACCTCATTTCAAATACTGACTTCTCACGGCCTCAGTTTCCTGCCTGTAAAATAAGGGACTTGAACTAAAATACCCTTTAATTCTGACCTCCAGCAGCAGTAGCATGAGTAGAGAACTGACAAGGCTGGTCCAGGTCAAGAGCAGGTCTCTGCTCTGGTTTTCAAGGAAGGACTCTCCATTTAGCACCGTAAAAGCAAAGTGGAAATGGGAAAACAAGGCAGGAAGTACATACAGTTTTTGTGCTGATGGTTCCAGCCTGGTTCTCAACCTTTCTAATGCTGTTATGAATCGTAATGTAAATATCTGTGTTTTCTGATGGTCTTAGGTGTCCCTGCTAGTGGTTCTTAACCTGTGGGTCGCGTAGAGCCTAAGACCATCGGAAAACACAGATATTTACATTATGATTCATTAACAGTAGCAAAATTATGGTTATGAAGTAGCAATAAAAATAACTTTATGGTTGGGGGTCACCACCACATGAGGAACTGTATTAAAGGGTAAGCGGCATTAGAAAGGTTGAGAACCACTGATTCTAGGGTATCCAATCACATGGTGCCTTTGCTAATATTGAAAAGTCTGGCCTTAATTAGATCATAGGGTCAACAAATAACCTTCTAATTGTTTCATTTGTTTTAAATAAGCTACTCTATAGGCTTAGTTCTTTCCAGGGCATGCCCAATGGGGCAGTCTAATTACCAGGTAATAATCCAACGTGGGCACACAAGGTTATTGCCTTAGAATCTGAAACCCTTTTTAAACCAGAGTAGAAGTGAAGATATAGCTAAATACTACTTCTTTTCTTTTTTTTTTCCCCCCTAAACCTCTCAATGTTGGAGGAATTTAATTCCATCTCAAAATCTTTCTTATCCCTCAGGGTTCTCTCAGATGTTCCCTCCTCAGTGAAATCTTCCCAGAGGCCACAGTCAGAATCATTAGCACTTCCTGTCCCTCTGCTCCAGTTACGCCCCCATCAAACCACATACCTCACAGTTGGACTCATTCAGCTATGTGCCTATTATCTCTCTCACTGAATTTCAGGCCCTTTACACCATCTTTTTAAAAATATGAGGATGGGAGAGAGATAGAGAGTTAGAAACATCAATGAGAGAGAAACATCAATCAGCTACCTCCTGCATACTCCCTACTGGGTATGTACCCGCAACCAAGGAACATGCTCTTGACTAGAATCAAATCTGGGAACCTTGAGTCTTCAAGCCGATGCTCTATCCACTGAGCCAAACCAGTTAAGGCCCTTTACGCCATCTTGATGGTGTAGAGACTTGAAGCCTAGGTACCTGAGTGAACTCTTCAGCACTATTCTATCTTGGTCATCTGTCCTCAGGAGGCCATGGAAAGTTCTGGCCCAGATGCCCCTTTCTGTAGTGGCCATGATTAGATGGGGTCGTCAGAGGGTTGTGTGAAATGATGGATATGACACTGACTTCCTCCTCTCCTGAGTAGGTGTCTGATGAATATTTGCTGTTTTACCTTCTCTAAGGTCAGGGAACATGACTTATAAGCCTTACATTCTCCCACTTCAGGAAAAGTCATGTAGAGTGGGTGCTTAACACATTCTTTAAAGTTGAATGTAATATGCTGTCATTTAAGTAGATGGAGTGTATTTATTTTAGGCATAGTAGTAATATGAGATGAAAGCAGAACTGTTTGGTTTTCCCCTAATAGCTGGCAGTGATTGCGTTTCTGAAATAGATGAAATGTATTTTGAAATAGTTATTAAAATTCTGACAGAGATTTATTTCTGGTTTGCTTAGCTAAGAAATCCCGAACACAAGTAGAAAAAAGAAAAACAATATACAGAAAAAAAAATGGTATTAACAGGCAGTTCTGATAGGATATCCATTTTTATATATTTATATGTATAAAACTTCTGGAAGCGTTAGAAAAAATTGATAATAGTAACCTTTGTGAAAAGGGTCAAGGGTGGAGGAGATGGAAAGTTTTATTTTCATTTTATACATTTCTATATGGTTTGAATTTTTGGCCAGGTAAGCATATTTGTTTGTTTAAATATATGTTAATAGGGATATCTGGGAGAATTGAAGGATGGGCCATTTTAATTTTACTCTTTTATATGTTAAAACCCCTAATACACTTTAAAATTTTAATTTTAAATGGCTTAAGTACCAAGTGCTAATGAGAAATAAGGGTTTTCTGCCCCTACCAAGTCCTTCAGCATCTCCATCAGAAGTCCAGGCCTTGACTACCTCTGAGCTTTCGGAAGCTCCTGGAATGGGCTGTATCCTCACACTACTGCTGAGTTGGGGAGAACTAGCAGTTAATAATGAGCCTTAATGTATTGGAATCATCGCTTCATCATGCTCTGGCTTAGTGATACAAGCCTGGAATAAGAGGGATGACAGGATGTGGAGACCAGTCCAGCAGGAGTATCATCCCTTCCTCCGCACCCCCCAAAGAAGCAGAGGAGTTGCCCTCCTTGGACCAAAGCATAGAAGCCAACCAACAGATTAGATTTTCATTTTTCCTCTGGCACCACTGAGCTGTCTTCAGCATTGACCCCCTGACTGCCATCAGCGTTGGGAATGTGCCCCTTGGAAGTGTCTTAGAAGGAGTAGTGCACCCCTTGTCCTATGTGAGGGTAGAATGAGACAGCGTTTCCCTCTAGCTCCTGTCAATCATTTTCTATTACCCCCGACTTAGCCAACTCTATGGGTGATGCCCAGGGAGAAGGCACCTCAGACATGCTAAGGTACTGTTTTCAATTCTAGGTGTTACCACCTACCACACAGGGGCCTGGACAAACTGGGATGTTTTCATAGGTCAGCCAGGGTGTTGGAGGAATCATGACCACCCTATACAGTGAACTGCCAAATGGACTGGAATATAGTCACCTCCTCACTTTCCTGTGGTCAAATCATTAACTTCTCTGCACCTCAGGCTCCTCTCCAGTGAAGTGGGCTTCCATAGTATTAACCTCCAAGTGTCGTCATGAGAGTAAATGAGTTCATTCACATAAGCACTTAGAACTGGTAACGCTTCAGCAAGTGCTAGTGATCATTGTTTTTGTTGTTGTTCCTGGGGATGGAGCTCAAGAAAGACTCCTAAGTGCTCAGATTGGGCCACTCCTGACCTGTGGGAACTCACATTCTGATTCATTGGCATTTTTAAAGACACAGACATTATTATGAACAAGCTTAGCTACTGATTATTCTTCTGAGAATAAACAGAAGAGCAAACTTGATCCTCTTATAAACAGGAGCTGTTGCATATGCATTTCCCTGGGTGGATCTGTTTGCTTTTGGAATTCCTTTGCTTTGTGCTGATACATTCCTTTGCATTGTCTCCTGGACATGCATTGGGGCCCATGGTATGTGTAGTCTCTTTATTGAAAAGGATGATCTTTGTATGGTCAGCCCCATAGCTCAGAGACAAATATACCATTCCACCTAGGCAAGGCTGACCAGCCATCTCTTTGCAGCACCCCAGTCTAAATGAAAGCAGCTTTGTTTTGCCGTATTCTGTAATTGCTCTAACACTGGCCATTCACTGCAGCCGTCTGTACTTGGCCATCTGCAAAGCAGCATCCACATGTCGTTGTGAGGGTCACCACACTGTCAGGTGCTCTCTTTCTGGGTCTTATCTTGATCCACTAAAAGTGTGGTAAGCAAATGAATTCAGGACAAATGTTTAAGTAGGCTCTTTCCCCAATGAATGCAAAGCAATACATCAACCAATGGTTTGTTTGTGTGTGTTTTTAAGCTTACTACTTAGATGCTGCTGAGTATCTTGAATGTGCCTTTGAAAAGGGGCTGTTCAAATGGTGCTTTGGTGAAGCAAATGGTGCTTTGGTGAAGCAAAGGTGTGTTTGCAGCTTTTAAAACACCACATTCAGATATAAAGAACTTCCATGGTTAACTATGCCATTTCCCCTGGACACTGCACACACCCGTTTGGAAACCTCCCTGAAGTAACATTTGCCACACCTAACGTCATTTAATCCTGAGGAAGAATCTGGACAGGGCTTATAGGTCCTGGTCTGTAGAAGAAGCAAGTGAATTAGAAAATTCAAGTGTATACTCATCCTGACGCTAAAGGGACATCTATCTAGCTCTTAATTTTCTATATGCTGTCCTCCTGGAAGTGAAGCCAACGTGATGAGTTGTATAATTTCCAAAGTGCTAACAGCAATTTCCCTTCTCCTTACACTCCAAGAAAAAGTTTTCTCTTATACACGGAGTGTGAGACTCTTTTCAGATTAAACCTTGTAATATCTGAACTCACCTTCCCCAGCTTTCTTTCCTTCCTGAGGAAGAGCCAGGGCTTTCAGAAGGGACTACAGAGAAAGCACCCATGGAATCCTCTAGAGCAGTGGTTCTCAACCTTCCTATTGCCGAGACCCTTTAAGACAGCTCCTCATGTTGTGGTGACCCCCAACCATAAAATTATTTTCGTTGCTACTTCATAACTGTAATTTTGCTACTGTTATGAACTATAATGTAAATATCTGATATGCAGGATGTATTTTCGTTGTTACAAATTGAACATAATTAAAGCATAGTGATTAATCACAAAAACAATATGTAATTATATATTGTGAAATATTTATTTCTAATTACAAATAAATGAAATTTTGTCTTGAATCGTGGTGTAGTATGGGTAACAGTCTTTAATATGACAACAGTAAACTACATTACTACATTTTGCTACACTGAGGAACGGTGTGTTGGTTCCTAAGACTATGGGAAATAGGTGTTTTCCAATAGTCTTAGGCGACCCCTGTGAAAGGGGTCGAGACCCACAGGTTGAGAACCGCTGCTCTAAAGGGTTCCTAAGGGTCTGACCTCGGCCCAGGTCATGTGCTACAAGCAGAAACTGGAAACAGACCTGGAATCCACTCTGATGGGAGCCCCTTGTCATGGAGGGTAAGTCAGGCATTCAAACCAAAGGTGGTGTAACTGGGAGTCAAATTCTAGACTTGTTCTGTGTGGAGACTCCTTATGCGTGCCCGATCTGTACCCATCCCCACCAGACTGGTGAGAATGTGACTGGTTTCTCTTTGCCCTTGCCATTGGTCATGGCAGCCAAAGGTAGCCCGCAGTCTTAAGTGAAAGCAGCTTTGTTTTGCCTCTGTAATTGCTCCAACACTGGCCATTCACTTAGCTGTCTGTACTTGGCTGTCTGCAAAACAGAGCTTGCTTCCCAACTTGAAGGCTGATATGTGTGTCCTAAAGGCTATATTTTTAAAGGAAATCTTTACCATGGAAAATGCTGGAATGTATTTTGCTCCTTGTTCATTTGCTGTTACATGTGTCATTTACTCTCAAGCGCTGACATGTTTCTTTGTTTTCTGTGTGTTTCAGGCAGCATAGTCTACCTCGGGATGATGGTGGGGGCGTTCTTCTGGGGAGGACTGGCAGACAAAGTGGGAAGGAAACAGTCTCTTCTGATTTGCATGTCTGTCAACGGAACCTTTGCCCTCCTTTCTTCGTTTGTCCAAGGTTATGGCTTCTTTCTCTTCTGTCGCTTACTTTCCGGATTTGGGTAAGGTTTTCTCCTTCATATTTTATAGTAAAATGTTCATTCTTCATAATTATATGTGTTCTCTGCTCTAGAGGACCTCATTACCAAGAAATTATCCCTTAACACATCTCCTTCCCTATCTTTGTGTCAGCTTTATGGGCCATAATGCTGGTTTTTAGAAACACAATTACCAGCATTTACATCCAGAAGAGAAGGGAACGCATGTCTATGTTCTCATGGCTGATTCTTTTAGTATTTTACTTCTAGGAAATGGATATTGTTTTAAATGGAAAGCTGTTTCCCTGGCAGAGCACATTCATAAATGTATTTTTCTTCTGAAAATTTGTTTCAAGCAAGAAATAGCTCTGGTCATATATTATGAATAATTAAAAGGTTGACCCATTCAGGCACTCTCTTAAATCCAGGGTGAGAGTGTTTCCAGTAAATGTTGTTTTATCGATCTATTTTTAACTAGGTAGGAAACTGCTTCCTGAGATGGAATAGGTTGTTGTTTTTTAAAGTTCTTGACTTTCTGTTGAAATAACAGAAGTTGGGCTGTTAGCCAAGTGCAATGGCATAGTATAGCCAATGGTGTAGTCATTTTTGTTAAAGAGTTTGAAGTACTTACTACTACTAAGTCAGTCCAAGCTTAGGAACCCAGATGCTCAATTAGGAGAGTCCAAGGAACTCTGCTTAGATAAGGAAAAAAAATAGAAATAAACAATTTCTGATTTGTGCTTGAGCACTTTATTTTTATTAGAGACATTCTTTCTAAAGTGCATAGCATAAGATGAATCTATAGGAATCATAAAATAAATAAATGGAGAAAGGGAAGGAGACAGGCTGGGTTATGAATTTGAGAAGTATATCAATTGTGGTTGTGAATGATAAACGTACTCACAGAGCAAAACACAGTTTTGCCAGAAGAGAAGGTCAGAGAATATAACATGCATTTTTATTAATTATATAGAGTAGTACTTTAAAATCAACTAAGATTAGAAGGAATATAAAGCATCAGAGAGAAAGTGCTAAGTGGATTACTTCAAGAGCACAAAGATTTTCCCATGCAGACTAATGGGTCACTTTTATAGCTCATTCAAAATAATTTAAAATTTTTATATGACTTTCTTCTATAAAATTTGTAGATATACTGAGATTGGTGTATTATCCACAATTTTTTCTAAACTTCTTTTTTAATCTCCTTACAGCCCCTCACATGCTATATTCTGCACACAATGGGCACTTTGCAAATATGAGACTAAACTGCACAAATTTCAGGAAATTTCATCAGAGTCAATACATTTCAGTACACCATTCGAGTAAACCTAGAGAGTTGGAAAGCTTGGGAAGGTATAAAAATATTATCTCCTTGGGAAATAAATTATCATGATCAATAATTTGCTTTGAAATGGTGGAGGAAAGGAGCTTTTCCTCAGTCTTTGATATTCAAAGCTGTGTGTGAGACTGGCTTGCCTACACCGCTGACATGGTAAGGTAATTTGGCTCCTGGGTTCAAGGACTGCAGTATTCCGAATTCTGAGTAACTTGAGATACCCAAGGAAGAACACGTGTTATTTGCAGCTGTCTTTTAAAGGACCTTCTCAAAATCCATGGGATAAGACATTCTTGCCACCAGGAAAGGCCAAGATTTTCCTCTGCTTTCTGTTACCTACACAATACCGTTAGCCTGTCTGAAGAAGGCTAATAGCCAAAGTTCTGAATTTTCTAGTCCTTTCCATTTGCAGTCTTATCCAGGAAATTCCAACCATATCCACAGACTCAAAAGTACCTGACTGTGGTCAAATTATTATGGCAATAGTGCTGAGAACCAATTCCAGCATGTAATAATTGCAAGAGTTTTACCAAAAGGTTGGTGAAGCTTGGGGAGCTCAACAGGGTGGAGTCCCAGGTAGTTTACCTGTTGGAAATGGCTAAAAGGCATCTCCCCAAAACCTGAATGGTATTGTTAGCTGCCAGACAGCTCAAGGCATTTTATTGCCTCCTGTTGGCCAAACACCTGAACAGCTGTAGGCAATTCCCCAAACTGACAATATTTCTGTATATCCTTTGATACCATACCCTTTGAAGTGTATATTTCCACCTTGTCTTGGGACCAAGCATGGGTCCTTGGTCAAGGAAGAGAGCCTTCTAGCTCCTTCAGCTGGAAGCTCCTCTGACCCCTAATGCCTTTCCAAAATACCTTTTGTCCACGGACTCATTCTTAATCTCTACGTGCATCCCTTTCTGCAGAATGCTGAACCCTTTGTAAGGCTGGGAAAAAGAACCCAGCTCTGACATGATCAGTCCAGTTGACTGTAGAGAAGAGGGCCATTATGGTGGCTGCAAAATACTCAAAATGAATGGACTGCCCAGAAGCTGACTCAAGGGCAGTACAGAGCAGAGACTACTTGGGTATACTCATGACATCATCTTCTCTGCTGCAGATAAATCATCCTTCAGCAGCAGGATGACCTCTAAATAACATAATTCCCCTGACAAAGCACAGTAGTGTATTGCTAACTCAGCAAGCTTTCTAAGTGGTGATGCCAGAGGCAAGTGCACCACACCTCTGCGAAGTTGGCACAGGACTAGAAGTCCAGAGGCCCAAGTCCATCTACCCTGCCCTTACTGCAGGAAAGTCACTCAGTTCTCCAGTCTGATTTGTCTTTTGTAAAGCTAGTATGAGGATCAAGTGGGATAATATATTAAAAGTACTCAGTAGTGGAGGAAATGTGAGATAATGTTTAGGAACATTCCCCTATGGTTTGGCAGTTATTGTTCTCTCTTTGTTCTTTGTCCCATTCCTCCAGCTGAGCTGCCTGTGCTCATTGCCTCTGAATGACAGCAGAGCGAGAGAAAAAAAAAAGAGCCCTCTTTCTGGCTTTGAAATTTCAAGTCTTGCCCATTAAGGAAACAGAAAGGAGGAACCCATAGGCAAAAGACTTGGGAGAAACCAGGGCAAGTAAAATGGCGCCTTCCTGCTCCCCAGAATAGATGGAGATCCCCTCGTCTGGGAGCGGGGCTGAGAGGAGCCAAGTGAGCTTACTCACCTGGTCCCACGTGAGAAAACTCCAGCTTTTCAAAAGACAAATCTGCTGGGGTCCACCGTTCTGTGAGATCCAGCAACTAAGGGGACCTGAGAAATTAAGTTAAAGAAAATGAAGAAAGATAATGATCTTTCTTAACTGAGTTTATGGTCATGTAACATGTAAAGTTGATGACAGAGGACTTTTTTATAAGTTTTTTTATTTATGCATAGTTGGCATACAATATTATATTGGTTATATACAGCGAGGCAAAAGTAAGTTTACAGTTGTTTGTATGAAAAATAATACAATAATTAACAAAAATGCAAGAAACTCCATATTTCGTGTACTCTCAACTATAAACCTACTTTTACCCCCCCTGTATTTCAGGTGTACAGTATAGTGACTCGACATTTTTATACCTTTCATCGTAATCACCACACTAATTCTAATAACTGAGTGACTTGAGTTACTAGTAATCATCTGTTACCACATACATTTATCATATTATTATTGACTGTATTTCCCTTTCCCTTTTCACCCTTACCTCCAGCTTCTCCCTTCTGGTAGCCATCCCTTTGGTCTCTATTTCTATGAGTCTGTTTTTGTCTTGTTTTGTTTGTTTATTTGTTTTGTTTTATTTTTAGATTCCACAGTGAAACCATATAGTATTTGTTTTTCTCTGCCTTACTTATTTCACTTAGTGTAATAACCTCTAGATCATCCATTTTGTCACAAATGGCAAGATTTTTTTCTTTTTTAATGCTGCATAATATTCTTCTGTGTGTATACATATACACACATATACATATACATACATATATACATATATATACACAGATACATATACACACATACGTATCCTATATGATAAAAGCCTAATATGCTAAGTGTCCAGTCATCCAGTGACTGGTCAACCAATCAAAGCATCATATGCTAATGATATGCTAATTCTGTTCAACTGCTTGCTGTGACATGTACTGACCATCAGGGGAAAGACACTCCAACCAGTAGGTTAGCTTGCTGCTGGGGTCCAGCCAATTGGACTGAGGGACCACATCCTATGGTCCCTATCTGGCCCTGATTGTGTACCAGTGGGATCCTTCGGCCTGGTCTGCTTCCTCTCACAATCCAGAAACCCTCTGAGGATGTTGGAGAGCTGATTTCTGCCCTATTCTACTGGCCATTCTCCTCAGGGCGGCACCAGATGCAGGGCTCACAGCTGGTAAGTGCTACTGTTGCAGTAGCATGAGCCTCTCCTGATCAGGACTGATTGGGCAGGAGCCTGTGGCAGGTGCAATGGAGCTGGGTTGAGCGGGAGTAGCAGGTAGTGTTGGATTGTGGCTTTTGGCCCCAATCCTCACAGGCCACCCCGAGGGACTCCACCAGTGCACAAATTCATGCACCAGGCCTCTAGCATATGTATAATATCTTCTTTATCAATTCATCTGTCGATGGACACCCAGGTTTTTCTCAGTAGCTTTAGAGTTCATCTAGATACCCTGTTTCTGAATTGCTGGGTAGTCTCAGCCAAGTCTCTTTTTTTTCTCTAATTACACTCCAATTCACCTCAAAAAAACACTTTAGCACCTGTTCTATCCCTGAAACCATGCTGTGTCTTTCATGGATGTAGGTAGCCCAGGCCCTAAGAAAGACCCTGGGAGTTCTCTTTTGTCTTCTTGATAGCACTTATCAATGACTTAAAATATTTCCTTCTTATGTGAATTTCAAAAGGATCAGGATTGACAAGACAAGTGTGTCTGCTCTTTACTGCTTAGTTGCCCAATGTGGGCGTGGTTACTATAATGGATGGAGTCAAAGCAGCAGACTGCACAGACATATATGGAGGGTGGACCTAGAAATGAAATAGATACTAATTCTTACTTCATCTGTATAAGTGGAAGAGTTCTAGTCAATGAACAAAAATTTAACCTGAATACTAAAAACAGAGAGTTCAATTACAAGACTTGATCCAGTTTATAGATGAAGAACCCCTTGAATGAAGGGTCCTGGGTCCCCTTGAGGAAGGATTCTGGTATATTACTGAAAATTTATACTGTTAATCTTTCTCTCAGCCTTCCTCAAGGTACCTACAGCCTTTTACCAGGGTAATTGTGCATGAGGGAAAAGAAAATAATCAGACTTCAGGACTTATTACTGGGCACTGGCTCTGAACTGACATTCCAGGAGACCTAAACTGTTACTGTGGCCTGGCCAGTGTGGCTCAGTGGTTGAGCATTGACCTATGAACCAGGAGGTTACAGCTCAATTCCCAATCAGGGCATATGCCCAGGTTCCAGGTTCAATTCCCAGTGTGGAGTATGCAGGAGGCAGCCGATCAATGATTCTTCTCTTCATTGATGTTTCTATCTCTCTCTCCCTCTCCTTTCCTCTCTGAAATAATAAAAATACATATTTTTTAAAAAAATGTCAGGGTAAGGACTTATGGAAGACAGATAATCAATGAAGTGTTAGCTCAGGTTCATCTCAAAGTGGGCGCAGTGGCTCCCTGAATCCATCCTGTGGTTATTTCTCAGGTCCCATTCTATCACATCTGACAGAATCTTCACATTGGTACAGCACCTGCCTACTGGTTCTATTCACTGGGAATCTCAGAGGAGGAGAATTTCTGGGCCACAGTGGAAACTAGCGGCTCTCAACCTGTGGGTCACGACCCCTTTGGGGATCGAACAAAGCTTTCACAGGGGCCTAAGACCATTGGAAACACAGATATTTACAATACAATTCATAACAGTAGCAAAATTACAGTTATGAAGTAGCAACGAAAATAATTTTATGGTTGGGGGTCACCACAACATGAGGAGCTGTATTAAAGGGTTGAGAACCACTGGTCTAAACCATCCAGTAATGGGACCAGGAATCCCCTGGCTAGGACTTAAGTTGCAGTTACGTTCTTTTGAACTAGCAACTCTGTGGACAAATAAACTGTGCACCCTAAAGTCCACGGTTAAGCTGCCTTCTTGTTGATTTTATTGAAAACACCGTAGGCTGCTCTATCTTATTTTATTGTTGAAACATCATTTGCAGCACTAGGTTATATTCCTGTTTCTGCATATAAAGGAGACTGGAAGGAGCTCATGTTTTAGCCTGATGACTATCTGTGCTTATGGTCCCATTGCCTCTAACTGTGCTTTCTGATTAATTCACCACACCAAGTCATGAATATATTTTCTTAGTAACATAAATATGTCCAGTTGCCATATTCTGTGTGGCTTTCAATATTTATTCAGTGCCAAGAATAAATTTCCTGCCGGGGACAACAGTGTTTTTGAGGGAATGAGGAATAAGGCATCACCAATCATTCAGCTGTCTCTCACTTTCCTAAGTGAATCTCTCTGCAGGGAACAGACACTTCCTTCTCCTCTTTTGTTACAGAAAATTAGAAAGATGGAAAATGGAATTGACACCATTGATTCATTTTCATTTGCCCAGGATTAAATTATTTGCTTCCAGTCACTGTTAATTATGGGAATGATAATGCTTCAGATGCTGCCAATGTCCAGGTTGAGAGCTGCTCACTGAGGGCCTGGTGCTGCTGAACATGAAGGTCAGGAGAAAAATATAATAACAACAGGAAGTAAGATGCAATTCCAATCTGTCTGTCTATCATAAGTGAATGGATAGTTACTTCTCCCTCTGTGTACAGAGCCTCACAAATGTGTACTTCATAGCTCTTGGCAATGTCCATCCACTAGCTAGCTACTCTATTGTTATAATAACCAGAACACCTTTGTTTTGTGGAAATGATCACCATTAACTGGAATTCTTAAAAGTGTTCTATATCTAGCGTCTCATTTATGTCCACACATTTTTAAATAATTAGGAATGCAAAAATAGTATGCATTTTTTAAAATGTATTTTTTTATTGATTTCAAAAAAGAAGGAATAGGGAGAGAGAGATTGAAAAATCAATGAGGAGAAAAATTGATCTGCTGTCTCCTGCATACCCCCTACTGGGGACCAAGCCAGCAACCCAGGCATGTGCACTTGACTGGAATCAAACCTGGGACCCTTCAGTCCTTAAGCCAATGCTCTATCCACTGAGCAAAACCAGCCAGGGCATAACTTTTTTAAGTTAAAAAATTGAGGCACAGATAGATTGACTTCCAAAGTTCAGTAGACCCCACCCAGGTCTTCTGCATCTTAGTCTAATTCTAAGCTATAAGATTTCCCTTCAAAAGTAGTCTTTCTTTTAAGATATGTTTTACTTCCTTATCAGATTGGAAAAATACAAATGCAGTAAAATTTTTTCAAAACTTTTACATAGTTCTTACCTTGTGAGAAATGCTGTGTTAAGCACTTTATAAATATTGCCTCATTTAAACCTAATGGTAACCCTAGGAGGAAGGTACTATTTATTCTACCAACTTTATAGATGAGAAAATTGAGGTACAGAGAGGTTAAGTAGCTGTCCAAAGTCACACAGTAAGTGGTGTCATTGTAGCCAATGAGTCTGGCTCCGTGTTCATAACTACCAGACTGTGCTTTCTCAGATTCAATGAGCAATGTCTCCAATTTCATAGGACACAATGCTCAATACATGATAGGTACTAAATAAATGTTTTTGAACAGACCAATGCAGGAAGATTTCTGATTTAGAGAACCAAAATGGAAAGGACTCCCTGATATGGAAGAAGAGGCAACAGACTAAACTAGCTTTAATCCAAAAATAATAATAAACTCAAATTGTAAGCAGTGGGTCAGTGTTTTCTTAGACCTATATTGTCTGACAGGTCATATGTAGCAGCCAAGCACTTAAAATGTGACCAATCTGATATGCTGTAAGTGCAAAATACATACCACTAAATTTCATGTCAAAATGATAATATTTGGATATATTGGGTTAAATGAATATGTATAAAAAGTAACTTCACCTGTTTTTTCTGAATTTTAATGTCTTTTCTAGAAAATTAAAAAAATATATGTGGTTCATGTGGTATTTCTATTGGAAGACACTGTCTTAGACCAGTGGTCAGCAAACTCATTAGTGAACAGAGCCAAATATCAACAGTACAATGAATTAAATTTCTTTTGAGAGCCAAATTTTTTAAACTTATACTTCTAATGCCACTTCTTCAAAATAAACTCACCCAGGCCATAGTATTTTGTGGAAGAGACACACTCAAGGGGCCAAAGAGCCACATGTGGCTCTCAAGCCTCAGTTTGCCAACCACAGTCTTAGACTATGAGTTTTATGAGAATTTCCAACATAAAGTTGATCCTTCGGACACACTTTATTTCCCTGTATATCCTTTAGTTAAGGTACTGTTGATCTCAAGAGAGAAGTAACAGAGCAAAGGTTCTTTTAGACTCACAACCTGTAATTTTGAAAAATTAGCCACATGCACTCTTTAGAATTGGCTCTGGGAGCTCCTTGAGAGCAAGAACTTGTGAACTTCAAGCCTGTACTCCCAGCAACTGGTGATGTGCCTGGCTGAGATTGGCTGGTTGAAGAGGTGGATGAGAAGATGATAGATGGATGGGTAAATGGTGGGAGGATGAGAAGAGGATGGAATGAGTAGATATATACAGGCTGGAAAAATTTGCATATTTTTATCATCATTTCTTATCGTTCATTATAATGATCATCTCTATTCATGACACTCTTTAGGTTCTGTAGGAATTTATGCATTCGTCCAGCTCTCTCAATAGGTAGATTAATTTTTTTCCAGGCAGCATAGAATCCTGACCTATGACTACACCTATTCCCCCAGTGGTACCAGGTCTGCTGTTGGTGACACATAGACTTGTGTAAGTTTGGGAACTCAGGGCACCAATCTGATAGCAAACAAGGGCTAGGGGTTGGATTGAAGCTATATCTTCTTAGAAACACAATTGTGTCAATTTAATTATTCATTTACATCTCAATATTTTTAAAGTAGTCATTTTCTACCAATTATTCTATATCATAGTTTATATAATATTGAAAAATAGCCACTGCCCATATTGAAGACTATTATTCTGTAAACTATGGCTTTGGAGATTGGAGGACAAAAGCTATTCAAACCACCCATCAGTTTAGCATTGCCAGTGGGCGTAGGACAGTGGTCAGCAAACTGCGGCTCGTGAGCCACATGCAGCTCTGTTGACTAATGAGTTTGCCGACTACTGGCCTAGGAGATTCCCACTCTTGATGTGTTGAGTGTTCTGTTTCTATCTTGATTACTCGCAATAGCCACGTGGCTTCTAGTCAATATAGCAATCTCATTTTCTGTGCAAACCCAGCTCATTCAGAGCCCATTAGATCTCTGTTCTTTCAAGTAAGTCTCTGAACAACCTCCTCTATGATAGCCTATTTACTTTCATGAAGAAGGCGCTGAAAAGCCCATCTTCGGTGGCTGGTGCTTTTAACTGTTTATTTCTGTGTCCAATTTAAAACATAATTAATTGCTTCTGAATTGCTATGCAACTTGCCTGTGTCTTCTTTCCTCTTTTGTTGATTCTGAGTAAGGATTAAAAGGATGTTTTTCATGCAAATTATTTGAAACTGTGATTTCCACATAGCCAACATCATTTACTATTCTTCTTATAAACCCATCCATCATACTGTCTAGAGAGCTCTTGGGGGACTTTACCTTCAGTTTCAACTGTATGAACCTGTGACTTTACAACAGTTATTTCTCCTTATTTATATCCTCCCTTAATGCCCATTTCCTGGAAATGGGAAGTGGAAGATTGAGGTAAGGGACTGTTTTGAAATCACATGGTGAAATAAGTTAGAATGAAATTATTCTGTTACAGGCTCACTGGAGAATGAAAGCAGAGCAGAATTACTCAGTAGAATCCCTCCTCAGGACAGGAAGTCATCAGACATCCCATAATTTCTCCCTTAAGATGTTATATTTCAAGCCATTTTAAGTACAGTTATTTTTATCTGCAACCTCCCTCTTCCATTGCAGAAGCCCGGATTCCCACCCATCTCAATAGCCAGCATAAATCAGTGTGATGAGAGACAGGGACCAACAATCCATTCCTAAGCTGCCACCTAGCTGGAGGTGTGGCTGTGAAGTGTACAGGCCTTAGGACAACCAGGTTTCCCAGTTTCTCCTTAAGGTTTGTGCAGATAGTGATATTGGTCATTCTCCTTCCTCTTGCTGTGATAAACTGAGTGGGCATACATGCCTCATTCTCCCAACAGAGGGAAAATCCTGTCTGTGAAGCGGATACACTCTGCCTTACACAGTATCCCATTCATGAATTTGTCTTAAATTACTGAGGAAAGGCAATGCCTCATGATACTCACCAGATGCTAGTATTGAGTCAAATACAGAATGTTTGAGGAACTTGTGTGTGTCTATGTGCATGCTCATATGTAGAATGGGGTGGGAGAGGGCTCCCAACTCATTCTAGGAATGTTTTGTTTTTGTTTATTTATTTCAGAGAGGAAGGGAGAGGGGGAGAGAGAAAGAAACATCAGTGATGAGAGAGAATCATTGATTGGCTGCCTCCTGCACACCCCACACTAGGGATCGAGCATATGCCATGACCAGGGATCAAACTGTGGTTCATAGTAGATGCTCAACCACTGAACCATGCCACCTGGGCAGGAATGTTTTTTAATACAGTTTTATTTAGTTTCTTTATGTTCCTATAATTAAATTTGCACAAACCTAAAATTAATATATTTAGGGAATAATCCCAATTCTGAAATGCCAGATATCAATGTTCTATTTAATTGTGCCAATTCAACTATTTGGAATCCACCTATATCGAATGTGGATTTTCATTATTTCCTCTGTGCCTCCTATTGCCAAGGCTAATTGAGAGTTGACCCTTTTGACAGCTAATAAAATGACTTAAATCCAATTCTGAGAAAAATTCCTTCATAAGCACCCTGATCTAATTGCTTCATCTTTGTAAACATAAATTATGTAAACAATATATAAGCATTCTGATGGGGAATGGAGTAGTAATAGTTAACATCATAGCACACTGTAATGTTTTTCTGGCCTAAAGAACATCACAGTAAGACAAGGAGCAATGTTTTTTTCCAAAAGAGACGGCCAGCCCACGATAAGAAATGTGAATGCTTGGATTGTTTTATAGGTCTCTGAATCTAAAGGACTTTGCAAAGGATTTAAATAGACTCCCTTCCTCATTTTCACTCATTCATCCACTGATATTGGAGTTCCTTGCTGTCTGTCTTACAAACATTGAGATACGTCCATGCAAAAATAATCTCCTGAAAAAAAGAGGCATTGAGTCAAAACCAGCTGGATTGCTCATATGTCCTTATAAGTTGGTATTCTTTTTTATGCAGCATGAATTGTTTAAAACTAACAGGCAGGTCTACAGCCTTCCACTTGCTGTCTTAGTCACCCTGGAGTATATTGATCTCAGTTCAGTACGGCCTGGCCTATCTTGACATGCAATGGTTGGTGCCTTCACGAAGTGTGAGTTACTGCTCTTCCATCTGAACTGTCCAGAATCCTGACTAAACATTAATTAGGATGTGAAAGTCAATAAAAACTGGGACTCATCTTATGCATTGAGATTAGGGACCTGGGATCTTATGGTGCAGAAAAACAAATGCATCACATCGAGTGGGAAAAAAAGAAGTAGCGACAAATGATTTAAGATACAGACATTTTATTTCCCATTAAAATTGTGTGTTGTCATGAAACCATTTTAAATCTGTTCAAAACTTTGTTGAATGTTGCAATTCAACTAGCTGTCCATGGTTTGAGGTCCTCAGCAAGCTGACAGAGGACTGTGTGCTGGACATGGTGAGGCACCGAGCCAGCTCTGACAGCGCCACTCACGCTTGTTTCTTGTTGGGGGTCTGGTTGATGGACTGGGATCTGTCTGGCTACCCTGGTGTGATGGCACTAAATTGTGCTGCATCTGAAGTCATGTGGAATCATACTTCTAGAAATTTTAGTACAACTGCCACATTCATAGCCCAAGGAAACACATATAGATGCTTTACGTTAGTGATTTTTAAACCCTTTGAATAGCAACTCTCATTAAGAAACACATTGGGGCCCTGGCTAGTGTTCTCAGTGGTTAGAGAACATCAAAGGGTCCCAGATTCAATTCCCGGTCAAGGGCACATATCTGGGTTGCCATTTGCTCCCTGCCCTGGTTGAGTTGCATGTGAGAGCAACCAGTCAATGTGTCTCTTTCATATCAGTGTTTCTCTCCCTCCCTCCTTCCCTTCTACTTTCCCTGAAAAAGCAATGGAAAAAAATAGCCTCAGGTGAGGATTAATAAAAAAATAAAAAACAAAAAAGGAAACATTGAGACTTATACATTTTCATATATATGCATACACATATACATATGTACATGAAACATCCTATCTAATAAAGACAAAATATGCAAATTGACCATAACTCCACAGCAAAGATGGCGACATCCACAGCCAATAAGAAGGGAATATGCAAATTGACATGACAAGGCGAGAGGCAAAGCGAAGGTGGAAAGGTGGCTCCAGGCTGGAGCGAAGGCAGTGCTGGCAGCCAGAGGAAGGAAGGCCTATTCTTGCATGAATCATTGTGCATCGGGCCTCTAGTTATAAATATGTCTGTAATAGAGACAAAAGTTTCATGAAATGATACTTATCCTTATTTCTTGAGTGGATTCAAATATCTTAATTTTTAAAATGTTGCTTACAGCTACTATATTAATTTTGTAGCCCACAGATTGAAAAATATTGGTCTAAGTGGTCTTCCCATACCCAGCAGTCCCCAACTCCTACATCACTGTAAGCAGAGCACACCCATGAAATGGTGCCATATTTTGACCTACCTATTGAGCCAGAATGATATTACAAATTCTGCAGTTTCCTACAGATATGGCCTTTCCCACATTGCATTTGCTAAGCTCACTGCCAATACTTGTTGATCATACCAAAGGCTCTAAAGCAGCGGTTCTCAACCGTTGGGTCGCGACCCCTTTGGGGGTCGAACAGCCCTTTCACAGGGGTCACCTAAGACCAGCGGAAAACACATATTTTCCATGGTCTTGGGAGCCAACACACTGCTCCTCAGTGTAGCAAATTGTAGCAATGTAGTTTACTGTTGTTATATGAAGACTGTTACCCATGCTACACCACGATTCAAGACAAAATTTCATTTATTTGTAATTAGAAATAAATATTTTGCAATATATAATTACATATTGTTTTTGTGATTAATCACTATGCTTTAATTATGTTCAATTTGTAACAATGAAAATACATCCTGCATATCAGATATTTACATTACAGTTCATAACAGTAGCAAAATTACAGTTATGAAGTAGCAACGAAAATAATTTTATGGTTGGGGGTCACAACCACATGAGGAACTGTATTAAAGGGTCGCAGCATTAGGAAGGTTGAGAACCACTGCTCTAAAAAAATTAGTTATTGCCAAATGGATAAACACATATTTTACTCCTTGACATCAAATTTGCATGAAATGTCAATAGCAATTTACCTTATAAAAATCTGAACGAATTTCAAAAATTATATCACTAGGTTTTGTCTCTATGACTTGCATACATTGTTCATATCTTTAAAAAATATTTAAGAATTCATATATTGTTTGGAATGATAGAAAGTAAAGTTTTCCCATAATACCTTGCTTTCTGAGACAATGGTTATTAAAATTTGGGGTCAAGACCTATTTGAAATTCTGAGAGATCTCTGGCTTATCTCCCCGGAATGAACAAAATTTCTATTCAATAAACTCACATTAGAGAACCCTTACCCTGAGTAGAAGTCACTGATCATATCTTTTCTGTAGAATTCAGTCAACATCTCTGGTAATTACCCTGACTGGAAAGAAGCATTATACCTCATTCTGTTGGTATCTAAACCAGTAGCTCCTTAGCTGATTCTTCCAGGGCCCCTTGTACATGTATTTGTTCAGCAATGAATCTATTGGATTGGAGCAGAATCATTTTATGAAACAACCCTATTTCTCAACACATCATTCTAATTGGGGCAGCTGCTGTAGGGTAGCAGTGAGTCAGTATAGTGGGAGATAACCTCCCAGAAGAGTTTGAAGCTGTTAACAAAGTCATCATATCATGCGTGGGACATATCATCCTTCTCTCTCTCTCTCTCTCTCTCTCTCTCTCTCTCTCTCTCTCTCTCTTCTTGGCTTTAAACAACAGACATTGGTTTTCTCGGTTCTGAGGCTAGATGCTGAGATCAGGGTGCCAGCATTGTTGGTTTCTGGAGAACTCTCTTCCTGGATTGTGGGCAGCTGCCATCCTACTGAGTGCTCACATGACCTCTTCTTTGTGTGTTCTCCCAGAAAGAGCTCATAATACTATCTCTTTTTAATGCATTTATTAAAATGTTCACTGGATTCTACCAAATATTGTAATTTTCTGACAGATATATAGAACATTTAAATATATATGTAGAACACTGGCATCTTAAACTGAGATCTGTAACCACGAGTAGGACACTGCCACCTTTTGGTAATCTGGCTTAATTGCAGGTTCAAGGCATTAGAGTGATAAAACTATATTACACAGAAATTATAATATGTATTCAAGTTATAGAGTAATAGAAAGTATACATTCTCTGACACGCTGGGATAGAGAGCCTGTGTTGTGAGAGCTTGCTTTGGTTCTGCTCTTAGTATCTCACATGACGGTTCAGGCCCTGACTTCCCGTATTCTCTGATTCTCTTGGCAGGATTGGAGGAACCATTCCCATCGTATTCTCCTACTTTGCAGAAGTGCTGGCCCGAGAGAAGCGGGGCGAGCATCTGAGCTGGCTCTGCATGTTCTGGATGATTGGCGGCATCTACGCCTCTGCCATGGCCTGGGCCATCATCCCGCACTACGGTAAGAGTCTGGCCTCGCACCAGCCGGTGGTCACCTTGTGTAAAATCGGCCTCCATTACCATCCTTTTCCTCTCTTCAACTGCTGGTTTGAGAACAGCATTGTCAGCATCATATTTCTCCCTGTTGTGATGTCTAAGCTTTTCCTTCACACAGAGATCTGTACAGGGTAAGACTGCGCCAGTGGGTGTTCAAGGATATGATTGAATTTTGCTATGTACTATCAACTCTGGGGTCCCTGCCCATGTGGATGGGAGACGATGCACAGAGCATAATCAGCATATAAAGCAACGTGAGGTTTGGGGACTGTCATACACACCAGGAACACACAGGTGCCTTTATTGATCCCCTCTGGGGCCAGCCCAAAGCTCAGCCCCTGTCAGCCCCACCTCTTCTGGCAGCTCAGAACTGGGATGGCAGCAGGAAGGATCCCGTCTTATCATGGGCTGTCAATTTGCAGAACCTAAGAGGTGACTGTACCATCCTTGCTCTGCAGATCCCCTCCTCAGTTCCTCCTAAGTGCTTATTGCTCCTGCCACCTCAGCAGACTTGAAAGTTTCATGTTTCTGAGCAGAACTCTCCTACTCATAGGCCATAAGCTCCCAAACAGCACAATTCAGAGAGAAGTTAATAGAATCCAGGAACCAAATTTAATCTTGAAGGAAAGGGATGGGAAGATGTTGTGTGTGTGTGTGTGTGTGTGTGTGTGTGTGTGTGTGTGTGTTTGTGTGTGTGTGTGTGTGTGTGTGTGTGTGTGTGTTTGTATATAACAGGCTCAAGTTTGCAAAATATAAATACTATATAAATTATAAACACATGTGACTCAAAAACTCATTCTTTGTTCTGTCTAAAATCTAATCAATCTGAAATTAGACTTAAAAAATCCGCTCTTTTACTCATTTTCTATTTTCCTGCCTTTTATATAAAAAAAAAACACAGAGGAATTTTTCATTATAAAGCATAGTTCTATTAGGGAACAACCTTAAGTGAACCCAAATTCTTGTAAAAATCACAAAGACCAGCCAGACTTTAGTATTCTGAGGCAGTGTCATCTGTGTTATTATACTGAGTTATAAAATTCTTGTTGTCCCACTCTAAGTGCTTTCTTTTAATAAAATGTTACATGCAAACCAAAATTATATTTTGCAAGAAGAACAATACATAAGGAATAGGGTACTTGGCCTGAAGAGAACTTGTCTTTGCCAAACATTTGAGTGTGGGGTGCCAAGCTCCAGGAATGGGCTCATCCTTTTAAGACTGTTCACTTCTGGGCCAGAGATGCCCTCACACAGGCAGTTCCCCACATCCATCATCTCGCTCATCTTCTGCCACCTCGTGAGGAATTAAAGGCGTTTTTCCTCATTCATCTGGAACCTTCCTTCATAGAGCTGCATCTGACTTCCGCCCCACTCTGTGGGCTGTTGCGAGTGGAAAAGCCACTTCTCTGTCATGTAAGGAATTGCACCTATGTACAGGAGCCAAAGAGGAGGTGCAGAGCCTGGGCAGGGTCCAGCTGTACCGGCATTGCTTCCAGAGCTCCGCTAGTCCATGTGCAGCCTTTGTGCAAGTTAAAATAAGGTGCATTGCTCAGGTGCACATAGTTGCAGTCCCACAGGGTACCCCCTGACAGCTGCACTCCTTCTGGGCCAGCCTTGTCCTGTGTCTCGGCCTCTGATAACAAACAGCACAGCTCCTTGACTATGACCACATGTTCTCTGGAAAAGCTTGGCTCCTGGGTTTATTGCTGTCGCCTCCCTCATCCTGCCTTCCCATCACATCTCAGAATTTCTTCTGCTGGCCTTCCTGAACTCAGAGCTCATATTGGCTTCTGCACATTTCCACCAGGCCTGGGTGTGGTTGCTCTTGTTTTTTGTTGTTTGTTTTCGCTAGGCCTTCATTCCTCAGGCTCCTGCCTTTTACATATCCCTGCCCAGGGACTTTAGGGGGCTCCAGATTTCGTCTCTGGCCTTGCCAATTGTCAATCAGTGGTTGACCCACAAATGTTTAACATGATCTCAACTTTTCTTTTTCTCAAGTACACACAAGATATTTTTGTTTATAGCAAACAGGACTGCTTCATCCGTATATAACTGGAAAAAGGGGAGGTTGTGGATCATAAACAATGTATGAAAAGTTATAAAAACAATCACAGTACAACAAAATTAAATGCCATTAATTTCTATGTTGAAGGAACCTTGAAAAATAATGACTTGGTGAAGAAATCAGTAACAGTGGAGGTTTTGTATGACCAGAAGTGTGGCAAAAATAGCAAATTATTACAATCAATACAATATGTATATTAAAATCAACAGAGGAGATTTCTTAAATGCCCATGCTGATTTCATCCTATCTAATGAAATAGTAATATGCAAATTGACCATACCTCCACTACACCCACAAGCCACATCCACCAGCCACATCCAGCAGCCAATCAGAGTGAGTATGCAGATTAACCCAACCAAGATGGCTATAGTCATAGAGAGAGCAGGAGGGAGGCTTGGGTTGCCCCTGGTGATGGAGGAAGCCAAGCTTTCTGCACATCCTGGCAGGCACTTAAGGCAACGAAGTTTCAATTATAGAAAATAAATAAATCCCAGATACCAGGGCCTCTGCTTGGGTTGCTGGGGGGGCATGGCTGGCCTGCAAACCACCACAGGCCCCTTGCCCAGACCACCCCACACCCCAAGGGAACACCCATCCTGATCCAGGACACCCTTCAGGGCAAACCAGCTGGCCCCACCGTGCATCAGGCCTCTATCCTATCTAATAGAAGAGTAATATTCAGATTGACCATCACTCCAACACACATGATGGCTGCCCCCTTGTCGTCAAAAGATCCTGCCCCCATGTGGACACAAGATGCCACCACAAGATGGCCAGAAGGGGAGGGCAGTTGGGAAGGACCAGGCCTGTAAGGGAGAGCAGTTGGTGGTGACCAAGCCTGCAGGGGAGGGCAGTTAGGGGTGACCAGATTGGAGAGGGAGCAGGCTGGGCTAATGGACAACCCCCGCACACACACACACCCCCGTGCATGAAATTTGTGCACCAGGCCTCTAGTTGTTGATATTCTTGCAACTTGAAGAGTTTTAATTTTTTTCAAAATAAAAGAGTTAAGTTTAAAAATCCTGTGCTGAGGCTTCTGGGATGATAATGTTCTGTAACTTGTTTGGGGGGGGGTGGAGTTTCAGAGGTATTCATTTAGAAAATCTCATTAAGGTGAGTGCTTAGATTTGTGCACATCACTGGATGGATGTTATACTTTTTCATGAACACTTTCTTTTAGTGGTGAAGCTCAGATTTTTTTCTCTGAATATGCTTTTACATATATATACATATATAAGTATATGTATATATATATAATTTCAGAGAGAGAAAGGGAGAGGGAGAAAGAGATAGAAATATCCTATATAACAAAAAGCTAATATTTAAATTGATTGAATGGCAGAATGACTGGTTGCTATGATGTGCACTGACCACCAGGGGCAAATGCTCAACACAGGAGCTTCTCCTTGGTTGTCAGTGCACTCCCACAGGAGGAGGCGTGCCATTCAGCCAGAAGCCAGGCTCACGGCTGGCGAGCGCAGCAGCAGTGGCTGGAGCCTCTTTTGTCTCTGTGGCAGCACTAAGGACCCCTCGAGGGATGTCTGACTGTGGGGAGTTTGCCTAAGCCAGCAGGTGGACATCCTCCAAGAGGTCCCACATTGTGAGAGGGCGCAGGCTGGGCTAAGGGCCTTCCTCCCCGCAGTGCACAAATGTTATGCACCGGGCCTCTAGTCAATGATAAGAAAGAATCATTGATGGACTGCCTCTTGCGTGTCCCTTACTGGGGATCAAGCCAGCAACCTATGCATGTGCCCTGACTGGGAATCTAGACATGACTTCCTGGTTCATAGGTCAACATTCATCCACTGAGCTCACCGGCTAGGCTGCTTTTATTCTTTTTAATTAAAAAAATTTTAATTACATTTGACATTCAATATTATATTAGCTTCAGGTTTACAGCATAGTGGTTAGACAGTAACATAAGTTACAGAGTGACCCTCCCCCCCATACGCACCTGCCACCATACATAGTTATTACAATATTACTGACTATATTCCCTATGCTATACTTTACATCCCCGTGACTCTTCTATGACTACCAATTTGTATTGCTTAATCCCTTCACCTTTTTTACCCAGTCCTCCCTCCCCCTCTCTCATCTGGCAATCCCTCTCCCCTCAGTTTGTTCTGTGTATCTATGAGTTTGTTACTTTTCTTTTTTTTAATACAAACTTTTTAAAAATATATTTTATTGATTTTTTACAGAAAGGAAGAGAGAGGGATAGAGAGTTAGAAACATCAATGAGAAAAAGACATTGATCAGCTGCCTCCTGCACGCTCCCTTACTGGGGATGTGCCTGCAACCAAGGTACATGCCCTTGCCCGGAATCAAACCTGGAACCTTTCAGTCCGCAGGCCAATCCTCTATCCACTGAGCCAAACCAATTTAAGCTTATAAAAACTTTTAAAAAATAAATGTTTACCACTTCCACCACCCCCTGAAAACACCCATGCTACCTACCGAGTTTCTGATCAACTGAGTCAGCTTCTCTGGGCTGGGGACAGTGCTGGTTCTTCCGTGCAGCCTGGTTTGGGATTCTTCAGGTCCCTGCTCCTCCCAGCGGGTGCTCTCCGAAGTCCCAGGTCCTCATCACATACCTCATGTAGGCTATGCACGGGCGCAGAGAGGAGAGCGGCCTGACCTGCAGGCTCGCCCTGTGCTGTTGATTTCATCCAGGCCAGAGGGCTTTCCCACTCATCAGGTTTGACGTCCTGCTTTAAAAGTAACTTTGACATTCCAATGGCTCTTTTTTCCGTGAGACATTATTTTTACTTTACCTAAAATAGACAAGGGGTTAACACTCACTCCATCTGCTGGACGCCATGCAGCCTCTGAAAGCCTGCAAGGCTTTCCATTTCCCTCTGAAATCCTGCAGTGTGTAACTGATGCCTCAGCCCAAGAAACAAGAGCAGGCAGGTCCTGCCCCCCATCCTCTCTCACTCAGGGGACCTCTGAGTGCCATCACCTGTAGAGTGCATTGAGCTCCTACCCAACAGGGGAAGTATTTGGGGGCATAATAATACGACTGAGTCAGATCCCGGGCCCTCTCACATCGGATTAGGATTTGCTCTTGAGGGATGGAATCAATAGTTGGCATCCCCCATGCCAAGTATTTAAAATGATCAATGATGCACCTGATCACGAGGGAAGGATGTGCTCTTCTATGCTTCTGGGTGTTGCCTTCTGCATTTGTGTCCGAGTGGTCAGCACACAAAGCCTGAACCTGATGCCACGAGACTTGAATTCTGGCTCCAGACAAGCATCTGATGCAAAGCAGACCTTGAGCTGATCATTAACGATGCCAAGAGGACATCTGGAAGGATCCTTCTGAAGTCAGACACAACAGCAGACAGGGAGGCGAGCTAAGGCGTGGCCTGTGCCAGGAGTGCCTGAAGGACCGTGGGTCCACCTGGCCTGCGGAGACTGAGCTTCTGAACCAGCATTTATCTTCAGACCACCACGCTTGGGCTGAAATTTCCCTGGAGATGAGACGGGATGGCCACCAAGACCTGAAGGTTCCCAACATAAAACTACCTCGCCTGCTCTGACCAGACCTTAGGAGTTGAGAGTGCTTGGATGTCTTCATGTCGCATCCCTGTGAGCAGCTTCACCCATTCAGGGCCCCCTGGGCTGTTTCTCCCCCTGCGGCAAAGTGTGCGCCCCAAAACGCAAGGGAGGGCAGGAGAACAGTCAACCCAGAGGGGGCACCTTTGCCTCAGGAGTCTGGTACCTGCAACAGCTGAGGCCAGGTGTTCAGAATGTGGCTCTTCGTGACCCCACCCCTATTCTCAAGCCCATGACGTCTGACCCACAGTGGGGATCGACCAGCGATTCACAAAAGAGCAAGCGCTGTGTGTGAGAACAGACAGCTGTAGAGAAAGATGGTCCTGCAGCCTTGTCCCCGCCCCCACACCCCCTGGTGATCAGGCCACCTCAGCATTTACTGAGCCTTAAGGGGAAAATGGGACAGGGCACTGAAGCCTCCTTCCCTTCCTGGCTGAGAGCTTGCGTCCAGGCCCAGGCTTTGGCATCGCTGCCAATGGCAGTGCTGTCCGTTTCATTAAACCCTCTGCTGTCTTTTTCTCTTTTAAATTTGTGTCCGAATCAGATGAGGTGTTGTCCCCTGCCCGGATGCTTGACCGTGTGCAGCATGGACATTCCATTAGCTAAGTGGGAAGGTTCTCAGTTCAGCAGGAAATGCCTCAGCTCTTAAAGCCCACAGCTGATCCAGCACGCAATCGAAGCACATGTCCTTACCAGAAATCGAACCTGGAACAGCCCCAGAGCCTCCATCTAGCCCGCCCTTCACTGCAGACCTCACAGGGCTAAGCTGGGGGCATCCACAGAGCCAGACTCGACCCAGCCCTCCTCCCTCCAGCCACAGTGAGATGTCTGGGCTTAAAAATACTCATATTCCCGAGATTGTCTAATGACTAAGATGTCTTTGCTTCCTTTAGTTACAAGATATGCAAAGCTAATACATTTCTGCTCCCTAATGATGAAACTGGGGTGCAGGGAGGAGGGGGAGTCGAATAGCTGTCTGGCTAAAGAAAGAAGCAGGGAAGGCTGTGTGTGTGTGTGTTCACAGGAAGGGCCTGTGGCCAGGGAAAGACCAGGCAGTGAGAGCTGGTCTTGAGTCACATGGCAGCCCCTCTGCTTCTGGGCGTGTGAGTTTTGCCAAGCTTTTCGGCCGCCCCCGGCCCCATTTCCTGATCAGCACTGTGGCAGGGATTAATGATCACATCAGAACACCCAGAGCAGAATTAATGCTCAAAAATGGTAGTTATTATTGCTGTCAGGTTCATGTCTACGTTAGATACCCAGACTCTGTCAGCAAAGCCCCATGTGAGCGTAGAGCTCGAGGAAAAGGAAAATGAGCTGAAATGCCTAGAATGTGCCAATCTGGCCTGGAGGGCGAGAAGAGCAGAGTAGTCAGAAAAAAGCCAAAGCAGGATAAAAGTTGAGATAACGACAGAATCAGAGGAAAAATAATACGTAAGACCCTGATTACCTGGAACCCAATGAATCAGTGTCTCATTTATTTATTTGTTGGGTGAATTGATAATCAAAGAGCACATCCTATATAAAGACCTATTTTAAAGGCCATAGTGCCACTCTCCCAGGTAGAAAGAAGGAGAACCTGACATCCTAACCCAGGGTCCTCAAACTGCCATCACAAGCCATATGCGGCTCTCTGGCCCCTTGAGTGTGACTCTTCCACAAAATACCATGGCTTGGGCGAGTCTATTTTGAAGAAGTGATGTTAGAAGTTTAAGTTTAAAAAATTTGGCTCTCAAAAGAAATTTCATTCATTGTACTGTTGATACTTGGCTCTGTTGACTAATGAGTTCGCAGACCACTGGCCTAACCCATTAACGTGTATCACCAGCCAACCCTGCAGGCTTCATGGACAGCACCAGCAGAACCAAGTTCTGTCTCAGCAGCAAGATGTTCTGAATTCTGGGCACAGACAATTGGCAGAGTGGTTAATGGATGGGCTTAGAGGGAACACAGACCTGGATTCCAGGCCAGCCCTGCCATTGTCTAGCTTTGTCACCTTTAGGACAGTGACTTGGGCTCTCTGGTCCTCAGTTTCTTCATCTATAAAATGGGCATAATACAAGGCTTGCTGTGTTAAAGGACTGTATACCAAAAGTTGTAACTTAGCACACAGTACCTGACACAAATATTCATTCCATGTATTTTCTTTTCACAAATGGGGCTGAAGTGGAGGTGAGGTGAGGAGGAAGAAACTGGAATATTAAAAAACTTTACTCACCCCTGGCCGGTTTTGCTCAGTGGTCAGAGCATCAGCCCATAGAGTGAAGGGCCTTGGGTTTGGTTCCTGGTCAAGGGCACCTCAGTTACAGGCTCGATCCCTGGCTCTGGTCAGGGAGCATGCGAGAGGCAACCAATCGATGTGTCTCTCTCACATCAGTGTTTTTCTTTTTCCCCCTTTTCCTCCTCCACTTGCTCTAAAACAATCAATAGGAAACATGTCCTCAGGTAAGGATAAAAAATGAAAAGAAAAAAAGACTTTACTCACTTTTCCTAACCATGTTTTCTCAACTGTTTGCTTATCATTTGAAGGTTGTAGAGATGGATAAAAAGGGAAAGGTACAGAACAGAACTTGTAAGGCACACACTGCAGGTGACAGAGCCTAAAATGAGAGCTGGGGTCCACTCACCAGCCCGGCAGGTGCCCTGCCACCTAGCTTTACCATATTTTACTGAATTTCACAGCCCTGAACGTTTTGGTGGTCAAGTACCTCAGTAAGACACTGAAAGAGGAGTGAATTTGGTACATTGGTGTATACCAGGGTGATTTCTTCATTTGTCCATGTTAGGATTGATGTGATCTTTCATTTCAACAAAATGACCCTTGGGCTCAGATTTTCTTCCCTTTCTCACTCAGTTTTCCCCAGGCAGTAATAAGAGACATCAACCACACAAAAACAATAATGGTGAGGTCTTTAAGGGCTGAACAAACCTACCTGGCATCAGGAAGGCATTAGCATGGAATAAGTATATGGCCATTTCTTTCTGCAATTATGTTGCATTGTTCGTGGTCCCCCGAGCAAGTGTTTTGGAGGTCTCTCATTCTGAAACACAGCCACAAGCCAGCAATCCCACCCAGCTCTCCTGCCTCTCTCCTCATCCTCAGAGCATCACCTGCGGGAAATTTTATCCGCTAACGTACACATAGCTCCCCCTTCCCAAAAGACATGCCTACTTCTCTTTGAGGGGCAGAGAGCTCTACATGGTTCTGGAAGTGCTTTCCAACATCCTCACCCTGACCTTTGAGGTTTGAGTAGTGAACTCCGAGGAGTTGCCTCCTTTATTGTGCAGTAATCCAATTACTATAGGACTTAGGGCTTAGTTCCTCCAGGCAAGCTCCCCAGAAAAGGAAGGGGTGCTGGTCTTTGTTGAGAGCCCTCTGTCTTTCAGACATTGTCCCAGGCACATTACCTTGGGCCCATGATCGTAAAGTGGAGATACGGGCTTTAAAGACATGGCAGTTTTCCTGCTCACGTGTGGATGTGAAGGAACTGTAGGATCCAGTGCTGCTAACACTGCTGGGCCACACTGCAGAGCTGGGTTAGTAATCCATCGCCCTCAGGTGGCCAGGGCAGCCTGCAGGCCTCCTTACAGAACAGTGTTGTTAAATACAGAAAATGTAATAAACAGGATTATAAATTAAACCAATTATTTCAAACCATAGTTATCAAAATGTATCAGCATATTAACTAACATATGGTAGTCTAGTCCTAATCAGTTTGGCTCAGTAGATAGAGTGTTGGCCTATGAACTGAAGGGTCCCAGGTTCAATTCTGGTCAAGAGCATGTATCTTGGTTTTAAGTATATCCCCAATAGGGGATGTGCTGGAGGCAGCTGACCGATGTTTCTCTCTCATCGATGTTTCTAGCTCTCTATCCCTCTCCTTTCCTCTCTGTAAAAAAATCAATAAAATATATATTGATTACTAGACTCTCGCTTTTTCCCCAGAATCCCACATTCCATGTTTTCACCATCTGTGTGACCTGATATAAAATATAAAATAAATTAACAAGCATCAATAGGATATGAAATTGTTTGCTGTTACATAAAAGAAGCCTGGGTGGAGGCAGCCCAGTGCTTTGCAAAGGTGTCCTCTCACGGCCTTCTTGTGTTCTTTACACACCTCTGCCTTATTTTGGGACCAGAATTTTTAGAATTTTCTTTAGAGCAACAATGAAAGATAAACTCCAAGCAATTTCTGGAAACCATGAAGCCAGAGATCAGGCTTAGTAATCTTTATAACCCCACAGTACCAAACCCAGCACCTGGCCCAGACGCGCCCACAATGAGTGTGGTGTTGAACTGAGTCACGAGCCGGGTGACCAATGACCTGCCAGGCCTGTGAGACTCCTCCACACGTCCGATCCCCGTTCTAATGAGTTTTGTTAAAGAAGCCTGTGCTGTGCGGCTGTTTCTCCCTTTGTGAGTCAGCAGCTTTAGGAACGAGTTCCTATCCTGATGAGGGTTGTGGCTGATGGAGTTCGGAGCGAGGAACTGTTGTCCCATCACACTACACTTGGCTCAAACCTCCGAAGGAGCTGCTACTTAGAATAGCAGGATTGGAAGCAGCTTGTTCATGGCCTGAGATGTTGCCTTTGCTGGGTTATTGTGATTGAGAGTGGTTCTCAGGCTTCCGGGTTGTTTTTCTTTCTGTCTGTCTTTTTACCTCTCGCCTTTTCTTTCCCTGGCCTGGGACTCCCATTTCCATCCTGCAGCCCTCAATATGGGGCCTTTGCCGACTGCTGCAGGCAGCCAGACTGTTGCGTTTATTTGTGTCAGGCATTCAGTAGGCACTGAGCGTCAGGAGACTTGCCCTGCTGGTAGGAATCGGCTCCAGCCGGATCAGACCCACCTGGGTGCTTCTCGAAGGAAAGCCTGTCAGCACGGTGATGGTTTGAAGAGCACCGAGCGCCTGATTGAGGCTGGCCTGCGGTGCCCTGAGAGTGTGGCCTACAGCAGAGGGACCTCTCAGTGGAGAGGCCTCGGGAAAGTTGCTGTCATGCTGAGGAGGTCCAGCTCTGGCTGAGGAGGGCTGGGTCAGACCGCATTCAGGAGGACTCAGCAGGAGATTGGGGAGGATGGAAAACTCCGGGATCTGAGCAGCTAGATGTAAAGGCAGGAGAATTATCAGCTTGCCCTCCAGACTTCGGTGGTTTTATGTCTGAGGCTGAGGTCGCTCTTCCAAGGGGAGTGGGGGACTGAGAGGTGGGAGCAGCGGGGAGACACCCCCCCTCACCTCCTGGAGGAAAGGTTTGCTGTCATTCTCTTTACTAACATTTAACAAGCATTTATTATGTACCGTACCCACTTCTGAGGAGTGAACATATGTTAACTCTTTAATGTTTACAACTGTCCCAGGAAGCAGTACTATGATCTCATTTTACAGATAAGGAGACCCAGAGAGGTTAAGTGACTTGTGTAAAGGTCCCCAGCTGGCAACGTGGAGGAGCTGGAATGCAGAACCACACAGCCTGTCCCCAAACACCACACTTGGTGGCTTCAGGACCCCGTTATACCTTCTACCCGTGTGACACCCAGGAGCCACTTACACTCACTCTGGCTCATGCCCAGCTTTCCATCGAAGCCTCCATATAAAGAGGCCATGCCTTTCCTTCTCCTCCCCCTCCTCCTCCAGGATGGCTTGTCTAAATGGCCTAGCCAGAGAGTGGAGAAATTTCTAGAACCAACATTTGTGTAAACTGTGGCTGAAATGGAAACTCCATTGATATCTGCTCCTTCCACCCGTATCCACCCCCTCCTTTTTTTTTTAAGGATGACATCCATTGTATGTGCATCTATCTATATATTTTTTAAAATATATTTTATTGATTTTTTACATCCGCTCCGAGCTCTCCCGCCCCATCTGACTTGGCAATGCTGTTTGTTGCTTCAGAGCCTGAGGATCTTCTCTGGTCAGATGAGGTTTGCTCCTAGCTTTAAGTCCCTCCCTCCCTTCCTCTTTGCTTCCCTCCCTTCCTCCTTCCTTTCCTCCTCCCTCCCTCCCTCTCTCCTTCCCTCCCTTCCTCTTTTCCTTCCTTCCTCCCTTCCTTACTTCAGATGGCAATTGGGAATGGGTAGAAAGATAGTAAAATGGACAAAGACAAACTGCTCCTTCCTGCCAGTCAGCCCAGGCCCTTGCCCCTTATTTCCATTTGGACTTGGAATGCAAGCCTCTAGGAGGGTTGGTTCCTAGGAGCCATGTCTGCTGACCCTCACTCCTTTCATACTCTCTCTCACCTCAAACTCAGCTGCATAAAGTCCCTTCTCTTTCAGCCCCATGCGAATGTGTGGAAGGCCTTTCCTTACCTTATCCTGTTCAGAGAGGACACGAAGGTGCCCAGCAGAGCAGAGAGGATGTGTGCCAGGCAGTGATGCATGTGAACAGGGCCCATATGCCGTGGGAGTCAGTGGCAGGAGGCAGAGCCCTCTCTCCTCTTCAAAGCCATGCTAAGGCTGGGGCCTTGGTGACTGAACACTAACAGAGAGGAAGGGGATGAGGTTTGGGATGCGGGGAGGGTGGCTTGAGTTGGCATTCTTCTAAAGCAGATAGGGTAGTCATTCTGGAGAAAATCAAATGATGTTTTCAAAATGTGTAACTATGTGCACTCTGACCTTGCATACTCCACCCCTGGCATATACACAGAGAAATTCACATGTCAGGCCTGAGGGGCCATATCTGAGGATTTCTCAGCAGTGTTTTTTGTGAAAGAAGAAGGTTGCAGCATTCTGTGTGTCTGTCACTAGGGGAATGGGTATGCAAAAGGTGGTGAAATCGTTTGCATCCGTTAGAAACAATAATGGTAAAAAAATCATAAAGACAGTGCTGAGTGAAAAGAATGAAGAAAGCGAGTACTCTAGCGTGTTGCCATTATGAAAATGAAATGATACACTAATTATTATATAAAGGTTTTATTCAAATTCAAATCTACAGTTAAAACACATTGGCAGAAGGTGTGGAAGGAAATGTTGATAAAAGGGGAGATAAAATTGTACATTTGCATGATGCTGTTGATAGTGTGGTGGCAGCGAAGTGAATTCAGCCCTCTGCACGTAAGACAGAAAAAGAAAAGAAACGTCAAGAGTTTCGTTGTTGTTCATGTTACTTATCCATTTACTAAATGTTTTCTGAGCATGAGATTTATGAGGAACAGAGAAAGTAGCCCAAAGGGTCTCAGACTAAGACTCAGAGGCCATCTTACTTATCCCCCATGCCCTGGGGTTCTCCAGCCTCCTCTCTGACACACACGCTCCAGAAACTCTAGAAAATGCTACTGCCCCCTGAATTCCAATTTAGCATTTTGCTGCCCTAGAGCAAGTCCAGGCTGAGGAATGGGTTAGGAGCTCTCTGAATGAAATCTCTATCCAGAGCAGGAACCCACAGGGTTAATTAGAACCTGTGAACTTGGGATAGTGCCTTCAGGTCAGGTGTGTTTCTGTTGGCCTTCAGAGGTTCAGGTGTAATGTATTCGAGCTGCTGCCGCTCAAAGCTGATTTTTTTTTCTTTTTTGGTCTTGGGAAGTTTGTTATTGAAATAATTTTTATGTCAAAACAATGAAACTGCCTTAACTCACAACATGGAGGGACAGGCTTATTAGGAAGGCTTCTGTATAAATATTTACTTTAAACAAATGCTGTTTTATTTCTTTAAAATGTTGTGCATTTGTTATAAGCTAGGATATAAATGGGCATATTAGTTTGATTTGTATGACATGACATGTTACTTGATAAATATTTAACTTGAATGGAGCCAGTGATTTAGAAGCACCTGTTTTCAGACCAGCCTAGTAATTTAATACTGTACTTGCCCATTTTGCCTCCCCCAAAATTAAGTGTGTGTATTAGGAATTCACACTGAGTAATCAGTCCCTAGTAAACAGTCTATGCATGTTTCTGAAGAAAATTGTGATTCAAATTCGAAAGCACAATATCAAATAACATACCCGTTTTATCACAGTGCAGCATATTCAAGGTTTGTCTGCAATGGCCTTGTTTGAAAGGAACAGCAAATTTTTAAGAGGAAAAGTTTTTTGGGGGGGTTTAACTTAAAAAGACTCAAATGCCCTGTGCATGTAGTACCATATTTCCAAGTTTTATTCTGATTTATTGTCCTCCTTCCTCAAGCGTCCTGGAAGATGGACATCCTGGCACTGTGTAAGAGCCGAATAAATCACAGTTTCATTTTAGGGGGAAGGTTATTGATTTTTCTGACTTTTTTCTCTTCTCCCGCTGATGCAGACGTTAGTGGGAAATGGAAGCTTCCTTTGTGCAGTTTATTATAGCCAATCAAAAGGGCGGCCTGTGCTTACCTGATTTATAATGAAAGGTGATACAGGTGAGTTGTTTCATACCACTCCTCTTGCAGAGACTGTAATCAAGAGATAAAAGCTAGAGCAACTACACATGCCGGCCAGACCTCAGCGTTATTTACCGCCTGTCCTAACGCTGGGGCGTTTCAGGAATGGAGATGGAAGAACTAATGTAGGTCAATGACAGTGCACTCATGTTCAGTTTTGCTTTTAAAGCCAGTTAACATTCACTTTTCCTGTGATTATTAATTTGGCCTTTCAGGATCAAAGCACCTAAATGTGATTTGATGTAAGTGGTATTTTTCCATAAAAGGGTTAGAAAAAAGGCAAAAGAAAGAGAGTTATCCATGGAGAAAAGGACAAAAGAAAAAAAGTAAGTGAAAAGGCGATGAGATATTTTATGATGTCTTAAAAGACACAAAATCAAGGAATAAATGCTTTAGTGAAATGCAGATATGTCTCAGCAAGGTAAACCAGACGTTATTAGATTTTTTCCCCTTGTTATGTTAATGAATTTTTTTAAGACATGATATACATGAGTTGGTAAAAGGAAACACAGCCAAGCTTTCTGTATCACTGTGCTGAGAGAAAACACCTCTAATTTGGGACAATTGTAATATGATGCTAAATATATTTATGAAGAGGAAGATTGAAATTACAAAAAAAAGCCAAGACCGGTTTGGCTCAGTGGATAGAACATTGGTCTGCAGACTGAAGGGTCCTAGGTTTGATTTTGGTCAAGGGCATGTATCTGAGTTGCAGGCACAACTCCAGTAGGGGGCATGCAGGAGGCAGCTGTTCCATGTCTCTCTCTCATAGATGTTTCTAACTCTCTATCCCTCTCCCTTCCTCTCTGTAAAAAATCAATAAAATATATTTTTAAAAAAGAAATTACAAAAAAATAATAAAAATCCAATCAATATAAACATTTCAGTACCAACAGTGCTACAATTTGACTTCAACCTGGCAGAAACTCAGGACATAAAATCTTGTCATTGAGGTGTGCTGTGAATGCTTATATCAAATATCCCTGGCAATCAATTTCACATGGCATTTGCTTAGTGCAAAAGATGAACTAAGTTAAAAAAACACAAACATAATAAAACGTCTTTCAAGCCATTTTCAGGTCTAGAGAAAAACATCATGGTTTTACAAATCCACCTTTGTTTCTTTTCTGCTTAGTTCACAGATAACGTTTCGTGTATTTCATCCATCTTAATAACTTATTTATTTAGCCTAATAAATATTCAAAAATGTTATTTCAACAAGAAATTGATAACCAGAAATAAGATATTTTACATTCTTTTTTTGGTACTAGGTCTTCAACTCTAGTGTGTAATTTCTATTTACTGAATATCTCAATTGGATGCAAATTTTTATTGGAAATGCTTGCTTTTGTGTTTAGATTTCATAAAGTTTACACTTGAAAAAGTAGATTCATACCCAAGTTGTTCCAAACATGCTTAAGTTTTCTGTTAACTGAATCAAGCATCAGTTTTTAAACTTAAATTTGTTAAAAATAAAGCTAATTCAGTTGTGTTATCACACCAGCAACATTTCAAGGGCTCAGTAGCCACATGTGGGTGCCATATTGGACAGCACAGGTCTCCGGCAGGATAGGTAAGGTGTATAAATCCTGGAAGTAAACACACGCAGGAAGAATTCATATAATGAGGAGGTCCAAGGTCTGAATACTGCCTTTGCACACATCCGTATTCTGACAGTTTATCATTAGAAATCGACCTTATGTCAGCTTTACTAGGAAGTCTTTCCTAGTACCCTCAAATGGGGTTAGACGCCCTCAGCTGTAAGCTCTTCGAGCTGCCTGTACATCTTCTATCTTCAGTGTGGTGTGCTCTGTTCTAATTATTATCAATATAATTTTATTGGTATTTCCAACTAATTTGTAAATTCCATGTGGCCAGGAAGCTATCATTGTTGATTCCCCAGTGCCTAGTTCTCAATATATATGTATGTGTGGAATGAATAAATTAATTATGATTGAATTAATTGAATGGCCAAACCTTGGAGGAAAAGACAGGACTAACCCTGTAATAATGGAGAAGCCAGGGTATGAGAGGGCACCAGGATAGTGTGGTGATGTGGTGAACAGAAGCTCAGTTCATGCAGGACACTGAGCCATGTGTCATATGCTTCTGGTGAGTCAGAGAGGAGGAGAATTAAGAAAAGCTATTAGATTTGTAAACAGGAGATCATTTTTATGGGCGTCCACAGAGGCAGTCAGACAAACCTAAGCTCAACATTTTTCTTGTAAGTTCACTGACATCCCTGATTTAAGAGTGGTAGATATTTTCAATGTAGTGAGCAGATTGGGTTCCAGGGCCATATCCAAGTCTTAAATGTTTGGTCAGCTGTGATGCTTCCAGTTACTGCAGTTCCCGCTAATGGCAGCTATTAAATCTGTATGCTAATTGAAATTGTGAGGGATTCATAGCTGGCTGGGGGCACTGTGTGATTTATGGGCCTCTGATCTAAAGATACTTAAAGCATGGAATTATTGGAGCCAGGAAGAGAGATGTGATTAATCAAAGAAGACAATTTACTAAATGGCCCACTAAAACACTGCAGTAAAAACTA
>JAAGEH010002531.1:41149864-41311998 GCA_011751065.1 Lasiurus cinereus | reverse complement strand
GTGTGTGTGTGTGTGTGTGTGTGTGTGTGTGTGTGTGTGTGTGTGTGTCAGGGGGTGAGGGTGGGAGATTGGGGGAGAAGGAACCTGGGAGCAGCTAGTGTGACTGACCTGAACCTGTGGGACCTTTGAGTAGATATTGTCAGAATAGAGTTGAATTGTAGGACACCCAGCTGGTGTCTAGAATGGCTTAGATGTGTGGGGAAACACCCCTTCCCCCATCTCAGGTATCAAAATCTTTAAGCTTTACCTACAGGCATAAGTTGAAATCTTTAAGCTTTACCTACAGGCATAATGTAATTTAGAAACAAGTATTTCTATGTATCATAAAAGGAAATAAAGAACTTTATTCTTTATAGATGAAAAACTACTGCAGAATATTCTCATTGATTTTTTTTTAAAAAAAAAATCTGAACTGCCTTCTTCCTCAGATTTGGCAGGAGGTCAAAATTTAATGCATCTACAATTCTAGGCAGCTGTGTGGCAGAATGACAGCGTTAGCACATCGCTCCCCCCTCTTTTTATTGTTTTTATAACTGGGCAACAATCAGAGCACTACTGAGGATCCCAGCTGGAGTGAAATGCTGGCAAACATTACTCTGGGCTCCATGTTCAGCTTCATGAAGTGTCTCTCTTGATCTGACTCTTCCAGCCTTTATGACCTGCTTGTGATCGATCCATGGACATTTCCAGGTACACAGGCAATGTCCGATACAGATATGCCCTAATATTCAATGTGAAATACACACATTGCCCCAGAGTATTGTGAACCAGCATTCACATATCAAATATTAGTGAATGAAGTCCTTACTTTCCCTGAGCCTCTCACTAAATTTTCTCATGGCTTAATACTAATAATTGTACTAAATCCAAAATGTAAATTATGTTTATCTCTGGGTAATAAAATTTGGGTCATTTGCCTCCTTTTCAATTATACTAGTGGCCTGGTGCATTAAATTCGTGTGGGGAGGAGGAGGGGTCCTTTAGCCCAGCCTGCATCCTCTCCAATCTGGGACCCCTGAGGGATGTCTAACTGCTGGTTTAGGCCCGATCCCATAGGGACTGCTGGCTCCTAACTGCTCACCTGCCTGCCTACCTGCCTGATTGCCCCTAACCATTTTGCCTGCCAGCCTGCTTGCCCCTAACTGCCCTCTCTCTGCCAGACTGCTCACCCCAACTGCCTCCCCTTGCTGGCCTGATCACCCCCAACAGCCCCTCCCCCCCCACCAGCCTGATCACCCACAACTGTTGTCCTATCCTGGCCTGATCACCCACAACTGCCCTCCCCTTTTGCTCCCTAACCACCTCTACGTTGGCCCCGTCACCATGGCTTTGTCCAGAAGGTCTCCTGGAAGGTCTCCAGTCTAATTAGCACATTACCCTTTTATTAGTATAGATTCTATGTTGCTTGAATTTGCTACATAAGCACATATTGTTTGTATAATTGGGAAAGTAACAAAACTGTTATTTGAGGGCAAAGAAAAATGATCAACATAATCCTAGGCAGGAAACGGTGAATCAAGTTCACCCACTTTCCAGGTCCCTCAGTGTATTTATCCCCCAGGCGGGTGCTTTGCAGGTTGAACTGCAGAGTGTGGCCAGCTGACCTAGCATGTGAGTGAAAGAGAACTCCAACGGATGGGCCTGAATTGCTCCAGGCTTCCCCCCAGACTTACAAATTAAAGTGGGGGGAGGCTTTTAAATGCACCTCATCTTTGTGTATCTTATGGACCCAGGGTGCCCCCCAGTGTCGGTTAGGGTTAATCACAGCTCACCACTTATTGAAGCACTCAAGTGGAGGAGAGGATGCATTTTAGCTTTGTGATTCCTGTCAGATCTAATTTTCTGTCAGAAGCCCCTTCTGTCACCTACAATTTGATCGTTGGGGGTGGGGGGAGGGGGAAAGGGAATTCATGAGGTATTTTTGAAAAACTCACTTTGGTTTCCCTTTGGGTTCTGAAGGAGAGCAGTTTCCACAGAAATTCATTTTCTGGCCAGAATCCCACCCACTCCAAAAATCTTTTTCTAATCTACTGCTCCATTAAAATGTCATTATACTTATCTTTTCAAGACCGGCCAGTTCATATCACTTTGCTCTCAAAAGTGAAGGCACTTATAAACAGATATGACCAACATGTTTTTCCTGTCATCAAACGGGATTCTCCACCATTGCACCTGAACTTCTACCTGCTCCTGCCAAATGGAAATGACGCCTAGATTCTGAAACCCTTTGTCTTGTTGTAATTTTTTGAATCTAGCATTACATTAAAGCCTACCCCCCCCTTTTTTTTTTAACCCAGACCCGTTGTCAGACTTCGAAGCCAAGGGTTCTATGTGCACCAAACTTCCAGAGCCACTAAATTAAGCAAAGAAATGTCTGGCTTTCCCTACTTAATCATATTAGTTAACATACAATGTTATGTATTAATCTCATTAATCTCACAATTACCACTGCCTCCAGTGCTAAATATTCTCTTTAGCTCAAGTGATGTGTGTGTGTGTGTGTGTGTGTGTGTGAGAGAGAGAGAGAGAGAGAGAGAGAGAGAGAGAGAGAGAGAGAGAGGGAGAGTTTGGTCGTGCGTGAGGTAAATTGTGGGAGATAAAGTACTCATTGAGATCACAAAGTCAGAATTACCTGTTTTGTGTCTTGAACCCTTAACAGTAACTCTGCTGCCCAACCCTTTTGTGGACTGGGTGGTGGTTAGCAGGATGTAGTTTGTATTTGATTCATAAAGATGACGACTGAAGTCCACGCTAGGCAGCTTGGTCCTGGTCGGAAGGTCGGCAGCCTTTGGCAGAGAAGAGTGGCCTGAGCTTCCTGAGTGCCCCGTTCTGGGAACGCCCTCCTCAGGAGTTGCCCCAGTCCAGGAGGTGAAGGAGCTGCGGAATGGAACCTGAGCCCTGCCTGACCTTCGGTCATCTCTGGTGTGAAGAGCAAAAAGAATGTTTTCTGGTCAGATGCAATCAGTTGAAATAGTGCAAAGCCCAAAGCAATAGAATTTGAACACTTCCACATCAGACCAGTGTATTAAGTATCTTAGTCAGGTGTATTACTGGTAATGTAATCTTGCTGCTGCTGTTGTCTTCTGACCACTTGTTTTAAGAATAAGATTATTATTTACATAGAATCATAAATGGATAGTCAATGGATTTTGATAATTGTATATACTGTGTAACCACCACCCAAATCAAGATAATAGAACATTTTCATCTCCCAAAAAAATTCCAACCCAGGGACAACCACTGTTCTGATTTCTGTCAACAAGATTAGTTCTATCCATTCTTGAGCTTCATAAAAAGTATGGATCCTTCTGGCTTCTTTTGATCAGCATTATATTTTATTAATTCACACATGTTGTTGCATGTATCAGTGATTTATTCCTTTTTATTGTAAAACTAGAGGCCTGGTGCACAAAATTTGTGCGGGGGGTGAGGGGGGGAGAGAGTTCTTCAGCCCAGCCTGCTGGATCCCTCTCACAATCCAGGACTGCTGGCTCCCAACTGCTCATCTGCCTGCCTTCCTGATTGCCCCTAACTGCTTCTGCCTGCCAGCCTGATCACCCCCTAACCACTCCCCTGACAGCCTGATTGATGCCTAACTGCTCCCCTGCCAGTCTGTTTGCCCCTAACTGCCCTACCTTGTGGGCTTCGTCACCCCTAACTGCCCTCCTCTACAGGCCCAGTCACCCCTAACTGTCCTCCCTTACAGGTCTGGTCCCTGCCAACTGCCCTCTCCTGCTGGCCATCTTGTGATGGCCATCTTGTGTCCACATGGGGGCAGGATCTTTTGACCACATGGAGGCAGTCAATTTGTGTATTGGAGTGATGGTCAATCTGCATATTACTCTTTTATTAGATAGGATAGAGGCCTGGTGCACAGGTGGGGACCAGCTGGTTTGCCTTGACAGGTGTCCTGGGTCAGGTAGGGTGTTCTCTTGGGGCGTGGGGTGCCCTGGGCAAGGAGCCTGTGGTGGTTTGCAGGCTGGCCATGCCTCCCAGCGACCCAAGCTGAGGCCCTGGTATCTGGGATTTATTTATTTTCTATAATTGAAACTTTGTAGCCTGGAGCAGAGCCAAGCCTTCTGCTCACACAGCCATTGAAACTTCGTTGCCTTAAGCAGAGGCCTGGGTGGGCCAGGGTGTGGGGAAAGCTTGGCTTCCTCTATCACCAGGGGCAACCAAAGCCTCTCTCCTGCTCTCTCTGTGGCTGTAGCCATCTTGGTTGGGTTAATTTGCATACTCGCTCTGATGGGCTGGTGGGCATGGCTGCTGGGTGTGGCTTGTGAGTGTAGCAAAGGTACAGTCAATTTGCATATTACTCTTTTATTAGCTAGGATAGTATCCCATTTATAGACACACCACAATGTGTTCCTCTATTCTCCTGCAAATGGACATTTGGCTTGCTTCAATAACTTTTTGATGTTTTTTTGTTTCGTTTTGTTTTGTTTTTATTTGTTTTGGTGGGGGGAAAGTTTCAGGGAAGAGAGGGCTTAATTTTAATATTTTTAAAGGCTGCTTTCTGAGCAGTCTTATAAAGTCTTTTGAGCCGCCTCAACTCTGCTCATGATTTTATTTTTCTTGGGTAAGTACCCAGGAGTAGGATTTCTGGGTCATAGGGTAGATGTATGTTTAACTTTATAAGAAACTGCCCATTCTCTATAGTTGTACCATTTTACACTCCCTCCAGTAATGCAGGAGAGTTCCAGTTTCCCCCCCATCCCTGCCAACACTAGGTGGGTGTGGAACGGCATCTTACTGTGGTTTAATTTGCATTTCTCTGAAGACTAATAATATTGAACAATGGTAATTCAATATTAAGGCTGATTTTTTTTTAATTTCCATTATTTCAATCTCCAAAATGGCATTCAGCAATGCCCACGAGGAGGCTGAGCGGTGCATTATCTAAGCATATCTGAAAGGCTGCTGGGCGCATGCCCAAGAGGACTCTCACTGCTTAAAGGAGGAGGAGCCATCTGGGATAGAAGGATACTGAGGACAAAGAGAGCCACAGAGCCCCGCCTGGCCCAGCAGCCCAGGGGCCCAGTGGAAGAAGACAGGGCCCATGGGAGATAGCGCCATTTCTATTCCCTCGGATTCAGCTTCTTTTTTAGTATGAACACCAGTGAGAGGGAACTGCAAGTGAACTAAAAAGATGTCCTTGAAGGAATCATTCGAACTTAATGGTTCAAGGTGGGAGAAAGGAATTTAGATACTGGTCAGAGGGGCCAGGCTGTGAGTGACGTTAGCAGGACCCGTGTCCAGCACAGCAGAGGCTACCTCAGTGCTACCCAGCACTGGCGATAGTCCTTACAGCAGCTCCATCATACAAACAAGGAAACTGAGTCAAAATGGTAAGTCAGTGTGCTGTTCCTCCAAAAATTAAATACAGAATTGTCATATGATCCAGTAACTCGACTTCCAGGTGTCTACCCCAAAGAACTCAAAGTAAGGAATTAATGAGTTATTTGTATGCCAGTGTTCATAGCAGCATTATTAGCAATAACCAAAAGGTATCCATAAGCAAATAAAAGGGTAAACAAATGTGATATGTATACGTATATGTATATGTATATGTATATGTATATGTATATGTATATGTATATATTATTCAGCCTTAAGAAGGAATGAAATTCTGATATATGATACAGCATTGGTAAATCTAGATGGTATTAAGCTAAGTGAAATAAGCCAGCTACTTAAGGAGAAGCAGGATGGGGCCAAGTTGCAAAAGGCCTTGTACTCCAGACAGACGTATTCAGCAGGTAGACCGAAGGGGAATAACTAATGCGCAAATTCTGGAAAAGATGGGATGAGGACGGAAATGTGGCGGCTACAATAGAGCATTTCTCTGTTGATATGGTTTTATTGAGCCATCCTCCCAGAACTGGGTAATAATGAGAGGCTCCGAGGAGTGACCATGCGGGAGGGGAGAAGAGGTGTTCTGGATAGTAGTGGGTGTGAGTGCTGAGAGAAGTCAGGAACACCGTGTTAGGTGGGGATGGAACAGAGAGGAGGACTTCAGGAGGCAAGAGCTGAGGCAGGCCCAAGAGAACACCTGTGTCCCAGAGTTCTGAATGCAGGTCCGTGGAACCCAGCGGGGCCCCTCCCACTTTGTTGGAGTAGCCTTTCAGGGACGTGTGCTTGAAGCCAGTATTGTGACCAAGGACACTCCTCCCCCATTCCTGAGGATTAGCAAGGAATTTTAAGAGCAAACTGCCCCGCCCTTATGAAACAAGAATGCAAACATGTTTTAGGAAATACATGGTTATTACCTTTCTTGTGGTAATCACCAGTTATCAGCTGTGGGTGCTGTCAGAAAGCCTTTGATGGAGAAGGCTGTCTCCTACAAAGGCCCCAGGGGGAAAACATTTCTTTGCTGTTCTTGGGGTGCACACCTTCACTTGTTTTTCAGGGTGCATTTAAAAGTATGTAAGGAGGAAAATGGCAGCCCTAGTAGATCAGTTTTATAGAGAAAAAAATCAAAGGAGTTTATATCAACAAAAGCAACAAAAAATACATTCATGCAGGAATGAAACCTAAGGTCTTCTAAAAGTCTGTTTCCAAACCTCTGTTTGAAAACAAGCTTCGAAGTGTCCTGACTCATTAGCTCTCTTACCTGTGAGAACTCGTGACATAGGCATAGGGACCAACTTACAGCAGGAGCTCTGCTCTGGGCACTGTGGGTCACTGGGCTGGAGAATTCTTTGGGGGTCGGGGAACTGTCCCGTGCATTGTCAGACATTTAGCCCGCATCCCTGGCCACTGCCCACTAGATGCCAGTAGTCACCCTCCTCCCCTAAGCTCATAACAATAAAAAATGGCTCCAGACATAGCCAAATGTCTCCTGGGGTACAGCTACCAGATTTAGCAAGTGAAAACACAGGGTGTGTGGTTAAATGAATTTCATATAAACAACTAATAATTTTTATAGTAAGGGTATGTCCCAGATATTGCATGAGACATACTAATTTTTACAAATCAAACTTAACTGGTGACCTATACTTGATCTGTCCCTACCTCCCCCACCCTCTGGCTCTCGGAATGGGTCCTGGGCAACAGGACTGTTGATGTATTAAACAAGGTGATGTGTATGAGGTACCTGGCCCACGGGGGATGTGCTCTTTGTGTTCTGGAAATCTGACGAAGACCTGGAATCCACTCCATCTTGTCCTTCCTGGAGGCTACAGTCGATGCTCAAAGCTTCCTAACCTTTCCAAAACCTGTATTCTGAGTGGGTGTGCTGTCATGAGAGGACAGGAAGAGCCTGCACGTGAATCTGAAAGGCTGGGAACCGGCATTCTGGGCAAAGCTGGGTTTGCAGCCGCCTCTGCTGGAGCTGCAGTCTGCCGGCTCCCTGGTGCTCTGTCCCTGTGGCCTCCCTGAGTTACTCGCTCCTTTCTCCCATGTAGCAGCCAGAGAAGGTGACATGGGATGAAAAACTGCCGCATCGTCCAGACACAGGCACTCTGGGTTTGATTTTTCTGGCGCCATAGCCCTGGGATGCACCAGGACCAATCATGTCCACAGTCGGTAGCTATGAGGAACGTCTTTCTGGGCCAAGATTGATGACCCAAACTGTCAGCCTTTCCAGAGAGCAAAGGTGAAATTTAACTCTGGGTGGATGCCTGACATTTTGCAACAACGGGGAATGGTGGGGGGAGAGACGGGGGATGCGCGGGTGAGGAGAAATAGCATTTGTATGTCTCCTGCAGGGTCATAAATCAGGGATGGACAACAGTGAATTAGGTTTCTGCCAGCAATTGAACTGATTTGGGCTCCTACGTTTTATCTTCAGACATTCTGAAATGAAACATGCTTTAAAGATGTTAGAAGTGCCCCTATGGGTTACATATCAGCTTATTAACTCTTGAGAGTTTCATTTTTCCAAAAGGAAGTCCAATTCATGATGGGAAGCATTAAGTGTGTCCATGAGAAAATACATCATTGCTCTAAGGGACCCCCTTTCCCTTCTGGCTGCCTGTGAGATATAACATTAGCAGCTGGGGGAATGGGGAGATGTTGGCCAAACTCTCAGTTACAAGATGATTACATTCTGGGACCTAATGTGACTGTAGTTCTATAGGTGTCGTGGTGAATATATTGATAACCCTGTGATGTATACTTGAAGTTTGCTAAGAAAGTAGACCTGAAGTGGTCCCACCACACCATTAAAAATTTGGAGGGGTATATGTGTAATTAAATTGATTATGGGAGTCATTTTACCAGGTGCACATATATCAAATCATCACATTGCACACCTTAAGAAAACACAATTTTTATTTGTCAATCATATCTCAAGGCAGAAAACAAAAAAACAAAAATGGATCATACACTGTGCTATAAAGCAAGTTCCAATATATTTCAAAAAACTACCAAGCATATGCATTTTCTCACAAGGAAATGAAACTGAAATTCTGTTTCAAAATCAAACCAAAAAACCCCCGTATATTTGGAAATTAGGAAATATAACAGATAGGTTTCCAAAACCATAAAACTTTTGAATGCATGAGGCAGATTCTCTAGTTGTAAAGGAACCCAAGAATGGGTTATTTATTAATTAAGTAAGCATCTGTTGAGTGACTACTCTTTGCCAGTTTTTTTGTTGTTGTTGTTTGTTTGTTTTTTGTTTGTTTGTTTACTTAAGATGACAAGACATGACCCCTGCCCTGAAGGAACAGCTTTGCCAATAAGCACTCTCTTGCGTGGTTTCTCTTGGTACCAGGCACCATGAAGGGCTGTAGAAATTCACAGGATATCAAGATAGCTCAGTAAGGAGAGTGAGTACCTCTTAGTGTGTCCAGAATAGTTAAAGAGGATGTTCCTCTGGACTTGGTTGGTGGAAGACTGAGTCTAGGAATTGACAAGGGAGGGAGGGGAAGGGTTAAAGATGCAAAGCTATTACACACCAGGTAGCACAGGTTGGGAGGAGGGATTTGTGGGGAATGGGGCTGGAGAGAGAGAAGGAGCCAGATCTTGGAGAGCATGGTGGCCACACTAAAGAATCTGGACTCTATCCTGAAGGGCCAGTGCAGACCACTGAAAGGTTTTAAGCTGGTTAGGGATATGGTATGATTTTTATTACAGAAAGTTCTTTTGAATGTATGTGGGACACAGACTAGAAAGGCAGATTGGAAGCTGGGAGCTCTATTAAAGAGGAGTGGTATTAAAATTATTTAACAAGTAGAGGCCCTGACCTGTGGGGATCAGGCTGAAACTGACCTTTCAACATCCCCTAAGGGGTCCTGGATTGCAAGAGGGTGCAGGCCAGGCTGAAAGACCCCATCGGTGCATAATTGGGGCCGGGGAGGGCTCCAGGGTGTGTCTGGCCCATCTCGCCCAGTCCCAATTGGCTGGACCTCAGCAGCAAGCTAACCTACCAGTTTGGAGTGTCTGCCCTGTGGTAGTCAGTGTGCAGCATAGTGAATGGTTGAATGATGGAACAGACAATTAGCATATTAGACTTTTGTGTGTGTGTGTGTGTGTGTGTGTGTGTGTGTGTGTGTGTGTGTATTTATACATACTAGAGGCCTGGTGCATAAAATTCACGCACGGGAGGGTGGGGGGCATACCTTAACCCACCCTCTCCAATCTGGGACCCCTAGAGGGATGTCCAGCTGCCCATTTAGGCCCCATCCTAGTGGGATCGGGCCTAAAAGGGCAGCTGGACATCCCTCTCACAATTCAGGACTGCTGGTTCCCCATTGCTGGCCTGCCTGCCTTCCTGATTGCCCCTAACTGCTTCTGCCTACCAGCCTGATCACCCCCTAACCACTCCCCTGGCAGCCCAGTTGCCCCTAACTGCCCTCCCCTGCAGGCCTGGTCACCCTTAACTTTCCTCCCCTGCAGGTCTGCTCCCCCCAACTGCCCTTCCCTGCAGGTTCAGTCACCCCAACTTCCCTCCTCTGCAGATCTAGTCCTTTCCTAACTGCCCTCCCCTGCAGGCTTGATCGCCCCCAACTGTCCTCCCTTGCAGGCCTGGTCCCTCCCAACTGCCCTCCCCTGCTGGCCATCTTGTTGCAGCTATCTTGTGTCTACAAGGGGGCATCAATCTTTGACCACATGGGAGCAGCCATCTGGTATGTTGAAGTGATGGTCAATTTACATACTACTCTTTTATTAGATAGGATAGTGAACCAGCTGGTTTGCCCTGAACAGTGTCCTGGATCAAGGTGGGGGTTCCCTTGGGGCCTGTGGTGATTTGCAGACCAGCCACGCCCCGTGGCAACCCCCCTGGTATCTGAGATTTCTTTATCTTGTATAATTGAAACTTTGTAGCCTTGAGTGGAGGCCTGGGCCTACCAGAGTGTGTGGAAAGCTTGGCTTCCTCCATTGCTGGGGAAACCCAAGCCTCCTGCTTACTCTGTGGCCACAGCCATGTTGGTTGGGTTAATTTGTGTACTCGCTCCTGATTGGCTGGTGGGCATGGCTTGTGTGTAGTGGAGTGATGGTTAATTTGCATATTTCTATTTTATTAGATAGTATAAGGCATTGGCCATCAAAAGAGAGGAAAGCCAACATGCTGGAACCTTGTCCCTGCTGGGTGCTACCCGTTTCATTGCTGGATGGTGGATCCAAGGTCCCAGTCCTCAGGGCAGTAACCATAACATGTATACTGTAGTATTCCAGCAATGGGCACAGCCATGCCGACCTCTGCTACATTATCATAATATTAATACTATATTATTGTCTGTCTATAAAAGAAAATTCCAAAGGACCTTATTCTAAAACAGATGCACACACATGTTTCATTTTTTCAAACACTCAGTCTCATCCTTTTTCTCAGTGGACCCACATGAGGGATGACAAGGACGTCAACTAAAGCAGGGATGGAGAGAAGGGAACAGATTTCGGAGAAATATGGAAAATACAATTGCACTGGCCATACTGAAGAAGAGCAGAGGCTGACTCTCACATTGCTGGTCTGGGAGGCTGTGAGGAAGGCTGAGTGTCTCCATTTGGGTTGGGGGCTTTGAGGCAGCATCTGATGACAGTGAACCTCAGGAACTGAAGGTGTTCTGAAGGCTGTTCTCTTCATGGTTCAATTGCATACTAGGGAGCAGTATCTGGCTATGGGGCTAAGAGAGTGGACCACTCCAATGTAGTATTTCCATCCACAGTACTTGGAATGAGGGTGTAATGTCCCTGCCTTGAGGCACAAAGCCTAGAAGCCAGAGCTCCCAGAACCTTGTGGTTGCCTTCATTTTCCAGCCTATTAGAATGGAATTTCTTTGGTATAAATGACTAAACTTTTAGGGTCAATTTGGGCCTGCATCGTGGGCTAAGCAGCTGTTTCACTTGTCAAGTGTTAACTGATTTGTTCTGGATCAGAGGCTGTAAGGCAAAAAATGAAGCTAGAAAAAAAGGAGCAGGTAGAGAGGTCAGCAGTTACAGAGATGTACAAGCGTGACCTTTGGTATTAGCAATAAAGAGTGCTTGGGCTAACCTCTGTTGTCATCACACTGGAAATATTTCAGCCCCTGCACCCTAGGAAAAACTCCTTCCCTAAGAACAAATTCCATTGGCATTTTTGTGTCATATCATTAAAAATCTTCTGAGAATGGATAAAGCTTTTGTTGATCATGAGCAAGATTTTGCTAAGGCCTTGTGCAAAGAACAAAATGAAATCTTGACCTGGAGTAGAATAGATACTACAAAGTTATATGGAGCACTGTTTAGAGGTGAAAGTATTTTCAGGACACCTACTTTGAAAGAGATTGACTGAGTTGTTAATATACAGAATAAGTATCATGATCTTGCTACAAGTCCTCTACCAATGGGAAGATATGTACACATGTAATACCTTAATCAATAAAAAATAAAAAAAATAAATGAAAAGTCCTCTAGCAACCTTTATGCACTGTGTCAGAACTAACTGCGGTTTACAAGTTTGTTCTGTTTTGTTAAATTTTGGAAGTGTTCCATTTTTTACCATAGTTCAGTACTCAAGAGAGATTTGTTGCCTCATCTACTCCAGACACAAGAACTTAGAATGAGCTTTAGAGGCTATTAGTCTAACGTCCTACCTAATATAAGAACTCACAATTTTTACTATTTTTTATTGTCTAAAGTTTTATATATATCTCCTTTTTCCCCAATTGATCCCCCTGCCCAGTCATTCCCACCCTAGGCAAGTCCCCATCGCCCCAGTGTCTGTGTTCATTGGTTATGTTAATACTAGAGGCCAAGTGCACAAAATTCACCCAGCCTGTACCCTCTCTAATCTGGGACTTCTCGGGAATCTCCAATTGCCAGCAGTCGGACATCCCTCTCACAATCCAGGACTGCTGCTCCTTACTGCTCATCTGTCTGCTGGCCTGATCACCCCTAACTGCCCCTCCTCCTGCTGGCCTGGTTACTCCCAACTTCCCCCCTGCCAGCCTGATTGCCCCACACAGTCTACTGTTCAGTCATTTGGTCATACCTCACTAACCCCCTTGCTGGCCTGGTCGCCCCACACAGCCTGCTATTCGATTGTTACTGTGCAGGCGACCTGACCAATTTGCATATTACCCTTTTATTAGTATAGATGCATGCATACAAGTCCTTTGGTTGCTCTTGAATTCCCCCTCCTCTACCATTTGTCTCTAGATCAATCTATCTTGTTCATCATATTATGTTGATCATTATATCCCACATATAAGTGAAATCATTAAAAAAAACTGTGGTAATAAGCCAGTTGGAGAAAGATAAATATTTTCTCTGACTGGCTTATTTCCCTTAGCATAATGTTCTTCAGTTCCATCCATGTTGTTGTAACTGTTAAAAGTTCCTTCTTTTTTATAGCAGCATAGTATTCCGTTGTGTAAATGTACCATGGTTTTTTAATCCACTCATCTGCTGACGGGCACTTAGGCTGTTTCCAAATCTTAGCTATTGTAAATTGTACTGCTGTGAACATAGGAGTGCATATATTCTTTCTGACTGTTGTTTCTAGTTTCTTGGGGTATAGTCCCAGAAGTGGGATTACTGGGTCAAATGGGAGTTACATTTTTAACTTTATGAGGAAACTCCATACTGTTCTCCGCAGTGGCTGCACCAGTCTGCATTCCCACCAGCAGTGAATGAGGGTTTCTTTTTCTCCACATCCTCACCAGCACTTGTCATTTGTTGATTTGTTAATGATAGCCATTGTGACAGGTGTGAGATGCTATCTCATTGTTGTTTTGATTTGCACCTCTCAATAATTAGTGACTGTGAGCATGTTTTCATATCTCTCTCAGCCTTCTATATGTCCTCTTTCAAAAAGTGTCTGTTTACATCCTCAATCTTTACTTTTGTTGATTTTCAGTGTAGTACTAAGACTATACCTGTTCACAAAATTAACAATTGATTTGCTATTTTTATCAATGGACATCAGCTTATATAAGAGTTTATATATTAATATATATCTGCAAACATACACAATTCATCTTAAATTATTATTTATGTTAATAGCAAAGGAAAGTTAATGCATGCCCTTATGCTATCAGATAATAAATATGAATGCACACAAAGTGTATTTATAGAGTAATGAGCTGCCTTTACATTTATAAGTTTCATTTGTATATGGTCAAAATTGGACTGTCCTATAGGCTATTGTAGGATGTATTTGTATGAAAATCTTAGATGAAGTTTTGATTGAGCTACATTATCATATCATTAATACTATATTATTGTTTATCTACAAAAGAAAATTCCAAAGGACTCTTGTTTAAAACAGACACACACACACACATTTTCTGCTATCATGTTTTCAAACACTCAGACTCATTTTTCTCAGTGGAGTTTGAGAGGCATCATGCTTGAGTGAGTTTTATATGCTGCACAAGGAATTCTTTCTGGAAAGCTCCTCTCATTTACTCTGTTCATACTTAGAGCACTCACAGATGCCATTCAAAAAAAAAAACACTAAAAAATAAGCCCATGAATTTCTGAGTTTCAGAAGCCACCGGGAAATGTGTTTCTTTGGAAGCATGGGTAAGATCACAAGCCAAACTCAGCACCCAGTCGTATAAGGTGACTTCCCTCTTCCGTTGACCACTCACTCTGTGGATCCCAAACGGTAGGACCCGAGCTCGGAAACAGAGAGGCTAGCTGGAAAGGTCAGCTTGCTGCTTGGGCTTTCTCTCAGAGACAGATGACGACTGCAGTTAATTGGAATTTAACCCTTAGACCTTTGCCCTGGGCTGTGTAATTCCCATTGAATTGGCTCTCATTTCTCCAAGGCGTGAGTCTGTGCTGCAGGCAGATCCCTGCCAATTTTTTTTTTTTTAATCATGCATGATTGCTTTGTGTCTCACTGTTAGCAATAGTGCTTATACAATTTTGGCTCAAGATGCCACTGGCCTCTGCCCCGAGAATCCAACATTAGAATGTGACTGGAGTTACAGGTTTAAAATTAAAGGTCTGAGAAATTTTTCTTTCCCACCCAGAGCCATACCAGGATAGACTCTGCCACTGTTGCATTGCTGTCTCTAAGTGAGCACGTTGGTGTCAGTGTTTACATCCGTCACAATCAGAATTACTAGCAGTAGTTTAGTTCTGAAAATTGTGTGGCTGTGACGAGTGTCACAATTATCATTCTAGTTTCCTTATCCCCTCCCTTTTCCCATCAGACCTTGCATTTCAGAAAACCAAAGCCTTGCAATTCTTTGAAAAGATTTTCCCCCTTTTTTGAGTGAAAATTAAGATAAGGTGACACAATACTCAAAAAGTAAAGAAATCATGCCAGAAGAGAAAGACCTGCTGGTCCCCACTCCCTACCCCAAGTAACCATTTCAAATAGTTTAGTGTATTTTCCTCCCACTTGTTTTCTAGATATAATGTTTTATGTGTATATAAAAATGCAATCGCCCGGGCCAGTTTGGCTTAGTGGATGCAGTGTTGGCCTGAGGACTGAGGGGTCCCAGGTTCGATTCCAGTCAGGGACAGGTGCCCAGATTGCAGGCTAGAACCCCAGTGGGGGCGTGCAGGATGCAGCTGATCAATGATTCTCTATCATCATTGATGTTTATATATCTCTCTTCCCCTCCCTTACTCTCTGAAATCAATTAAAATATATATATTTTTTAAATGCAATCACGATTTTTACCCTGTTTTGAAAGGAGTTGTTTTCACTGAGCAATGTAAATTGGACAGTTTCCATATCAATTCAGAGATCTACCTTATTCTTTGCCAATAGTTACGTGGTATTCTATTGCATGGCTGGACCATAGTTTAACTACAGTATTTCCCTCACACAAACTTTTTTTATTTTTCAAACAAATGAGAATGAGGCAAAAATCTCTGCTGATATCAGCTACAGGGACTTTCCAGCTGCATCTCGTTAAGTCTTCTGGAGTCACAGAGGATACCAGATGAATGACAATCTAAGTTTCCTGTCAAGGATTAATGTTTTACGCTGATTAGATAGTATCCATATTTTAAATCAGTGACATGTTAAGGGGATAAAATTTTATTTCTGTGAGAATAAAGTCAGAAATTCATCTGATCATGGTTCCCTTTCTAAGCTTATTGAGAAAATGGATTTTGAGCCACTTTTCCAAAGAGAATTTTAATTACCTATGTGTCTTGTGAGTGAAGACCACCAACAGCCCTAGCTGGTTTGGCTCAGTGGATAAAGTGTCAGCCTGCAGACTGAAGGGTCTTGGGTTTGATTCCGGTCAAGACCACATGCCTGGGTTGTAGGCTTGATCCCCAGGAGGGGATGTACAGGAGGCAGCTGGTCAGTAATTCTCTCTCATCATTGATGTTTCTGTCTTTCTCTCCCTCTCCCTTCCTCTCAGAAAGCAATAATATATATATATTTTTTAAAAGACCACCAACAAATAAATATGTTATTTACTTCTTAACTATTGAAAACTGATCTCACATTTAATATGTATTTTTGTTAATGTTAATTAATATTATATTCATGTTTTAGATCATTTGATCTATGTCTTGCACCTAAAGTCTGTCTTCTTTTTTTGTTTGTTTTAGAACATTATTTTGGATAGCATTATTTTTTTATTGTTTAAAGTATTACAGATAGTAGTACATGTATCTCCTTTTTTTTCCCCCATTGACCTTCCCCCAGCATCCCCTAACCCCTGTCTCATGCCCTCTTCCCACTTTCCCAGTGTCTTGTGTCCATTGGTTGTGCTTATATGCATGCATACAAGTCTTTGGTTGATCTCTTTCCCCCTTTCCCCAACACTCCCCGTCCTTCCCACTGTAATTTGACAGTCTGTTCAGTGCTTTACTTCCTCTATATCTATCTTTTTGTTTATTAGGTTATAATGTTCTTTATTTTCCATAAATGAGTGAGATCATGTGGTATTTTTCTTTCATTGGCTTATTTCACTTAACATAATGCTCTCCAGGTCCATGCTGCTGCAAATGGTAAGAGTTCCTTATTTTTTATGGCAGCATAGTATTCCATTGTGGAGATGTACCATAGTTTTCTAATCTACTTTTCTGCTGATGGGCATTGAGGCTGTTTCCAGATTGTAGCTATTATAAATTGTGCTGCTATGAACATAGGGGTGCATATATCCTTTCTGACTGTTGTTTTTAGTTTCTTGGGGTATAGTCCTAGAAGTGGGATTACTGGGTCAAATGACAGTTCCATTTTTAACTTTTTGAGGAAACTCCATACTATTCTCCATAGTGGCTGCACCAGTCTGCATTCCCACCAGCAGTGCACGAGGGTTCCTTTTTCTCTACATCCTAGCCAGCATTTGTCATTTGTTGATTTATTGATTGCCATTGTGACAGGTGTAAGATGGTACCACATTGTCATTCTGATTTGCATCTCTCAGATAATTAGTGACTTTGAGCATGTTTTCATGTCTTTTGGGCTTCCTCTGTCTTCTTTCAAAAAGATTCTGTTTAGGTCTGTTGCAAATTTTTTATTGGAACATTTATCTTCCTTTTATTAAGTTGTATAAGTTGCCTGTAGATGTTGGAGATTAAATCATTATCAGTGATAACATTGGCAAATATGTTCTCCCACACTATGGGCTTTCTTGTTGTTTTGTTGATGGTTTCTTTTGCTGTGCAAAAGCTTTTTATTTTGATGTAGTCCCATTTATTTTCTCTTTAGCTTCCATTGCCCTAGGAGAAGTATCAGTGAAGAAGTTCCTTCAGCATATGTCTGAGATTTCTCTGCCTGTGGATTCCTCTAGTATTTTTATGGTTTCCCAGCTTATGTTTAAGTTCTGTATCCATTTGAGTTTATTTTTGTGTATGGTGTAAGTTGGTGGTCTAGTTTCATTTTTTTGCATATATCTGTCCAATTTTCCCAACACCATTTATTGAAGAGACTGTCTTGAGTCCATTGTATGTTCATGCCTCCTTTGTCTAATATTAATTGAGCATAGTTGTTTGGATTGATATTGGGATTCTCTGTTCTATTTCCATTGGTCTATATGTCTGTTCTTGTGCCAGTACCAGGCTGTTTTGAAATCTGGTATTGAGATCCCACCTACTTTGTTCTTCTTTCTCAGAATTACTGTGGCTATTTGGGGTCTTTTTTTTTTATTTCAGATGAACTTTTGGAGACTTCTTTCTAGGTCTGTGAAATATGCCATTGGGGAGGGCATTTGAATCTATAAGTTGCTTTGGATGGTATGGACATTTTAATGATGTGTTTGGTGTTTTTTTTTTACCAATTCTTGAACATGGTATGTTCTTCCATCTGTTTATGTCTTCCTCTATCTCTTTTTTCAGTGTCCTGTAGTTTTCCGCGTATAGGTCTTTTACCTCCTTAGTTCAGTTTATTCCTAGGTATCTAAAATTTTTTGGTGCGATAGCAAATGGGATTGCTTTTTTAGTCTCTCTTTCTGTAAGTTCATTATTGGTGTATAGAAATGCCATAGATTTCTTGGCGTTAATTTTGTATCCTGCTACATTGCTGAATTCATTTATTAAGTCTATTTTTTTTATGGAGTCTTTCAGGTTTTTAATGTACAATATTATGTCATGCAAATAAGGACAGCTTTACTTCTTCTTTTCCAGTTTGGATGCTTTTTATTTCTTCGTCTTGTCTAATTGCAATTGCTAATACTTCCAGTACTATGTCGAACAGGAGTGATGAGAAAGGGCATCCCATCTTGTTCCTGTTCTTAGGGGAAATGGTTTTAGTTTTGCCTATTGTTGGCAGTGGTTGTGTCATATACGGCTTTTATCATGTTGCGGTATGATCCTTCTATTCGCACTTTGCTGGGAGTTTTTATAAAGAAAGGGCGTTGGATTTTGTCAAATGCTTTTTCTGCATCAATTGATATGACTCTGTGATTTTTATCTCTCAATTTGTATATGTGATGTATCACGTTTGATTTGCGAATATTGTACCATCCTTGCATTCCTGGGATAAATCCTACTTGGTCATGGTGTATGATCTTTCTGATGTACTGCTGAATCCTGTTTGCTAGAATTTTGTTGAGGATTTTGGCATCTATGTTCATCAGGGATATTGGCCTATAATTCTCTTTCATTGTGTTGTCTTTATCTGGTTTTGGTAGTAAGGTGGTGCTAGCTTCATAGATTGAGCTGGGCAGTGTTCCTTTCTCTTGAATTTTTTCGAATAGTCTTAGGAGGATAGGTTTTAGTTCTTCCTTGAATGTTTGATAAAATTCCCCTGTGAAGCTGTCTGGCCCTGGGCTTTTGTTTGCTGGAAGCTTTTTGATGACTGCTTCAATTTCTTCCATAGTTATTAGCCTGTTGAGATGTTTAGATTCTTCCTGATTGAGTTTTGGAAGGTTATATTTTTCTAGAAATATGTCCATTTCCTCCATGTTGTCCAGTTTGTTGGAATAGAGTTGCTTATAAAATTTTTTAACAATCTTTTGTATTTCAGTGGGGTCTGTTGTTATTTCACCTCTTTCATTTCTGATTTTGTTTACTTGGGTCCTCTTTTTGCTTCTTGGTGAGCCTGGTTAGAGGTTCATCAATCTTGTTTATCCTTTCAAAGAACCAGCTCTTGGTTTTGTTGATCTTTTCTATTGTTTTTTTTTTTGGTTTCAATGTCATTTATCTCTGCTCTGATCTTTATTATTTCCTTCCTTCTTGCTTACACTGGGTTTTTCTTGTTGCTCTCTTTCTAAGTCTTTGAGTTGTAGGGTTAGGTTATTTATTACCGCTGTTTCTTGGTTTTTTTGCAGTAGGCTTGTAGAGCTATGAACTTCCCTCTCAAGACTCCTTTCACTGTGTTCCATAGATTTTGGATTGCTGTGTTTTAATTGTCATTTGTTGCCATGATGTTTTTTATTTCTTCCTTGATCTCTCTGGTTACCCAGTCATTGTTTAATAGCATGCTCCATGTGTTTAATTTCTTTGGATTGTTTTTATTATAGTTTATTTCCAGTTTTATGCCACTGTGATCTTAGAAGATGCTTGATATGATTTCTATCTTCTTGAATTTGCAGAGACTTTGCCTGTGACCCAATATATGGTCTATCTTTGAAAATGACCCATGTGCGCTTGAGAAGAATGTATATTGTGTGGCATTGGGGTGAAATATTCTGAAGATGTCAATTAAGTCCATCTGGTCTAGTGAGTCATTTATGATTGATGTTTCTTTGCTGATTATTTCTTTAGAGGATTTGTCCAATGGTGATAGTGGGGTATTAAAGTCTTCTACTATGATTGTATTGCTGTCAATCTCTCCCTTGATATCCTACAGGAGTTTTTTTTTATATATTTGGGTCTCCTGGATTGGGTTCATATATGTTTACCAGGGTTATTTTTTCTTGTTGGATTGCTCCCTTTAGTATTATGAAGTGGCCTTCCTTATCTCTTGTTATGTCCTTCACTTTGAGATCTAGTTTGTCAGATATAAGTATTGCTACTCCAGCTTTTTTTATTTTTTCATTTCCATTTTTTCCTGAAAAATCTTTTTCCATCCCTTCACCCTCAGTCTGTGTGCTCCTTTTTTTCTGAGGTGAGTTTCTTCTAGACAGCAGATATATGGGTCATGTTTTCTTATCCAATCCATTACTCTATGTCTTTTGATAGGAGCATTTGAAGTTATTATTGATAGGTACTTGTTTGTCACCATTTTTATTCTTTAACCCCTTGACCCCTGTGTTTCTTCTTCACTTCCTATTTATTTTCTTTCTTTCTTTCTTTCTTTCTTTCTTTCTTTCTTTCTTTTCTTTCTTTCTTTTTTTTTTTTTACAGCAGACCCTTTAGCATTTCTTGCATTGTTGGTTTGGTGTTAATAAACTCCCTTAGGCCTTTTTTGTCTGTAAAGCTCATGATTTTACATTCAGTTTTGTTCAGAAATCAGTTACTAGTCTGGTGAGGGATCCTTTGTAGGTAGGTAACTTTCTGTCTCTCTCAGGCCACTTTTAAGATTCTTACTTTGTTGGTGGTGCTTGCCAATTTAATTATAATGTGCCTTGGCATCGGTCTTTTGGCATTCATTTTACTTAGAACTCTGTGTGCTTCTTGGATTTGTGTGGGTGTTTTTTTTTCCCCCATATCAGGGAAGTTTTCTGTCATTATTTCTTCAAACAGGTTTTCTATTCCTTGCTCAGTTTCTTCTCCTTCTGGCAACCTTATTATGAGGATGTAGTTTTGTTTCATGTTGTCCCAAAGTTCCTTTAGGCTCTCCTCCTGCTTTTTAATTTTATTTCTAGAAGCTGCTCTACTTGGGTATTTTTTTTTCCTATCTTGTCTTCTAGCTCACTGATGCGGTCCTCTGCTTCTTCTGGTCTACTCTTGATGCTTTCTATTGAGTTCTTTACAGCTGTGATGTCATTTTTCATTTCTTCTTTATTCTTCTTCATTTTCTCTTGGTTCTTACACATATTGTTGAATTTATCTTCCATTTTTTTCATCTACCTTATAACCATTTCTCTGAATTCTTTCTCTGACAGGTTGCTTGCCTCCATTTTGTTTACTTGCTTTTCTGGCGATGCCTGCCTTCCTTTCATATGCAGGCTCTTTCTCTGTCTCCCAATGTTCTCTCTTCTCCACATGTCTGGTTATGTAGTTCTCTCTCTCCTTACTGTGTTGGAATTTAGAGCTCCTCTGAGTCTGCATGCTTGTACCACTTGAGAACAGATTTTTTCGGGTTCGCAGCTGTTCAGTGGATGCTGTAGTTGTCGATTCCCCAGGCTTTTCGGGCTCCTGATAACATCCACTTTTCCTTCAAGATGATGCTGTCTCCACGTCTGAGCCAGTTGCTCTGGGAAGGAACCCAGCAGCATTGGGAGCTTCCTGGTCAGGGGAGCCACATCTGACAGTCCCCCATAGTCTACTGGAATATAGCTGTCCCTCAACTCACCAATAAACACTCCCCATGTGACCACATACTCTCCCTGTGTTTTCTCATACACAAACCATCTTCCAGTCTGCCTTCCTATCGGCAGACATCTTCTTCCTCCTCCAGAACATTTTCTTAACAAGAATTTTTTATCTACCTGTGAAATGGAATTTTTGGACTGTAACCCGGATTTTTTGTCCATTGGACAGAAAGGTATAGCAAAGGTAGAGATTTATTGAAGAATAAGTACAGACTCCCACATGGGGAGAGAGAAAGAGTCCCACAGAATGGACTCCCACAAAGGGAGGTGGAGAGGGTCTCCTAAGTCTGTCTTCTTGCCAACATTGTCATGGATGATATCTGGAACTGGCAACCAAATATGTATAGATCAGTGAAGTGGGTGCTATTTCACAGCACATCAGGGGCAGAATCAGGAGCCAGCATTCTCCTGCGGGCATCACATACTCCTGCCTCTGCACCTTGAGAGAGTGCAGACATTCAGGCAGCTGGCGAGGCAACTGGTTTCTGCATTCAGAGCACATCAGCCTGAGTTTGTGAATAGCCTGGATCATTATGCAAGACCCACAGCACTCTTATTAGCACCATACTGATGATCGCTGTGCAGTAACTGCTTTCCAGAACACCCTAATTGAAGTCCTTCCTTGCATGGAGTTGACATGATGTTTAGATAAATCCCTCAGAATAACATTTTAATGAGTATTTGTAACTAAGTCCAAACGACAATTAGAACCACCATCCATGCAAAAAATCTTTGTTTTTTAAGACAAGGCACCATGCTACATATAAAAGGCCCATTTTACTAAATACAGATGAATGTCCTAGAGCAACAACCTGCTTTCCCAGTCACATGTGGCTTACTTTTATGTTTGGTTCTGCACTTCATGTTGATGTCTCCCCTCTTCCTAATGTTTGTGGTTTATGTTTTCTGTCACTCTTAAATTAAGATTTAAGCCATCTTGCAATGGAGCTGGGGAAGGATCCCAAGAATTCATAGCTTCATAGCTTTTATTCATTTTTAATTCAGATAAGAGTATGTTCATTTTACAAAGTATATGGTAGGCCATTTCTCAATACCATCACTGTGTCCATCCTTCATTCAGGCCATAAGATATCATCCATCCATCTCTGACACACAAACACACACTCCTAAAAGTACCCCACAGCACATTTTAAGGGGCACATTTTAAAAGCAGAGCAGGCTTGGACTCCCTCTGACCACTCTAGGTATCCCCTCTCTCTCTCCGAATCACTGGGTTATAAAACAGGTGGAAAGAATTGGGGATCTGGTATGGCACAATCCATCCTGGCTGGTCACATCTACTTTTTTTTATGTAAAATGTATTTTATTCATATACAAAAAAATACATACATAAACATTCCCCTCTTTTTTTATGTGGAGAAATATCTACTCATATCCTCTGCTTACTTTTTTAAAAATAAATATCTATTGTTCAGATTATTACAGTTGTTCCTCTTTTTTTCCCGCCATGGCTCCCCTTCACTTGGTTCCTAACCCACCCTCTGCCCTCACCCTGACCACCCCCCACTGTCCTCATCCATAGATTTACGATTTTTCTCTAGTCTCTTCCCACACCCCCCTCACCTCTTTCCCCCAGAGAATTGTCAGTCCACTCCCTTTCTATGCCCTGATTCTATTATATTCACTAGTTTATTCTGTTCATTAGATTTTTTATTCACTAGATTTTTAGATTTACTTGTTGATAGATATGTATTTGTTGTTCATAATATTTATATTTTTCTTCTTCTTCCTCTTCCTAAACAATACCTTTCAGCATTTCATGTAATACTGGTTTGGTGTTGATGAACTTCTTTAGCTTTTTCTTATCTGTGAAGCTCTTTATCTGATCTTTAATTCTGAATGATAGCTTTGCTGGGTAGAATACTCTTGATTGTAGGTTCTTGCTATTCATCTCTTTGAATATTTCTTGCCACTCCCATCTGGCCTACATAGTTTATGTTGAGAAATCAGCTGACAATCATATGAGTGCTCCCTTGTAGGTAACTAACTGTTTTTCTCTTGCTGCTTTTAATATTCTCTCTTTGTCTTTTGCTCTTGGCATTTTAATTATGATGTGTCTTGGTGTGGTCTTCTTTGGATTCCTTTGATATGAGGTTCTGTGCACTTCCTGGACTTGTAAGTCTATTTCTTTCACTAGGTGGGGGAAGTTTTCAGTCATTATTTCTTCAAATAGGTTTTCAGTATCTTATTCTCTCTCTTCTTCTGGTACGCTTGAGGTTGTCCCAGAGGCTCCTTATACCATCTTCATATTTTTTTATTCTTTTTTCCTTTTGCTTTTCTGGTTGGGTGTTTTTTGCTTCTTTGTCTTTCAAATCTTTGACTTGGTTCTTGCAATCCTCTAGTCTGCTGTTGGACCTCTGTATATTATTTTTTATTTCAGTCAGTGTATGCTTAATCCTAGTTGGTCCTTTTTCATATCCTCGAGGGTCTTGCTAAATTTTTCAGCCTCTTCTAGGAAATTCTTGAAAAACCTTATAATGGTGGTTTTGAACTCTATATCCAGTTGTTTGCTTTCCTCCATTTTTTTTATTTGTGACCTGTCTCTTTGTCTCCACATTTTGGCTGCTTCCCTGAATTGATAGAGTAGCTTTGTGTGCTAGGTGTCCTATAGAGCCCAATGGCTCAGCCTCCCCAGTTACCTGAGGTGGACACTCTTGGTGCACCTCTTTGTGGGCTGTGTGCACAGTCTTGTAGTTAAGCCTTGATCACTGGGAGAAATTGACCTCTAGGCCAATTAGCTGTGAGGATCTTCTTTGTCTACACTTTGAGAACTCCTGAGCTGGAGACAACTGTATGAGACAACAGTTGCTTCAAGTGGGGCTTTGGTGCTCACTGAGTCTGCTCCTTGAGTGTGCCCCATATGGATCTGAGGAGTTGTAATCTAGATAATCCTACTCTGACCCCTGGGTACACTGGCTCCTGGATCTCCAAGGAGGTGCTAATTTAGCCTCTGCCTGAAACCACCCATCAGGAGCTATGGAAAGATTTGCAGATTCCTCTTTTTTTTTTTTTTTTTTTTTTTTTTGTTTTTTGAGGGTCCCCACCTGAGGCCCCGCTGTGAAGCAATGCAAAGTTCCCTCTTTTGGATATTCTGGGTCCCACTGACTCAGCTGCAATTTGTTAGGTAAGTTTAGAATTCAAAGGATCAGGCCATTCATATGCAAAAGCATCTGCACTCAGCTTGGATGGGGCGGAGCAAGGCAGAGCAAACAGCAATGGCTTCATGGGGCTGGTTCTCAGAGTGGAGCAAACATCAATGGCTTCCCTTCAGCCCTGCCCAAAGAAGCCCCTGGGTCTCTTTGTCCCATGGTAATAGCTGCAAGCACCTCTGGGAGAAAGCCACCCTTGAGTTTCGCCTACTACCTGACAGTCCAGTTTCTCCCCGTATAAGTCTGGGTCCCCAGGGTCTCGCCCAGAACTGGAGTTCAGAGCAGTCAGGAGCATGTGTCTCCTTGCGGATTGAAAAAGCCAGCTGCATACTCAGTTGCCAGCCCTTTCTGTGCTCGCACATATGCTCCTCAGTACCTCTGCCTTTACTTTTGCAGCTCCCTTATGTCTCAGTGTGCTTTTCTCTTTTCTTCTAGTTGTAGAATTTCCACTCAGCCAGCCTTCTTGTGGGTCTGGATGATATCCGTTTTGTCTTTTGATTGTAGTTCTGAAATTGTTGTGCTAGGCAGCAGTTCAGGTATTTACCTATGCCGCCATCTTGGTTTCTCTCATCTACTTCTTAAGTACTTATTTGAATTGTATCTCTAACTTATATGTTAGATATGTAAAAGGGATTAAGCAAAAAACAAACAAATGAACAAACAAAAAACTCATAGACACAGGTAACAGCATGATGATTACCAGAGGGGAAAATAGCTAGGAAGATGTAGAAGAAGTTATAGGGGGTATAAATGGTGATGGAAGGAGAAAGAAACTTAATAATTTGCTCTTTTTATTCATGAACTGAAATCAGAGAAGAAATTTGGATTTTTGAGGAGAGATTTCACCTCTTTTGTACTCCCAGCACACTTTCTTCGTGTTCTAGCATAGGTAATACCATTTATCATATCTCTTAACCATTATGCCTCTTCCACTGAGTCTAATCCTAGAGGGCAGGGGTAAGTCTTATTAGCCCCCACATACAGAATTTTGACTGACACATATGAACACTCAATAAAAGTCTGAATGAATGAACAAAAAGTACATCAAGATATCACTAGGCTTTAGGGATGTGCAAATTAAAACTGTGATGAGATGCCACTATACACGTATTAGGGTGGCCAACATTTTTATAAATAAAGCTGATAAATAAGTGGTGAGAAGAATATAAAGCAGCTAGAACTCTCATATACTACAACAGTTTGGCAATGTCTTATAAAGTTAAACATATACTTATCATATGACTCAAATGACCCACATTGAGGAATTAATCCAAGAGAATAGGAAAACTTTGGGGGACACACACACCTGTCTGAAATGTTGATAAGGATTTATTTAGACTCTGGAAAGATCTGCAGACAATCCGAAAAGCCTCCAGCTGCTGAGCAGGTAAGTAAACTGACGTACCCACACAATGAATACTGCTTGTTCGTGTAAAGGAACACACTATAGACCCTTGCCACATCTGCATGCATGCATTATGCAAATGATCCAGACTTAAAAACTGCAGACAGTGTGACTCCATTTATATGACATTTTAGAAAAGCAAAACTATAGGGAGAGAGAACAGACCAGTGGATTCCAGTGCTTAGGAATTGAGGACAGGTTGACTCCAAAAGGGTGGCAGGAAGGACTCTTTTGTGGTGATGGAACTGGTCTCTGTCCCAATTATGATGATGGTTACAGGACTCTCTGCATTTATCAAACTCATAGAACTGTATAACCAAAATGTAATAATAATAATTTTCCTGCATATATGTTACTAATGTAATGTGAAAAAGTAAATCGAGGTTATTTTGCTGTTTAGCGTGAATTCAGAAAGAAAATGAGTCTAAAGGATACTTGAGTACCTTTGATTTTGCAGATATTCATATACACACATGCTCAGTGTGAGTGTATCCATTGAATAAACATTTGAAGAACATTTGCTGTGAGCCAGGACTTCTGTAGGCACTGTGAATATATCAGTGAGTAACCAAAGCAGAGAAGCTGCTCTCATAGTGGGTAGAGGAACAGATAGCAAAGGTGTAAATCAATGAATATGACAGCTTTAAATGGAGGTAACTACTTGGAAGACAATAAAAGAGGCATTAGTGATAGATAGTAGGATGGAGTGTTTGGGCCTCTCTCAGGAGATAACCTTATACTGAGACCTGGAAGGTGTGAAAAAAGGCATCCATGTGTGCAGATATTCAGGCAGAGAAATATCAAATGCAGAGACACCGAGGAGACTACATCGAGGGCAAGATATACTGAAAAACACTCCCACTTCAAAACTCAGAGAAAGATGGGGTAAAATACAACAAACAGCATTTTTAATGCATTGCTAGGCTTCCAAGGAGCTAGGGCAAAGCCACTAAGATGGAATTCAGCTTTGTTATGTTCAAATAACTGACAGTGGCTCTATGGAACTGGCCCAGGCTGAGTGAGGGGAAGAGTAAGAGATGAGCTCAGAGGCATAGGTAAGAGTCAGCTTCTGTCAGCCATAGAGGCCACAGTAAGACACGTGGGTTGATTCCAAATCTATTAGGAGCTGTTGGAGGCTTTCAAGCAGCAGAGTGAAGTGTTCTTATTGACACTTTAAAAGGATGAGTCTGGCTGCTGTCAGGAGGATGGACTCTGGAAGACCTGGGAGGCAGGAAAAGGAGAGTTAGGCTCCTGCTGAAGGTCAGAGGTAGAGTGTTGCCAGCAGGAAGCTCTGCTGTGCCATGGAAATTGGGACAGTGGCTAACTTGGAGATATATCTTGGAATTGGAACTGGCTGAGAGATTGGACTTTGAGGGTGGTGAGAGGGAAAAAAAAGAGGAATCAAGGATGAAGTCTTGGTTTGCGGCATGAATATGTGTGTGGCTGGCAGTATATCATTTGCTGAAATAGGAAAGATTAGGAGAGAAACAAGAATTTGTTTGGTAGTGGAGCAAGAAATCCAGTGGACACAGTAGCCCAGATGTCCTTAGGCATCTTTGTGTAGATATAAATAGGATGCTGGAGCTCTGGGAAGAAATGGGTGGATGATACACCCTTTATATAGAGCGAAACCACCACATTGCATGTCTGTGGCACACATACACGTGCGTACACATAGCCCCCAAGCAAGGGGCCAGGAGACAGACTTCACAGCTAAGAAGTAGAGAGCAATTGCATAGCAGCGGATGGACTCACCTTCAGCCAGCGAACAGGAGTCTCCACCTGAAGAAACTACATGCTAAACTGAGGAAAGTGGACGCTGGACCAGCTGGTTCTCTTCTAAGTTTAGATCCTATTTGTGGTCCAGTTTCCTCTGTGGACTGAAAACTGCTGAACTGGAATCACACTGCAAATTATCTCTCCACCCACAAATGTGATGTTTGGGAGCAGTAAGAGCGAAGGTCAGTATGTCTAAGACTATCAGGAAGGAGACTGAAATCCTTGGTGAAGCATCTGGAGAAGTCTGAGCAAAATCAGAGGGCCTGAGGTTTTATAGAGAATAAGATTCCAAGTTAATTTATATCAATCAGGTTAGTGATAGACCTATACCTACAAAGAGAGGTCTGTTGCTTTCCTATTGCTGCTGTAACAAATCACCACAAATTGGTTGGTTTTAAACAACATAACTTATTACCTTACAGTTCTGAAGGTCAGAGGTTTAAATGGGTTGACAGGGCTTCTGGAGGCTGGAGGGGAGAAAATGTGTCCTTGCCTTTTCTAGCTTCTACAAGCCTTGGCTTGTAGCCCCTTCTTCCAGCTGCAAAGCCAGTGCTATAGCATCCTCAAATCTCACCCTATCTGACCTCAGCTTCCCTTATTACATCTCCTGCTCTCACTCTTGACTGTCCTGCCTCTTCTCTTTCCCTCCTCAGGATCTTGGTACTTACGTTGGGCCTAGCCATATAATATGGGGTAATCACTTTATCTCAAGATCCTACACTTAATCAGGCCTGCAAAATCCCTTTGCCGTGTAAGGTGTAGAGCATGAGGGTGAGGACAGCTTTGCCAGAGGGAGAGCATTGTTTTGTCTACCACAAGGAGTTTTCTGCTACTTACCAGTGGGACTTTTTTCTTAGTTAAATAACTTCATTTATAAAACTGCATTTTCAGAGCTCATTTATTTTAGCAGAGGCACCAGAGACCTTTCCCTCTCTTGCCTTTGCTCTTTCTCCATGTCCTGGGCTGTAGACTGAAATTAAAACCCTGCATTTTGCCTCAACCAGCCACCTAAAGCTTTTATTTTTCAACTAATGTGTGAAATAACATCATCTGGAGCTTTGTACAAAGAAATCCTATGAAGCTCTCGGGTCAAATCTGAACAAGGTATGTTCTCTGTTTCATCATAGAATTTCTTCTGCCTTTTAGATATCGGAGACTTGAACTTCTGCTGCATAAAACATTGAGAGTAGATGTCCCTTCCTAAAGTTTACGGTGTAGTTAATTTAGCAATTCACATCATCCTCATGTATTAAATTCCCAGAAAATGTTGATTAACCTCAGATTGATAGAGCAGGTTTGCATCATTTGTCAGCAGATTCTGTGTTTCAGAGCAAGTGTGCACAGGAAGGAGGCCATGTGTGCTGTAAGATTCTGCCTCAAATCCTGGTGGGGAAGCTTCTGATATGTAACTTCAGCTTTGTGGCCTTGAGGAAGTTACATCACCAGCTTTGCTGGCTCCTATTTAAACAGTGATTGATTACACTGCTTTCCTGGGGGTGTGGTGTAGACTATGACATTGTTCATAAAAAAAGCCTTATAATAAATGCCAAGCATTGCCCTAAATTAAATTTTTGCCTCCCGTAATTCATCTATGCCTCGATAAATTTCCTCCTTTTTCAATTGGATTTGATACGCCTCATTATTTCTCATTTAGAATCATGTTTGAATTTTGCTTTCAACCATTTTATATTTGTTTAAATATAAGACTTTCTTTCAGTCCATGAATTGATTTCTATTTGTATCCCATTAAGCTTGTTTTTATTATAATAAAAATGCTATTTAGGGATTTGAAGTTTTCTTGACCTACTGGATGACATGTGCATGTGGAGAGAGATACCCCAACTGGCAACCCTATCTAATAAAAAAGTAATATGCAAGTTGACCATACTTCTGCTATACCCACAAGCCATGCCCACCAGCCAATCAGGAGTGAGTATGCAAATTAATCCAATCAAGATGGCTGCGACCACAGAGTGAGCAGGAGGCTTGGGTTTCCCCAGCAATGGAGGAAGCCAAGCTTTCTGCCTACCCTGGCTGGCCTAGGCCTCTGCTCAAGGCTATAAAGTTTCAATTATAGAAGATAAATAAATCCCAGATACCAGGACCTCCAGCTTGGGTCACTGGGGGGCGTGGCTGGCCTGCAAACCACCACGGCCCCTAACCCAGGTCGCCCCACACACCAAGGCAACCCCTATCCTGATCTGGGACACCCTTCAGGACAAACCAGCCAGCTCCCACCCGTGCCCCAGGCCTCCATCCTATCTAATCCTATCTAATCAAAGAATAATATGCAAATTGATCTTCACTCCAACACACAAGATGGCTGCCCCCATGTGGTCAAAGATGGATGCCCCATGTGGACACAAGATGGCCTCCACAAGTTGGCCAGCAGGGGAGGGCAGTTGGGAGGGACCAAGCCTGTAAGGGAGGGCAGTTGGGGGCAATCAAGCCTTCAGGGAAGGACAGTTAGGGGTGGCCAGGCCTGCAGGGGAGAGCAGTTAGGGGCAAACAGGCTAGCAGGGGAGCATTTAGGCATCAATCAGGCTGACAGGGGAGTGGTTAGGGGGTGATCAGGCTGGCAGGCAGATGAGATTAGGGGTAATCAGGAAGGAAGGCAGATGAGCAGTTGCGAGCCAGCAATCTTGAATTGTGAGAAGGATGTCCAAGATTGGAGAGGGTGCAGGCTGCATTGAGGGACACACACCCTCGTGCACAAGTTTCATGCACTGGGTCTCTAGTTCTTAATAATTGTACTGGTCAGGGTTCTGGCAGGCAGTGATGATGCTCTCATTCAGCAAGAGTTATGTGGGTACGGTAAAGAGAAACCAAAAAGGAATAATAAGCATCTGGGAGCTGGGAGCAGAAGGGCATCCTCTACCCATCTGTGTCTCACAGGGCAAGAGGAAGGAGCGGTTGCCAGAACCTGACAAGAGGTGTGGCTACAGAAGGTTCCAGGGAATGAACATACCCAGGGTCAAACCTCTACTCAGCCAGTGGGAAGGGAGAAGAGAAGCCAGGGAAATAAATATCCTGAGCCCCACTCCCACTCCCTCTTCCCCTTCTTTTATTCAAACCCAAGTGGAAGAGGAAAGCATGGGAGCCAGTTGATGCAGTCCACAGACATCCATTTCCTGGCACACAGCTCGGTAGAGGGTGGAGAGTGATCTGCAGGAGCCAACAGAAGATACCTAGCAGAGTAGTCTATTGGGGAAAATATTATCCCATGTTAATTTTTCTTGTCTTCAAAATTTGGTTGTTCGTCAACATACTCAGCTCTGACCCCTTTGGTTTCAAGCAGCTTTCTTCTCAGCTCTGCTACTGGTACACCTGTTGCCACTGGTGGTGCTGTTGGTGGTAATGAGGTTGGTGGTATTGAGCTGGTCAGCCCAGGTCAGCTCATTCTTCTGTGGGTCCAAAGATCTGACTAATGAACTTGAGATGCGGACACTATAGTGACTGTGGAGTCCCCGTTTCCCAGCAGGCAGTCTGAGGGGCACTCTCCCTCATTCTCCCCTCCTCCTTTTCCAGGATGGAGCTTCAGCATGGGGTCCGCCTACCAGTTTCACAGTTGGCGTGTGTTCGTGATTGTCTGCGCCCTCCCCTGTGTCTGCTCAGTGGTGGCCCTCACATTCATGCCTGAAAGCCCCCGGTTCTTGTTGGAGGTAACATTTGTTATTACTGATACTCAAGGAAGCCGTATACATTGGAGACAATTGTTAATTCTAGAAAAGCATGTCTGCCTCTTTGGGAGTTATTTTTTCCTTCCTTATGTGGAGGGTTTGGTGTGATGGGGACATGCTTCCAATAACCAGCATGTGAACAAGCTGTTTTGTGCGTAGAAAGCACCCATGTTCCTACTCAAGCAATTTATTCTTTGCTCAATGAAGAGAACATGGCTATTACTCTATAAATGAAATTTTTCCATCCAGAGGTGCTATTTCTAGTTATAGGCACATCCATTGAACTGCTAAAGTATTCAAGGATATCCAAATAGTCTGTATGTTCCAGTGGGACACACCTTAGTGCATTTTCACAATTACATCAAATTTGATTTGTCAATTGAAGATGGTATTGGAAAATCAGGAAGTGTGTTTCACCTTTAGCACTTCACTGTCTACTCACATTTGCTAGGTTGGAAAACACGATGAAGCTTGGATGATTCTGAAGTTAATTCACGACACAAACATGAGGGCAAGGGGTCAGCCTGAGAAGGTCTTCACGGTGAGTACTACTCCTCAGAGAATCACCTATGAGAAACTGCTTCTGAAAAGGCCAGATTGTACATTCCTCTCTCACTGTACCTTCTATTCCTCATACTTGCCATGTTTACCTATACCTGGCACACTGCTGTATGTGCTGTTCCTTCTGCATGAATGTTCTTTGATTCTCTTGTTACACAGTTTATTTGCAATGGGGAAACCAGTCGAAATTAGTGAAAATTGGGTGCACAGAATTTTTTAGAAGAAACATGATTTTTAAATCTTTTTCTATATGCAGCATATAGTTAGATAAAAAATGTTTTGTCTAAAATGGGTTTAATATATAAAATAAGACAGAAGTAGGACAAAAGTAAAATCTTCAGTGTCATAAATAGTATGAATTACGGTTCTTAAAATGTGAAATAGTCCCTAATTAAACAACCCCCTCGTGTCTAACTTATTTTTATTTAGGAAATACATTGTTCATAATGTAAAGATAAACTTAAGTCTGTCATCTATCCAAATTATCATAGATTCTTCATTAGCAAAATTTGTGTGTAGTGTAATGGAGAAAGTAAGATCAGTAATGGAGGACCTGGAAGCTTTGAGTAGGCCATTCTTTTGAGGAGACACACAATAGAGGAAGGCTATCTTTAAATTAAAGGAACATGAAGCTGGAGGATTCTCAACACATTCGCTAGACACTGGGTATTACTTAATCCTTTCAGCCAGCTGAGTGTGAACTTTTACCAAAGACTTCTGAGAAAGTGTCTCTGTAGGGATTCATTGCCCTGCTTACCTGCTTTTCTTCCAGGAGTTTAGAGTTATCAAGTCCAGCCATGACCATTCATGATAATATTATTATGTAAAATGGGAATAATGTGGGAATCATTCAAAAGAATGAATAATCATTTATATGTGACTTTCAAAATCATTGCATGATTTTACCTTTAAATACTGTCCTTCTTTTAGTCCATGAAGAGATTTCTATTTGTATCTCATTAAGCTTGTTCCTATTATAAAAAAACGCTATTTGACAAATCTACCTTTTTCCTTTTTATATCTGCAATACAGTGAACGTACATGGATTCCTTCCAGGTCTCCTTCTTAAGCTTTTTTTCCTATGCCCCTACCTTAAATACTGTTTTACAGGGCTAATTTCAGCTAATTTTTCCTTTAAGTCTAAACATTCTCCTTAGCTGATCTCATCTACTTCTGCATCTCTAACGCCTAAAGGACAAATCTGAGCTCCAGACATGCATGTTGAAGCGCTTTGTGGCCATGAGTCTATGAGATGTAGGCCCTTTAAGTTCTGAATTTCTAAATCTTAACTTTCCACCTTAAGAGTCTCCAAGCCTCTTCCTTGTCCCAAATTCTATCAGCAAGTACCACCTGCACCACCCAAACTGTAGCCCTGAAAACTATTCTATTTCCTTCTTTCCTTTACCTTCACTATATTTTTTTAAAAAATCAGTCTGTCCTATTACTCCCCATCCTAAATATCATTCATCACTGTTCTTTACACCCTCCCTGCCAATGATTTGGTTCATCCTTCATTACTCACTGCCCTTTGTTCTTGGACTATTCTTCAGGATTGCCAAACTCTTTATAGTTGTCTAATACTGTATTTTCAAAATATATACATTTTTTGTTGATTTCAGAGAAGAAGGGAGAGGGAGAGATACAAACATTAGTCCTGAGAGAGAATCATCGACTGGCTGCCTTCTGCATGCCTCCTACTGGGGGATTGAGCCCGCAATCTAAACATGTTCCCCAACCAGGAATTGAATTGTGACTCCTGATTGATAGGTCATGCTCAACCACTGACCCACACTGGCCAGGCTAATACAGTATTTTTTTTTATCACACCTCTTGATGTTTGCAGATGGTATTCTTCCCACTTTGAATGGACTCCAAATAGTTTACACAAATGGCAAATGACAAATTTCTCCATAAACTCCAGCTCAAATTCTGTAGTCCATGAAGCCTTCTCTCTCCTCTGTCACACTCCCCCAGTGTGTGTTCTCTACAATATTTCTCTCCCATCTGATATATACTTCAATCAGAGTACTTTTTATTTTGTATGGTAATTGCTTGGATGTTATGATGTTTGCATCTTCAGGGTCCAGTGTCAGGATTGGCACCCGCATGTGTGCCAATGCATTAATGAACAAACAGACACTAAGGAGTGGAGAAGAGAAGCCTCCCAAAAGTAATATATTGAGTGATAAGAACACCCCTGTGATTTAAAAATAAAATCTAAGTACCATATCACAAAATAATGTCTACATGGCATATTTTGATCTGACTCTATGTGGAATCCCATATTTAACTCAGACATTATTTTTGTTAAAATACAGACATCTTTGTTTACATAGTCAGGAAAAGGCTACTGCCCACTTGGTATAATTTGAAGATACTAAGGGTCCCCAGATCACCTCTGTCAAAAGCCAACCTCAGCACCTGGATTCTCACAATAGAATGAGAATATTTGCAGAATCTCCAGGAAAAAAAAAAATCTGTTCAAAATTTATCCATGGCAGGAGTAACACGTGTGTACATTTCTGTGCCTCTCAGATTTATCCAAAGCAAGTAAATATTTACTCATAGGACAACAAAGGACAGATCCATAAAGGATCAATATTCTCTCTCTCTCTCTCTCTCTCTCTCTCTCTCTCTCTCTCTCTCTCTTTTTTCAGGCTTCATTCTGGATTTTAAAAGCATTACTTCTCTTGACTCTTGGTTCTTTTCCTTAGCAAAAAGAGGCTAACTTAAGTCATAGATACAGCTTTTCATGCCAAACTTCCAGCATTCATTTCCCTTCAGCATTGATGCTTACCATCGAAGCTCATTCACTTGACCTTGCACTATGGTTACCTGTAGATATTTGCTAACCAGTCACTGTGAGCTAATTAGACTGTGGGAGAAGGAAGAGAGGGCAATAGTGATGCTCCAAGGATAAAACTTTGATGGGAAAACTTTAAGAACTATGTTTAGGGGCCAAATTCATCAAATAAGTGGGTTTTAAAGAGAAGTATGTACAATCACTTTAGTCCAAGCAAATAATTCTTAATCAAGAAGCTGACCTATCTGGATGTTTTATCTGCTAATGTGTGCCTTTGTAGTAATGATTCGGAGAAAGGCATTTTAGTTTCACACTATTCCATTACTACTTGCCCTTTATCTATTTCCCTATGGTATTCCTTCCCATTCATTCTTTATTCAGTTCTTTTAGATGTCATTTGGGTCTGTGCACTTGCTTCATCAGTCTCATATGTGAATGGAGTGATTATCAAATACCTGCTTTTTTGTTGGAGTCAGCTGCCGCTCCTTTAAAAATAAATGGTAGCCTTAACCGAGCAACATCAGAGACAAGAACACAGCACTTTGCCCTCTGTTGCTTTTTACAGGTAAACAGAATCAAAATCCCAAAACAAATAGATGAGTTGATTGAAATTGAGAGTGACACAGGAACATGGTACAGGAGGTGTTTCGTTCGGATCCACACAGAACTGTATGGAGTAAGTAACAAGCTTGTCTGAATTGTTGGCCAACTTGTTGCATTTTTGAGATTAGTCAGAAGCAGGGTTGACTGACCAGTTCTATGAATGCGTTTTTCCCCACTTCAGACACCTGACTTCTGGACTAGGACCAGGTAATAGGATCCTCTTGGGATGGTCAGGGAAACTAAGATCTTTGGAAAGGGAAGGTGTTTGGTAGAGTCTTGGTAGTGCTGGGTAGGTGTTAGTTACTTTGTCCATTGACCTCAGGAAGCTGGTAAATGAAATTTCCAGTATTTGGTTTTCTCTAGTCCCTAGCTTTTTCATTTTAAGTTCAAATGAATCCAGTGCAAAGAAAACTCAACTTTTTAATAATTTGTTGGAGGGAGTGGGGAGTGGGGTTGACTAGATAACTGTTTAAGTAAACTAACTCTCTAATATTTTACAGATTTGGTTGACCTTTATGAGATGTTTCCACTACCCAGTTAGGGAAAATACAATAAAGCTGACAATTGTTTGGTTCACCCTGTCCTTTGGGTAAGTGATATTTAAATTCTTGGTGAGTGAATCTTGATATTTCCACACTGTAATTCCTAGTCATGCTGCTTTCCTTTCTTATACTGTTTGATGCCATTAACATTTAGGAAAGAATGTTATCCAGATTAGATTTGCTAATAGTTATGTTTTTATAATCCAGTCATTTCACTTATCATAAAGCTGTGCTGGCAAAACCAATAATAATATTTGGAAAGTCCAATAAAACCCTGCATGATTTGCCTCCTATGACTGCTCCTCCCTTCTCTCCTCATGTGGATGGCCCCAGCCACAACAGCCTCTTTGCTCTTCCTTGAACATACAAGAAAAATATACTACACTTTCAGGTCAATAGGATCTTCGTGTCTGGTGGACACCCACATTTATGCTGTAAGTTCCATGCCTTAAGTCCTTAAATTAAAACAGGCAAGGGACCACACATGACTGATCTTTCCAAGTACTGTGAATTGTAATAAAGGGACAAACAAGGAAAGGGATGGTCAGGACACCTAGCTTCTTGTTCTGCGTGTGACTTGGGGCATTACTGAGTTTTTATTCCTCATTTCTAAATTGAAAGGGGTTGGTTTAGAATATATAATGTCACTCCTACCCAAGTTCTAGGATTACCTATTAATCCATGAAGGATGAAAAGTAGCATGTATTCAGTGCTTGCTGTGTGCTAAACACTAAGCTAGGTGTTAAACAAGACAAAAGTTCTACTCTCAAGATGTGAAAAGTTACATGATAATAATTATCTGGTTTGTTTATTTTGTTTAACAATTTATTACTGATCACATTTTAAGCTTTATGATTTTCTTACTGATGTCCCCATAACTTCAAATAATGGGTATTCAGTAAATGTTTGCTGAATAAATGAAAACTGAGCTAAAACTCCTCCATAACATTGATTATAGACATCCCAGGGTAGCATGATTCCTTGAGGTTGCTATCTTTAGTCTTTTGTCCTATATATATGACTAGAGAGCAATGCTATAGATATTGCCTCTCTGAGTTATTTCTTATTCAGTGACCACCACTCATACCTTCACAGTAATTTAATTCATGATCTATGAAGAGAAGGGTTGGAATCTGGAATCCTGAGCCAGTGATGTTCCAGATTCCTAAAGACAATGATGATAAAACTACACATACTGTCTTCTGAACACTCCCTGTGTGCTAGGTACTTTGCATCCCATTTAATCTAAGCAACCACCCAGGAAAGTGGATGCTATCATCAGTCTGACATTAGAGATGAGGTAACTGAGGCTTGGAGAACTGGCTGCAGGTCACACAGCTGGTAAGTGGCAAGGCCAGGATTCAAACCTAGCATGTCCACCTGCAACAGGAAAACCTAGAGCAATGATTCGCAAACTGTAGTATACATCAGAAAAATTACCTGGAGGACTTCGTCCCCTGAGTTTCTGATTCAGCGGGTCTGGATGGGGCCTGAGAGTTTGCATTTCTAACAAGTTCCCAGGTAATGCTGATGCTGCTGGCCCAAGACCCCACTTTGGGAACCACTATTTCGGAAGATTGTTGTTCAATAGAAACATAATGTGAGCCACACATGTCACTTTCAATTTTCTGGCAGCCACGCTATAAAAAAAAGTAAAAGGAAACAGGTACAATTAATTTTAATAATAGATTTTATTTGACTCATTATGTCTAAAATGTTATCCTTTCAACATATAGTCAATATAACCATAATTAAAGACTTATTTTACATTCTTTTTTATTAGTCATTCAATGTGATATTTTATACGTACAGCACATCTCAATTTGGACTAGCCATATGCCAGCTGCTCAGTAGCCACATGTCAGCTGCTCAGTAGCCACACATGGCAAGTGGCTGCTGTCCTGAAGAGGTGGTTACCTGTTGGAATGACACGTGAGGCCAAGAGGCAGAAAGTGGAAATAACCTGGATTTTCAGATCATTGCCTGCATGGTCCTCTTCCCAGCCTTGAACTACTTTGAGAAATGAGGCTGTACTTCAGGCTAGCAGTGGAGGAGGAGTGTGGGACCCAAAAAGATTATGCACTCATAAAAAAGGTCATTCTTTAAGGGCTCTTGTGGGTTTTGGACACCAGGTGTATGGCAGACTAGACGATGGGGCTCCTCAGGGCAGCCTGGGGTGATGTACCAGCATGCCACGTAAAGGTACAGGGTGCGATTCTTATCCATGTCTCCTCCCAAAGCACCGGCTTCAGGAATTATGTGCCTGGGGTTCCCCAGGTAATCCTAGGCCATATGTCCAGGTTGATTTTTGCTGACTTAATCGTGGTGGAAAGAAAGCAGCACAGATGACAGTGTGATGAGTCCTTCTGTTTCAGGGAGCAGGTCATCGTCAGAGTGTTACCTCTCTGAGCACGTCAGGGAGGCAGGCATGCATCGCCTCTTGTGTGGCACCTTTACACATTTGCATTTCTTTGTCTTCCCAGGTACTATGGATTATCTGTTTGGTTCCCTGATGTCATTAAACATCTGCAATCGGATGAATATGCATTACGAACTAAAAATGTGCCGAGAGCGAAATATGCCAATTTCAGTATTAACTTTACAATGGAAAATCAGATTCATACTGGAATGGAATACTACAATGGCAGGTCCAGAAACTTTGAAATAACTTAGTGTGCTATCTGTTCACAAAAACTTATTTCTAACTGGCCTTCACTGCATTGAAACATTGTGTAGTGTTTTAGTTTTGTTTTTTAATTTGTACATTTAGTCATTTCTGGCTGAATATGAATACTTCCAAATGGGCGTTAAAGAAAAGGGATCTGTTACTTCACTTAAAACTACTTCTGAAACTGAGCTGCTTTGCATTTATTAAGTAGTGGGATTGACTGTTATGAAATGAAAATTTAGTGAGACCCTGGAGAAAAATGAAAATAATTTACAGAAGAGAAGAATGAAGAGTATGATCAAATAAAATAGATTATACAGTTAGTTAATTCAGAGCAGAAATCTGAAGTGTACTAGTAATTTGTTGCTTGTCTTCAATTTCTGAAAAAGGGGACAGCTCTTCAGAATTTCTTCCTTCTCCATGATGCTGAATCAAAAATTGAGGTTAAATTGTATCAGGAAGAGTTTTAATTAGAAAACAAGAATGATTCTCCAAAGTTAGGGCTTTGACAATAGAGAATACGTTAGCAAAGGCTATTTTTGGAAACAGATTCTGGAATGCTTCTTGATGAGCACAGAGAAGTGGCTCAAAAGGATTCTAGTTAATTCTTTCAGGAAAGCAAAGAGATAGACGAAGTCATTATTTACTTCCATGATTTGTTGTCTGAGCAAATAATCGCTGCTGTGAGTCCCAATAGTTTACATCATTCTTAGGAAATTGTCCTAATTTCAAAAATGATAAAAGTAAAAAGCTAAAATAATCAAAGTTTCCCAGGGCAAAAAAACAGTTTGGAAAGATGAAAAAGAATTCTGTGGGATGCTTATGGCTTGCAGTGAAAAGGAGAATTGCCAGCAGGAGATAATTGCCCCAGCCACATAGACCACCTGCATTCTCCCACACGGCACCCTGACTCAGAGCTGCACTTGGTTCCCACAGAATCAGTAGAGTCAAGTGTTCTGTAATTCTAGATTGAAAATGTACTTAGTTTATTAAAAGAAAAAAATACTCTTACTTGCCCTAGCCGGTTTGGATAGAGGAGAGGATCTTAGGTTCAGTTCTGGTCAAGGGCATGCACCTTGGTTGCAGGCTCCTCCCCAGCCCAGGCTTGGTCGGGGATTGTATAGGAGTCAACCAATCGATATATTTCTCTCACATCAATATTTCTCTCTGTCTTTCCCTCTCTTTTCCACTCTTCCTAAAAAATCAGTGAGAAAAAAAATCCTCCAGGGAGGATTAAAAAAAAAATACTGTTACTCCATTAGAAATTTCTAGAATGTTTGTATTTCTGAGTCATATTTTTAGTATATTTGTTAAAATTCTAAGATGGGTATTCAGTCATGACTAAGAAATATTTTACATTAACAATATAATGATTAATAGTTTTAATAATACTAAAATCCTTATAAAATAAACATTTATTTTAGAAAGTGGTAGAATTTCTTTTCAATGAAATTTGAAATACCACTAGCTAACTCATTTTTTAAAAAATAGCTTTCCAGTTCAGCATATAAATAGCACCTCTTTCTGCACTGATGGGGAATCCCAGGTAGACTACCAGGAGACAGAGCAAGTGGTAGAATAATGTGTCTCATTTGCTAGCACTTTTCATAAAGAATGCTCCTGGAGAGCACCCAAAAAACTAAGCAAAACAACAGGGTGGCCTGGGAAGAGGTCAGAAAAAACTTACTTTTTCCCTTTTAAACATTTTTCATTTTGTACCAGGTGTATTCTATGTAGATACTACCCATTCAAAAAATTGCCCTTTCTAAATTCAGTTCCATTTCAGAAAAATTATCTTAAAATGTGCCATTATTTTCCCTCCTTTATGTGGGTAAATTTACAGTTTAGATGGTTTTTCTCTGGACTCCTAGAGCAGGGGATTGACCGAAATTATTTTTTAAGCTGGTTGATCTGTTATACCACAATACACAGTAAGTCCTTAGGGTGAGAACAATTTTGAAAGTATTGCCCAACAATTAGTGAATTGCTCTAGGACCAGTCCCTTTCTGACTCTAATAAGAATGGCATTTGACATCAAAACCTCTTCCATGATTGTACAAGCATTTTCCTCCTGGTGACTGTATAAGTATATATTCATGGTCTCTTAATAAATTACTGGGGCACTGTGGAATATTTATTCATGTCTCCTGAGATCCTTATCAACACAGACAGATCTGAATCACAGACTCTTCTAAGATTAGGACCATTATGACTGTTATCATGTTTACTACCTAGAGTTTCCCCTTCAGCACCCAAAACTGTGTATGAGCAGGTCTCATCATGCTACTCGTTTCCAAAAATAAGCAGAGCACTCATCATCCTATTTGGTTCAAGGAATATCTGTTGACTCTGAGAAGTATTCTTCAAGTGAGTGTGACTCTGAGTTTCTTGACCCCTGAGTCAATCATTCCTCATGTCCTTTCTTCAGAATAATCCCTAAACTGGAATGAAGAAAGCGTGGGTTTTTGGCTTAGGGAACAGACTCCCTTTAAAAATGTGTATGGAAGCACATCCTCCAGTTAGAGCAAACTCATACTTCTGCACTGATAGGGAATCCAAGGTAGACGACCAGGAGACAGAGCAAGCGGTAAAATAATGTGTCTCACTTGCTAGCAATTGAATTGAAAATCTGATGAACAGAATACACTGGTGAATATAATAGAGAATTTTCAAATAAAGGCATATTGGAAGGAACAAGAAGATAAGATTGAAAAATAAAGAATTAATAGTCACAAGTAATCTCCAGTTGCCTACCCCAAAAAAATATTTTACCAACAAAGCTAAGTGAAATTATCTTGAATGCCATCTCTTCTTCAGATAGGAAATAATCTTGGCAAGCAATTGATAGCCAAAGAACAGGCTAGATGAGGAAAAGGGGAGAAAGCTAAGAGTTTAGAAAACCCAGAAACTAATGTCCTTTGTAATCAAGAGTGTCCACAGAGCGGCAGACCACTTCTAAACCTGTTTGACTTACCTTTAAATCCTGGTGAACAATCATTGATATGAATTTTTTGTGTGTGTGTTGAGCAGATTCCTAGGGGTCAAGTTCAAATCTGTAACTTTCAAGGATACGGTTTTTAAGGCCTGCACTTTTGAGGATGTGACTTCAGTCAACACCTACTTCGAGAACTGCACATTTATTGACACTGTTTTTGACCACACAGGTAGGTATGCTACTTAGTCCTGCTGAGGCCTCTTTAGAGAGCCTGGCACTGGGCAGAAATGGGACACACATGTCACAGTGTGGGCAGAGACTTAAGGGGGAAATGGAGATTAAAATATAAATGAACAGATTCTCTAAGTCAGGTTGGATCAAAGCTACGTGTGTATTATTTGTTTTTGTCAGATGTAATGCAAATGGGACTTGCAGAAGTTCAAAGTTGAAAAATAAATGGTTTGGTGCATAATTTTTAAGGCAAAGAATTAACCTGTAGTTTATTTGTTTTGATAATCTTGGCTTCTAAATCTGGTGTTTCTTTAAGTCAGCATATCTGGTCTACAGTCAGCAGAGAAGAGCAAACATATGGCTGATTCATACATATTTTGAAACAAATTGTTGTTGGTAATTGTTGTATGGAAGCTATTAGTCCTATAATGATAGTCCTTCTATAACATGATAATTAGAACAAACTAACATCATAAAAGAGTAAACAAGTAACAAAATTAGCAGCAGCTAATCAAAAGAAATCAGAGGGTAACTGGATTCTTTAACTTAGCTTATTCCTTTTTCAACAAAGGTATACCTCCATTCTGTAGTTGTGCCTCAGTAGCAGGGGGATTAGTTCCAGAACCCCCATGGATACCAATATCCATGAATGCTCAAGCCCTGTATATAAAACTAGAGGCCCAGTGCATAAATTCCTGCATGGGTGTGGTCTCTCAGACTGGTTGGTGATCAGGGCTGATCAGGGCTGGCCAGCCGAGGGAAGGACAGCAAGAAGTTGGCAGGCCACAGGAGGTTGGCTGTGGGAGCAACTGACCAACAGGAGGCAGCTCCTGCATTGAGTATCTACCCCCTAGTGGTCAATGTGTGTCATAGTGACCGGTTGACCAGTGTTCGGTCATTCAGTTGCTTAGGCTTTTACATATATAGATAGATACTGTAGTATTTGCATAACCTCTGCACATCCTCCGTACACTTTAATCATCTCTAGATTACTCATAATATCTAATACAGTGTAAATACTATATAAATAGTTGTTAAACTGTATAGTTAGGGAATGACTATAAGAAAAAACATCTGTACATATTCAGTACAGATGCATCCATCATGGGCCTTACAATACAGTACACATCAGCAACAACATTCCTTTTTTTTTTTTTCCAATCCACAGAGATGGAATCCGTGCACACGGAGGGCCAACCATACTTTGTCATGTAAAATCCAAGACCTTGCACTTTGTTCAGGCAAAGACACTAAAAGTCAAACCAGCCCAGGCCTTAAAGCTCTCAAGAAGATTAGAGTATCACACGATTCCTTTCTGTATTCTCAATAGGCTTTCTTATCCTGGTGTATAACTATTAAGAGCTTGATAAATTATCTTTCTTTATGTTCACAGATTTCGAGGAGTATAAATTCATTGACAGTGAATTTCAAAACTGCTCCTTTTTTCACAATAAAACGGGGTGCCAGATTACCTTTGATGATGACGACAGTGCCTACTGGATTTATTTTGTCAACTTCCTGGGAACATTGGCGGTGTTACCAGGGAACATCGTGTCTGCTCTCCTGATGGACAGAATTGGGCGCTTGACGATGCTGGGTAAGTGCTTCATTTCCTGTAAAATAAAGGAGCTGCCCTGCCATCTCAAGGGAGCCCACTTCCCAAGTACCCGCTGCCCCCTTAGGGATCTGTATCCCACAGAGGTGAGAGAAATCCCTTAAGACCTTTCATTAAGACAGCATCTTAGTGAAAATTATGTCTAGTTACATTTCATTTGAGCAGCTTCCATGAGTTTACAGCCTAGAAAACTAATTATGTGTGACTAATGTACATCTTCCCACTTAAGTAGCTGAATAATTGATGGTGGGCATTTCATGCTTGCTGGGTTCAGAAGAGCAGTTAGAGGGGCCACCCTTTCATCCAGGCGAGCAAACCTTCACCTGAGCCTTGCCAAACCCAGTCTGCGGCTTCCCCTTGGGATCTGTGTCACTGTGAGACCTTGAAGACTCAAGGGTTTTTGTTCTACCGAGATGAGGGGAAACATCTCAGCCTTTTGTCTGCTTCATTGACAGGTGGCTCTATGGTGCTTTCGGGGATCAGCTGTTTCTTTCTTTGGTTTGGCACCAGTGAATCCATGATGATAGGTATGCTGTGTCTGTACAACGGATTGACCATCTCGGCCTGGAACTCTCTGGATGTAGTCACTGTGGAACTGTATCCCACAGACCGGAGGTATGTTGAAATGGTTGTCTGGGAAGAGGGACTCAGCCCCACAGGACCACTGAAAGCCATAGAAAAGAAGCCCAACTGTCATGTTTCCAAGAAAGTAAAGCTCCAAAAATAATCTGCATATGAAGCTGCAGGTTTCACTTGTATATGTTAAAAAGGAAAATGCAGTTGCTAGCAGGAGTTAATAGGACAGTTATTACTGGCAATTTGGCCTCTCAGTTCTTGACTTCGTGCAGGAAAAGTTTCACAAGTCCAGGTGATTTGGAGAGTATGTTTATTAAAGGTGGGGACAGTGAAACAAAGGAAGGGCTTAAAATAGAAGAGACAAGATCAGAGCAACAGGAGTGAGCCTAGGCGGAGCTGCCGTGGCCTTTGGAAATGTGAGGAATAGCGGAGCCTATGCGTGGCCGCGTTGGCCCTTTAGAAAGTAAGTCACAGAGGCAGTAGAAGTGAGCTCGCTGGGTTGTGTGGGCTCAGGAAACAAATTACTGAGGCAAAAGAAGGGCCTTGGAAAAAAAGAAAGCAAAGATACACCTCTTAGGAAAGAGCAGGCAGGCGGAGGCAAGAAAGTGCTCTAGAGAGAGAGTGTACACTGGTGCATGCTGGGTGCTTTGTCTTAAGGGTTTTTATCTGTTTTCTATAAGCAGGAATTTTGGGGATGTCTCAGAGAAGGATAGCAATAGAATATTCATCAGCTTTTCAGGTGTGTCCTTTCAGGGTTGTAATTAGTCAGTGCTAAGGCAGGGGGTCATTAGTCAATGAAACACAACTGAGGCCTAGAGGTTATCTCTAATTTGACCAAAACTCTGTCTCTGGGGTCAACAGACCCGAGACTTTGTTCCTAAGATTACTTGGTGCTAATCAGAACCTCGTTGGGGAGTGGTCATGAGAGAGAGAGAAGGAGGCAGAGAGTCAGGGTGCTGGATGAGGCCAGTTTCAATCAGCCATCTGTCTCAGTTTCTCCATTGCACTCACCAAGGAATTTTCCTGGCTTCTTCCTGTCCTGCCTCACAAGGAAGCCAGTGAGGGAATGTAACTGTGCCCATCTTAGTTTGCTGACTGATAGTGTGAGGAAGCTGTAATTAGGTGCTGAGAAAAGGATCAAATGCCTGTCTTGGCCCACGTTTGGGGCCACTAATTCAGACCTGAGAGGATCCTTATGTTTGAAGTGTCTGCATGAGCTCTGCAGTTAGGAACCCCAAAGACCTCTCTAGAATTATCTCTTGACCTTCTGGTCTGTTGGAGGAAAAGCCCAACACATTTCCAGTTACCAAAAGAGATTGCTATTAGAAGAAAAGGATGCATCTTGTCCCAAAATGGAGACACAGAGACTTTGTACCTCATATCAGAGAAAGGGCTAGAAGGGATTTGGGGTAGTGTTTCAGCAACTGAATAGTTAAAAGAATAGAAGTCCTGCTTTGCCATTTGACATGTGTGAAGACAAATGCTCTTGCCTTCTTTTATTCTGTGTGTGCTTTGTCACCACAGAAGCCCTCTCTGCAGGGTAGTCAGTATTGTCTGGACTTTGAAATGGAAGAGGGTTTTCTTGGGCTGATCGGAGACATTTGGGATATCAATTTTCATCTATTGTCACAAAGGTCTAGTGTCAGCTAAGATAAAAACAGAAATTGCTGTGCATATCAGCTCAGGTCTTCCAAGACACAGAGGTCAAGATGGGACTAACCATGTACAGAGTTGATTAGGGGAAGCACCCGGGTGAGAGAAAATGGAAGAGATGAAGTCTGGGACCCTGCAATGCAAGCCTGAGCCCCAGCAAAGGAGTGAGGATGAACGGTTGGGTGGAAACATCCCAGACCAGCAATCTAAGGAAGGTCTGGCAAGGCTGCTGCGGAGGGAGAGGGTTGACAGAGTCAGCTACAGAGGAGCTGCGGGTCCCAGGAACCAGCCCGTGACAGGGATCCTGTCGTGTTCAGTTACTGGAACAGCGAAATGTGGTGATGAATTTCAGAGCACAGCAGCCAGACAGTGACCTGGAGGTCTACAAGGTGCATTCTCATGGCTGCTGGCTGACATTCTCCAGCACATACACAGATGTTATCAGACAACAGGCAGGTCTCACTTCCTTTCAAGCTTCAGAGATAACGTGTGTCCTCCAGAGCAGCATTGCCAAGGCTCAGGTGATTCAGCTGATACCACCCACTCTGTTTCCGGCTAGAACCTTCTCTTCCGACTCTGCCATGTTGCTGTGGGTCAGGTTAGGAGGCCTCTGCTGACCCCATTGGTTTTGTGTGGAAAGATAGTATAGACTTTATGTGGAGACAGAGTAGAAGGTGTCTTAACAAGAATTCTGGTGAGAGGCTGCAATTTTCACAGAACTCCAGCTCTGCCAAAGCTCCTTGCCCAGTTTCTGGAATCTGTCCTCAATGATCAGAACAGAACACTGATGCCAGACCCCCAGCTAAAAAGTAGTCTCTTCCACCATTTAACAGCCAACTCCTATCAGGAACCCAATCAGAAGAATTATATTTGGGAAACATAGTTTAAGGTATAATCTAACCACTCCAAAGTTGTAACTCTTGAAAGCCACATTTGTCAACCGCATTAAAGATTTTACCTGAAATGTTATACCTCTGATTTTTACTAGGGGTCACACTTGCATTTCCTGTGAAAACACCATGAGGACATGACAGTGCCCATGACAATGCACCTTTTCCTTTTTGCAGAGTCCTGCCCACCATCCACCCCCCAACCTCTGGCAACGACCAGTCTGTTCCCTGCATGTGAGCACGGTTTTGTGTTGTTTTTTCAGTTCCACACATAAATGTGATCATAGAGTATTTGTCTTTCTCTGTCTGACTTACGGTAGTTTACCTATCTGTTGCCATTCTGTATCCTCTTTCACTTTTGCCATCCATAGACTTTCGGGTCTTTCAGTGCTCCGCCCCCTTCCCCATACAGCACGGCCTGTTAGAGAATCTCTTCCTCTTCCCCACCTTCTCCATCAGCAGTGTGGAGGAGACCAGAATGCAGGGGCAGGTGCTGCCAGGAAATAGCTGGGTAACTTTAGGTTCGTCCTGTCACTTTTCGGGGGCTTGGCCTCCCCATCTGAGAAATGGAGGGTGAGTCGAGCACTCGGCTGAGTCTTTAAATGCCCTTATTCCAGCCCTACAAGGGTAGGTAGTTTCATTCCATTTTCGGGTTACTAGACAGGGCTCATAACTTGGCCCCAATCATGTAGCTTCAAACTTGGATGGGTGACTCTGTGGTGCTGGTTCTGATACAGACAAATCCAACCCCTCCCAGTAGATCCAGGGTGAAGGTCTAGGGCAGTGGTTGGCAAACCGTGGCTCGCGAGCCACATGCGGCTCTTTGGCTTCTTGAGTGTGGCTCTTCCACAAAATACCACAGCTTGGGCGAGTCTATTTTGAAGACATGGTGTTAGAAGAAGTTTAAGTTTAAAAACTTTGGCTCTCTAAAGAAATTTCAATCATTGTACTGTGATATTTGGCTCTGTGGACTAATGAGTTTGTGGACCACTGGGCTAGGGATATGTTTCTAGGAAGCCCACCTGGCAGTGGGGATAGATAGCCATGTTAGTGAACCTTGGCCTGAAATGAACTGCAAGTTGCCTCCCAATGGTCACTTTCATTCCATCATTACTTGCCTTGGCCCAGGCCCTCACTTCCAAGCTAGGTTTACCAGATGAATGATAAGACACAAAGGCTTTCATTATCACCTGCCCATGAATATTTGCATTTCAACGGGAATGGACACTGGGAAGACCTGTGATGGCAGTGGGGATGGGAGGTGAACGGAGGGCTGCTTTGAGCTCCAGGGTTTCTCCCAACAGATAGGTAAGGGCTTCTCCACTTACCTGTGAGTGAGGAGGGCCCTGCTTGCCGTGGCAACGGATGCCATCCTCCCCGGTCAAGGAGGACCCACAGAGGCTGCACACATACCATACAGCTTTACATACTTAGGTGAGGCAATTGTCCCCTTTCTCTGAGGACCAGGAAACAATTCAGCCTTTTCTGACTTAAGAATATAACATTAGATGTTTTTCCTCTGAAAAAGCAAGATGATAGTCTGCCAACAATAAACAAATCTGGCCCAACGAGTGCCTGTTAAAATTTCCAGTACAGAAAATCTACTTCCAACCTATTTTTAAAAAAATATATATTTATTGATTTCAGAGAGGAAGGGAGAGGGAGAGAGAGACAGAAACATCAATGATGAGAGGGACTCATCAATAGAGCCCACAACTTGGATACGTGTCCAGAGCGGGAATCAAACCACGACCTCCTGGTTCATAGGTCAATGCTCAACCACTGAGCAACATCAACCGGGCTACTCCAACCTATTTTAAAGATATTGGGAAATTCCTTAGTTCATTTCACAAGGGTCATATGCATCCCTGTGCCAGTCCCAAAGGAGTTGTGCTGAGTGAATGTAAAGACTGCATGGCCCCGTTCCAAATATGTGGCCAGGACCTAGCTGATGCTAACTCCAATCAGGGCGCCCTGCCATTGACACCAGCCAGCTCTAAGGGGAGCAGGAATGGAGCCTGACCCAGCAGGAAGGTCTCCAGGGCTGCCCCAGTCCAACCTACAGCTAGTGAATAAGGGTTGAAAGAGAAGGAAAGACACGGGATGGGTGAGACACTGTCTTTGGTACAAATGAGCTGATAAAGCAGGACATACACACAACACACACACACACATACACACACACACACACCACACACACACACACATACACACACACACACACACCACACACACACAGGAGAGGTAAAAGAGCAGGAGCAAAGAGGGAGGGAGAAGAAGAAAGAGGCTGGTAAGGCCTCTGAACTGGATTCCTCTCCTGCGGCCACAGCACCGCATCATAAACATTTCCCTGGCTATGCGACACTGCCTGCCCTTCCCTCACAAACACGTCCAGGCCAAGGAGGGCTTATATGTGAAGGTGTTCGCTGGGGCATCGTTTATGTCCCCCCAAGTTTGGAAAGCTCCTCCTTATCCAACAGTGAGGTTACAGAAATAATGGTTATATGTGAGATCACTTCATTTTAAACAAAGCATAAATGTCAGCAGCCAAATGGTTATATTACTGATTGGAAAAGGCAGAATGCAAAAACTCTGTAATTTCTGTGATTTATAAAAATATGGCTGCTTGGAAGAACACAAAAGGGAATGCAGAAATGGAAACCATTTGTTGGAGGGCTGGAGCGGATGTTTTGCTTTTATAATTTCCTGTAGTATGTACCAGTAAATCCAAGTCAATTCAAAAATGCAGATGTCTCTGGGAGACTTCAGGGCTCTCAGCCCTGGGCACCCCAAGTTGAGAACAGCTGCATGAGGAAGTGGGAGACTTGTCTGGAGACTGGAGGGAGGCAGGCCATCTGGCACCTGAGAAGCTATTGGAGGGGATGTCGAAGGCAGACCTGAGGGGGTGCCACACAGATAAATCAGGAAGATGTGAGGATATTTTGAGGCGGGGAACACCTCTGCCCACGTTCCATCCTTCACTTGTTAAGCGCCTCCTCTTCCTTCAATCCAGTGCTCTTCTCATCCATCCCCTCTCAGAGGCCTTCCCTCACCTGCCACACCCCAGCCTGGGATCACTTCCCATCCTCCGGGCCTCCATCTTCCTCTGAGTATGTTTATCACTGCACTTAGTAGGTTGTGTTTTCATGAGGTTGTGTTAGCATGATGCCTTCACATCTGTCTAGGGCCAGTGGACACTTCATCATGGGATCCCTGGTGCCTAGTGCCTTACTGAAACATAAAAGATACTAATGAGTGATTGTTGGATGAGAAATGCATAGAAGATTATGTAAATTAGGAATTCAAGAAGGACAAATTTGCTTATTAAACAAATATTTAAGAGGTTCTACTGTTCTTATCATTGTAGTTCGATAGCTTAGATGGGTTCAGTGCTAAAATAACTTTGAATGTTATTTAGTGTTATTTTAACTTTTTGAGCCCTGGCCAGTGTTGCAAAGTGGTTAGCGCATTGGCCTGAGACCTAAAGGAGGGTGGGTTCGATTCCCAGTCAAGGGCACAAACCTGGGCATGTGCAGAAGGCAACTAATCAATATATCTCTCTCACATCAATGTTTCTCTCTCCTCTCTCTCTCTCTTTCTCTTTCTCTTCTTCTCCCCCTCCTTCCCTCCCTCTTTCTTCCTCCCTCTCTTTCTTTCTCTCTCTCCTTCTCCCCCTCATTCCCTCATTTCCATTCTTTCTCAAAACCAATGGGAAAATTTCCTTGGGTGAGGATTAACAAAAACACACACACATAAATAACATTTTTAGGTTGATCCAAGACCTAGTCATCATTTGTAATATTGTTTCTGTGAGAGAAATGAAATTTATTCATGTTTTAAATAGCCCACTTCCAGATGAGCCTTGAGATCATGATGTATTCCTGATGCAAGGACTGCCTGTACTTTCCAAAACGCCCCATGCTGAGGCACTTCCACCAATGATTGGGCTGAGTTGTCCAGGGAAAGTTCCTTTCCAAAGTTCAGACAAGAAAAAGAGAATGCTCACATTTTACCCTCTAACAGGAAAGTTCCATGAGCTCAGTCTGAATCTCCACCATTTCAGTCCTTTACAGAATGGAGCGTTTTATCCCCTCCCCGGCCCTAACAATGTCGTCAGTCGATGGGGCAGATATTTCAGCCAATGTTCAAAACATGGCTGACACTCACTGCCTGAGTGCTGCCATTAGCCAGCGTCCCTGTCTGCTCCCCAGGAGCCTCACAAGACCCCAGCAGATCCTGCCCTGAAATCTGGAAAGCAAAAAGAAAGAGGCTGGTTGAGAGGGCAATACTACCTCATGTTATTCAGGATGGAGTCTCCTTTTCTCGGTCACCAATTGGTACATAAAATTATATAAAGGAACTAGAACTTGCTAAACTGGGAGGTTCCCACAGAAGAAGCCACACTCCAGCTGCAAGGAGAGGAAGCTCTGATGGCCACATCCCGCATCAGCGGAGCAAAAGCCAGCTGCCGGCACCAGCACTGGATTCTCAGACAGAGGGAATTAATGGTGCAGGGAGAAGGGCCGCCTTAATGGAACCAGGAACAAACAGGGCTGCTGCCATCACAGGGTACTGTCTGGGGGGAAATTTTCCATTTAAAAGATTCAAACAAATAGGTTGAGCAATAACTGAAAACAAAGCATCTGGCTGAAGATGCGGGGACAAGGGTTAGAGCTTATTGAAAGGTAATAGATCAATTCATTCTTTCCTTTTGTTAAGAGTAGGTATGGGGCGTTTGGGGTAGCTTGCCGTACTTGCCCGGCTGCTCATTTAGCAAGCTGGGGCCCTGCAGGTTCTGAGCTCCCCACCCTTAAAGGCCTTTAGGAGAACATGGTGACTGCTGTTTTGAGTGTCTGCAGAAGGTAATGTCCTTCCTTGAAGTAAGAACAAGGGGGTGAAGCTTCTTTGCTTCATAAACAGATAAGCCCCAGGGGACAGCCACTTTGAGAAAGATTTTTCTAAGACAGCGGTGCCTCCAATGCATAGAAAATCACACCCTCCAGTATTTGAAGAAATAATTTACTTATTCAAGGAAAGGACAGTCACGTTTTCTTGAATGCCAACATTGGTTTGAGGAGGTGATATGCTTTGCACCTGTATCTGAAGAACCGCCTCTGCTTGGTAAATGAAAATGGAGTTTCTTGGGAAGGTAGGATTCGATTATGGTGTTTTAGATGCTTCAGATACCAGATGCTCCGGTGCGTCTCTCTTAGTCCTGCACGGAAATCTCAGAAGCCATCCTTCCCTCCGTCACAGCTTCCGTGATACAGGGAGATAGCCATCTGTATGTAACTCCCTGTTCTGAGTTATACCAGGGGTTTATAGCTTGGAGCAAATGCGGTTACTTTAACACAGATGTAAATTCCACATAGGTCATTCCACAGGCTCAGTGTTGAGAGACTTATTCATACAGAAGGATGTTTTTCTTCCTTATCAGCAACATACTTACTATACTTACTACCCAATTTTTTCTAGAACAATACAGCTTATCTTACTACCGCAAAATGTACTTGGTCATTTATGAAATGAAAATACAGTTTAAAAAGTGAAAGAAGTCCATTGAAAAGGCTACATACTGTATGATTCCAATTAGATGACATTTTGGAAAAGGCAAAGCTATGGAGATAGCAGTTGCCAGGAGCTAGGGGGACGGAGGGATGCATGGGGAGAGCACAGAGGACTTTTATAGCAATGAGACTATTATTCTGGGATGATGCAATAATAGTGGGTACATGCCATTTCACATTTATCAAAGCCCATAGGATACACAACATCAAGAGTGAACTCTAACATATGGCTCATCAATTATAACAAATGCACCATACTAATAGGGAAAACTGGGGTGGGGAGAATAAAGGGGGTGCATAGGTACTCTCTTTACTTTTCACTCAGTTTTTTAAAAAACTAAAACTGCTCAAAAAAAGTGTTATTATTATTTAGAATAGTGCGTGGCACATAGCACTATTGAATAATTTGTTGAATACATACATACAATTTCCCTGATGGGAAGTCAAAAGTCCCATTTAATGGGACTAAAAAAGTCTATTTATTTTTTAAAACTTTAGCCTCGTGACATCATCTCCATGGACATGATGAGGAGGCGGTGAGTGATGTTATTATTCTCTGGTAGCCAACATACAGCCTCCAGTAATTTCATTTGAAAAAAGTTATCAGTATATTGAATCTTCTTATCTTTCTGATGGTGGTTGTTACTAGTCTCTTTCTTTAAAAACAAGCCAAAAAGAAAAAGAATACCAAGTCAACTTACCTCTTCACAAGGAGTTTCTGTTTTCTCAATTAAGAGATTCCATTCCACACCTTCATTACTCTCTACTTTCTAGTGCTGCTGCTCTAGCTTAGGTCTGTGTGTTCTATTAGGGAGACACTGGCCCTGCACTCACTCACAGGCTGGTTTTTCCCTATGGTGTGGGAAGGGAGGGTGGTTGGATAACCTCAATTAATATCCACACATCGAAGAAAATACCTCGACGACAAGCACAAGTAGTGATGAGGACTTGTTATGACTGGCCAGAGGAAAACCCATTCTTAGAAATTTTTTTAAAATATATTTTATTGATTTTTTTTTTTTACAGAGAGGAAGGGGGGAGAGACAGTTAGAAACATCGATGAGAGAGAAACATTGATCAGCTGCCTCCTGCACACAAACCCCCCTCCCCCTACTGGGGATGTGCCCACAACCAAGGTACAACATGCCCCTGACCGGAATCTAACCCGGGACTCTTTAGTCAGCAAGCCTACGCTCTCTCCGCCGAGCCAAACCGGTTTCGGCCTACTCTTAGAAATTTACACATCAATCGAAGAAAGCTGTGTACTAAATGCTACATTTTGCAGCATATAAATGCATTTCCCTCTGGTGGAGATAAAAAAATGTACCTAACGATTACCGTGCATTCAGTGTGCCCTTAACACGTGTGTACCCAGTGACAGACACAAAGCTGAACTGGCGTAAGGTTAGGAAATTCATATTGCCTCATGATGTCAGTAGTATTGGTGCTCTCATGAACAAAACTGAGCCTCCTCCCAGAAGACTACAGTAAAATCACGCTCAACACTCGTAAAGAAGTACAGGTTTTCTTCTCCAAAGCCAGCCTTAAGGAATGGGATGTGTCTCAGTGACATACACCTGTGTCTCTTAAATGCCAGCAGAGTGAGCAAGAACTCCAGGCCCACAGTCTGATTCTCCTCTGTCATTCTTCTTGGGCTTGATTTCCCTCCTGATGAAGAGGTGAGAAATGGTCACTAACTCAAGGATGGACTGCCCCCTCAGTGTTCAGCTTCCACCAGCCACTAAAAACAATTGGGAAGGGAGCATGAGAGTTCACCTCCAGGGCTCCCAGGAAGATGCAGCATTCAATCCGGTCATCCCTGGTTTTCTCTGAAAATAGACTTCAGTTATTTAAAACTTCACACATTAATTAACTAAGCCAGGGGGGGAAAAAGATAGGTAATAAAAATAAAAAAAAAACTCTAAGAAATACAGCGTCAAACATTTTCATTTAAATCTGGAAGAGAGTAGAAACTTTTCTGATGCCCTGAAATGTTTTCTTGGTAAATTGGAACGGATGGGCAGAATAAGAATCAGTGGAGAGAAGGTCAGTAGAGGGATGAAGGAACAATACCAACAGTTGGGGTTCTCCACCTCCAGATGTGCTGACAAGCATTGAGTTATTTTCTCTAATGTTACACCAAATGTGGAGGTCATTGGAAAGTACCTCATGGAACATTGGTGTCTAAAGTCAGAATCTTGGAAGTCACTTTCTCAACCTTGTCCGTGTCTCCTTCCTTCACAGGGCAACGGGCTTTGGCTTCTTGAACGCGCTCTGCAAAGCTGCCGCCGTCTTTGGGAACTTAATATTCGGCTCCCTGGTTAGCATCACCAAAGCAATTCCCATCCTGCTGGCCTCCACTGTGCTCGTGTGTGGAGGACTGGTGGGGTTTCGCCTGCCCGACACACAAACCCAGGTCCTGATGTAACGGGAAACAAGCCATCCACCTGTGTTTCTTTCTCCTGCCCCGTGTCAACTCTCCTGATCGAATCAACACTTCAGATTTTTCAGATATAAAAGGTGGTCAAATGTCAGAACACTAACTCTTGCTGCGACTAAAATTTAGATGCGTACCATTGCTTATGATTGCAGAGGGTTTGGGTTTTGTTTTTCATACACTGTTATCTTCCCTGACGGTAATGCTACTGCCTCCCCAAAATCTAGTGGAAGCATTTTTTTAAATGTTCTGGTCCGCCGGGCCTCCCTGAGGTTCTGCTCGCTGGAGGCCTGGGAGCTAAGAAGAGGACTGTGCTGCTATAAGAAATAGATCCTGCTCCCAGTTCAACATTCACAGGAAGTATAAGTTGGCGTATTATTGCAATTGTGCTGAGGAGATTCTTTTTTTCTCACTCTTTTTTTTTTTAAACAGAGTGACATTTCCTGTTTACTTAGAAAAGGACACCCAGCAATTCTAGCTGTAACAGCAGAGCCTTTCAAAGAAAATCATGTGGTACCAAACAGGGCTGGGTGGAGCTCTTTCAGGAGGGACAATTAAGGTGGCTCTACTGACAAGAAAAATAAAGGCTCTGCAGTTAGCAGCAACAGTCTGACTGAGCTGCAAAAGCAAGATTTCTGCCAGAAAGCCCAATTAGTTGCTGAAAATGTGAGGAAATAGTGTCTGTGATTGTGGCATGTGGTTCAGAATGTTAGAAAATGGGAGCGAGATCTTTGGCCCCCATTCACCCCTCCTCCCCCTGCCCCAGCCCCAGATACCCTTGATCTCGCCAGAAAACAGATTCAGGAAAAGAAAGCCTCTTTCTAAAAAATTGGGTCTGCCTACCTGATTCTGCCATTCGTCCAAACTGTCTCTAGTCTAGAGATTGTCAGGCATCTGCGTGTTGTAAATTTTAAATCAGAGAGACACTCACACCTAACGCCATTTGGAAATGCTAAGTGATACCTTGAGGGACAGTGGCCCCAGGGTTTGACATTGGGCTTCATAGCCGCTTCCCAGAAGCAGGTCCCATCTTCTGTCTTCCTCTGGGCTGGGACTCTGGTCAGGGTGTTCTGTGTGGGATCACAGCCTGCCAAGCCCAAGGCGCCCTCTGGCAGGCACAGCAGCCTCTCCTGGTGGTGTTTGGCTGCTCATTTTTTCTGTGCAGTCTGCCTGAGCCTGGAAGAGAGAGGTCAGCAGGACATTCCCACAGGCTGTCAGCTACGTGACCTTCTCACCCATCAGGCCTGCCCCTCCTCCAAGCTCATGCTTTTTACTCATCTTCTTTGAAATCTGAAGCCTCCTTGTAGACATGCAGCAGTGACCAGAAGCCAGGAATAAATCCCATATTAAAACAATATTCCTTTTTTTAACTCTCTCTTTCTTGTGAGAGGGTTACCTCTTACTTATTATAGGCATTTCCAACAGGCCTCAGCCCTGGGGCCTCGCTAAGGAGAGCCTTTGTTTCCAAAAGTCATTACATTCAAAGCTGTCTTAACCCCAGAGGCCCCTCTGCCTCCCTCTCCCTCCCTAATGATCCTGGTAGAGCTCCAGACTGAAGAGTTCAGACTCCCTGAAAAGCTTCTTTCATTAACATAAGCCATTAATCGACTCCCCCTTGAAGTAATTCTGGTCTGGGGGGTTGGGGCTGGCAGGAAGAGGGTGGTTCCCTGGGGACCCGGCTTAGGGCCAGAACATCAGGAAAACTCAGACCAAAAACTGCTAAGGTGGCAGGCAGAAGGGAAATCAATAAAGACTAGGTGAGATCTATTAGACCGATAGCCACAAAGCCGGGAAAGAAACAGGACGTGCTCTCACGTCTGCCTGTTGTAATATTGCCGGAGAACAAAGACAGCAGTCACAAACCAAGAAGGGACCCTGTGTGTTATTCTTCTTCCGTATGGATTTGTTTCTCCACCTCTCTACCCCATGATTTCTCTTCTTAGAAAAGACATATCTGGGGACCGGAGCAGGAGTTATTTTGCTTTTTGTTTCTTTTTTCTTTTTTTTTAGTTGCATGTAGCTTGTGCAGTAATAACAGCAAAAAGAAAGACGTGTGTCTCCATTGACTCATTCAAAAGAAAAGCAGAAGTGTGCATGGATGTCGTACTCTTGTCTTCTGTGATCTCTAACTTTGCTTGCTGGACTGCCTTTCCTTTTAGAAAGGTCTCCCATGTCCACTGTAGCTCTGAATGCATAAACCATCTCCCAAGCTGTGCAGCTCGGTTTACAGGGGATTTTATTGGAACGCTGGGTTGGGTCAGAATAAGGTAAACCAGCAGAACCCCACCGGCCATGAGACCCCTTCACGCATCCCCTTCCAAAGGGCCTTTCTTGGCCTTCTTGTCACCTAATCCAAGCCTCCCAGGTGGCCCAAGAAGGATCTCTTCTAATCTTCTGGACAGTCAGTGGTCACAAACCTTCTTGGTCACCACCTTTTCCACCTTTTGTGCAGTTTTCTCTGCCTCCCTTTGTTCCCACCACCTGGATTTCCCAGCAGAGCTCAGGTTCTTCCCAAAGTATGTGGTGTGGCCTGTCAGGCTTGTTCTGGGGTTAGCTAGATTAAAATAGATCCATGCGATTAAACAGAAACTCTCCGTTCTATCCGTGTAGGAGACTGCTGGCACATAGACACGCACCCAGCGTCTCATTTCTGCTACAACAGAAGGAACATGAGAGTGTGTGCGAAAGCAAAGGCCCAGGAAACAGCTGCCCGTTGCTCCTCTTTTTCTAACTCCCTTTCTATCTGAAATTTCCTTCTAGCTGTGTGGAATCAATCCAGAATGTGCCTGAATCCCATTATTATTGCTGGGTCCTCGCAGGAGGAAAGAAAACCCAGCTGCTCCAAGCTGTAAATCCTGTACCACGTTACAGCCCCAGCTCCCATGCAGTCCTTCCTGTGTCTTGGAAGCCCAACCCAGTAGCCAGGGCTCCTCTTAGGCCCAGAGTGCCAGCCCTGGGGGATAAGATAGATGGGACCTGGCCCAAGCGCCACCTCTAACCAACAGTGAGACCCAGATCTTGCTGGGGAGAATGTTAGGCATCGGACAGCCCCACTTTTCACTTTCCCTGTCTGTAGAGTCAAGGATTGCAACCAGTTGGCAATTGGGGCTATTTAAGGATTCCAGAGAATCTTCATGAAAAGGGGAGTTATCTGCCTTTCGATGCTAAACTCATCTTTACAAACACCAAGTAGGTTCATTTTGAAACTAAGACAGTGGGACATAAGCATGTATGCACGAGCTCGAGAGGTTGTTCGGGAAGCCCCTGAGGAGGGGCCAGAAAACATAGGTCTCACGTTGTTTGTGCTTCCAGCCTCATAGGATCTGGAGCATTATCTCGATTCAATGCTGTTTCAACACTTATCTTTGCCCAGGAAAGGACACACCCTGTCAGGCAGAGATGTCTCTCCAATCACACTACTATCACAGAGGCTGTCTCCTGTCGTTCCTTCTTCCCACTCTTCACGTTATTCTTGAAACTTGGTCTTAAGTAGATCTAGGCCTTCAAAAATAGAGTGATTAAGTGATTTCACCTAAGTTGGCAAATGTACCTTCATTTACAAATCTCACCAAATCAGAATTCAGGTTTATGCCAAAAGCTACTGAGCTCCTTTTCTGGATGTCTTGAGATATCAAGGGAGAGGTGGGGAAAGAATTGTAGTGATGAAGGGAGAGTCCAAGATATCACAGAGAAGGTTCTAGTGAAAGTCTCAGGGCATCCCTGAGACTTTCTGAACTCTGGGATCCTTTCAAAGGCATCTCTTGGGAATACCTTCTGATTCCCTTGGCCAAAATAGAATATGATCATCTGTTGTTTTTTTCTATTCCATATCAAAATGGCCTTTACCTAGTTCTTCACTAAAACGCCTCACCTGTTTGTGCACTAAAGGCTCTGGAACCAGGGACATCTGAATTTGGCCTACCTGGAATACCGAAAGACAGCTGGTTGGTTGTTTAGGTGCTTACCGGCTGTATAATTGGCTTTCCTTGAACCTCTATATCATGTTGAACTCAGTCCAGCTACCAAACCCACGGAAACACCAGTCACGTTGCGACAGCAAAAAGCAATCTACACAATGGGACACTCTAAAATGTACTATGTATTTCTTACAGTGTTTGTTTCTGCCCAGCAAAGTATGCTTTGAGGAAAGCTTCCCTTGCAATCTGGGTAATGTAGACAAAAGAAAATTGTCAGTGTCTCCTAGGTATTTTGTGTGTCCCTTCACTGTACCCGGTGTGAAGTGATATGTAATGTCCTTTTGCTCTAAGTATTGACAGTGTCTCACCTTCGGCCTTTCTCAGAGAATGTCTAAATGCAGTTTAATAATCCCAGGATTTTGAGTGTCAAAGATACAGTTCGCAGGTCTGCTTAGGCTAAAAGGGCTGAGGCAGAGGGGAGAGCCGGGCAGCGCATTCACTGGCCTCTTGTCATCTCGTGTGATTATTCAATAAATATTTACCGAGTGCCTCCCGGGTGCATGGTTGAGGCACTGTGCTTCACCTCAGGAAGCTCTTTGGGAAGCCTCATACTGACCCCACTCCATGTGGGAACCCCACTCCATGTGGAAACCCCACTCCATGTGGGAACCCCCTCCTCTAAACACAAAGTGTTGTTGTTTTTTCTGAATTTCAAAGAAGTCATTGCCTATGGTGCAGGGAGTCCTTGGAAATTGGAAACACCTCCGAGAGGAGGAGGAAGCCCTCAATATCTGGACTTTGTTGAAGGCACTACTAACCGGTACTGGGAAAATGGAGCCATGCGTGTGTTGTTTCTTTAAATGTCATGGCAGGAAACTTCCCTAAGATATTACCCAGGAAAGGAATCAGCAGCAAAAGATAGCCCCATCTGTATAATGATGTTCATTTTTAAAGTCCCAGTGTCTTCCAGGACATTCTTTTCATGGCCTGAAACTGGAGAGGGTGGGCACTCTGTTTCCAGAAGGCAGTGCTGGAGTTTTCTCCCCAGCAGCATCAGCAAAGCTCTCCACTGCTACGGGTCCCCTGCCCTCAGCTTCCAGGATGTTTCCTTTCTGATTCTGAGGACTTGTGACTGAGTCAAGTGTCTTTGCAGATATGCTAGAGCAGCGTTCCCCCTGCACCCTCCACAGATAAGCCGCCCAGAAAACAAGTTCTGACAGTCAGTGGCAGGAGATTTTCAGATTTCAGTTTACAACCAGTGCATGGTTGTGGCACAGGGTCTTGGAGCTGCAAAGGACCTTTGGGGCTCTGAGGGTGGGCAGAGCAGAGAGGGGGTTGGTCATGACCCCCTCCACTCCTCTCTGAGAGCTCTGATTCCTTTTTAACCCACTAGCACTGCTGTCCTCTTCCCCTGCCCTCGGCAGTGCACACACAGCTTCCTTCCTTTCCCCTCTGTTCTTCCTTCTCCTCTCCTCCTCTGTCACCTCCCTCTCTGGCAGTGTACCAGGCAAGGCCAAGCTTTACTGGGGCTGAAGAATGTGCTGATCAATCCTGCGTGTGGTAGAGGCCAGAGAACAGAACACGTGAAGAACGTGAGTGGGAGCAGGGATGTGAGCTCTAGACTCTTGGCCTTGACTCAGCTCCCTGTACTGGGCCAGATTTCCCACTGCTTCTCAGCTCCTGTGGGCGACAGACAGATGGGCACCACTGGCATGAAATCTCAGAGAGGCCCATGCCTTGGAAGACAGACCCACCCTCCATGCCCAGAGAGGGTCTTACTTGGTGCAGAAGGCTGGGTGCTTTTCATTCCGATTTAAATGCTGTTATTGCAGAGGTTGCCCCTTCTCTGCCCGCCCCACTACCACAGTCCTGCTCCCCTTAGAGTCAAGAGGGCCCAGAACTAGAAGGAGAAGAAAGCAGCCTCATTTCTCTGTTCAGATGCAGACAGCAGGCTAGCGGCCCACCCTAGAAGCAGGGGTTCATGGTCCCAAGCAGCTCTCGGGTGCCTGGAGAGTGACTGGCTAAGCCTGCTCAGACTCAGGCCACACCAAAGTGAGCCCCAGGGGTTTGTGTGCCAGCTTTGCCCATAAGCCGGAGGGGAGGAAAGGCGTAGCCAGCTCAACCTCCTGTCAGCACGCAGTTTCTTTCTGCATTTGTATTGACTCAGAAGAGGACCCACAGTGCAGAGAATCCACCGCTTTCTATGGGAATCGTGCCTTCAGGGAGAACACACAGAAAATAGGCTATTTTATTATGTGCAAACAAACATAAACTTGTTTGAAGTTACAGAGTATCTCCCCTCTCACACCCAAGTAGGCGTCCAAGAAGGAAACTCCTTCCTTGCCTTTGACATTCGCCAGGCCTGTCTCGCTAGAACAGGACAGATGAATGGCTTAATCTAATTTCCACCGCAGTTGTTATACATTTATTGAACTGCCTCTATGTCCTAAATCACATGGAAGAGAAAAGAGAAATGTTCTTTCTTGCTATGTGCTTTCACAGCATCCAAAACGTGGCCGTGTGTCCTCAACCTGACCGACCCAAAACATACTGAACAGATTATGTGTCCTTCATGGATGTCTAGATCCTGTAAATAAATTCCTGGGAGAGCCTTGCCTTTCAGGTGAACCCCCATCTCCACAGGCTGAACCTACAATCCTCTCTCCTCGCGCTGAGATCTTGGCAACGGTCCTGTCCTTGGTTTTGGTGTTTGGGCGTCTTGTTTTTGTCTTGTCTTGTGTCTTTTCTGTGTTTCCTGCTCTGTAAGACCTCCTGCTATGAATGTCCCAATTGCCCCAACTGTACTCTCTCTATATATGTGCTGCATGTGTGAACCCCAATAAATTCTGTTCCGGGTTTCTGGAGTCTTCATCATAAGTGCAGCTGGTCTTGTTGTGAGCTCATCATTCTGGTATGCTCCTCTGTGTCTGGTTCCTGATTGCCAAAATGTTTGACCAAGTGTGTTTTGACGAACGTCCTGAGACAGCCCCGTGTATCCTTGTGAAAGGGCATGCTCCGTGGGGGCTGACTCGTGTACAGCATAAATCCATCCAGTGTGGAAGTGTGTATACATTTATATGCCAGATACTTAACATTCATGTAGCAGCTGCAAAGATACATAATGTACATCCAATTAATAAAAGAGCAAACTTTTTTTTGCTCCATTGTATTCAAATAAAGATTGCCGTGTGACTGGCTTTTCTTCCAAGCATGAATTGACCCTTAAAAAAAAAAAAGTACTTTTTAAAATGGCCATGGTGAAAACCTGTTTCCCTTGATTTTGGCTGATTTGCATTGTTTCTGTGGGCCGGTGTCATGGGTATTGATGTATTGTTGATTTTACAGGAACACTTTCTGATTGTTAGCCAGGACCACGGGGAAGAAAATGTTTTCGGGGGAGTTTGTGGCAAAGCAGATGCTTGTGTTCTTTTGCCCTAGAGCAGGAATAGCAAACAGATTTGTAACTAGCATATGGTCTCCAATTGATTGGTAGTGGCTGCTTGGAACATGAGTTTGAGAAGAATGATGAGAAAAAATGCTGTTTTGTAGCATTGGCATCAGAGGCAGAAACATGGACTGTCTGCCACGGATTTGCTGAATGCTTTCGACTTCATTTAAAAGGAGACCCAGCTTCAAATCTCTGACAAAGGGAATTGTGATGCACATAACAATGAAGCTAGGACAATTCCAAGGTTGGCTATGATGTGGCGTGGCAACATTACCTAAGATCCAGGTTCTTTCTGTCTTTTAGATCAGCCATCCCTAGCTCACTGCCTTTTGTCTCCGCATGGACTTGGGATGGTTTCAGCAATTCTAAGCATCATTTTGTCACACAAATATCTTAAGGGCCAGAATCCTTTATGACCCTTTTTTCTGATTAAAGGGATTCTCAGAATCCTCCAACAGACTCCCCCTCTGTCTCATTGGATGGGTTTGTATCATTTGCCTACAACTACACCAGTCACTAGCAACGGGAATATAATTCCCACCACTGGCTTAACCTAATCAAGATTCTCCCCCCCCCCCCCACCCAGAGAACTTGAAAGGACCTCACCTTTCCCTGAAGCACATGGCTTCTGATTATAAGAACAAAATTGGGGTTTAGTGAGCAAGTAAGAAAGAAGGTAGCTATTGAGTAGGCTAGCAACAACCATGGGCTCCAGAACTGAGCCATTTCAGGCTGTGGCCACATGCTGCTATTTATATTTAAACTTAAAATAACTAAAATTAAATTCAGTCACTCTTAGCCGCATTTTAGGTGCTCAATTACCATGAGATTTGTGACTGCCATAGAACATTCTATCATCAACGAAAATTCTCCTGGAAAACACTATCCTTGCCCTAATCAGTTTGGCTCAGGGGATGGAGAGCGTTGGCCTTCGGATTGAAAGGCCCGAGGTTCCACTCTGGTCAAGGGCATGTACCTTGGTTGTGGGCACATCCCCAGTAGGAGGTGTGCAAGAGACAACTGATGGATGTTTCTAGCTCTCTATCCCTCTAACTTCCTCTCTGTAAAATATCAATAAAATATATTTTAAGAAAAAAAAAAAGACTATCCTGGCCCGGCCGGCATGGTTCAGTGGTTGAGCATCGATCTATGAACCAGGAGGTCACGGCTCCATTCCCAGTCAGGGCGCATGCCCAGGTTGCAGGCTTGATCCCCAGTGTGGGAAGTGCTGGAGGCAGTTGATCAATGATTCTCGCTCATCACTGATGTTTCTTTCTCTCTCTTTCTCCCTTCCTCTCTGAAAGCAATAAAAATATATGCATATTTATAAAGTTTAAAAATTAAAAAAGAAAACACTACGCTGGATGTTGTGCATTCACACCCTCTGCAGGCTGTCCCTTCTGCTGGGGCTGCTCCCACTTCCTCTAGCTTCTCTCCTCCCTCCCCACCCCCCAGGCCAGAGCCCTTATTTTTGCTACAGCAGCTCTGTTTCCCACTCTCCCTCCAGCGGAAATGCCCATCATCCACCAGTCTTCCCCCTTTCCCAGGCCCCAGCCCACCAGATCCAGGACCTATTTAGTATTCAGGAACAGCTACCATATGCCTCCTTTTTCTGTCTCTCCTGTTGCACGATGAGGTCTTACGTGAAGGGGAAAGAAGTCTCCACAGGCAAACACTCCCAGGAGTGTCAGGGATGGCGGCAGGCATGGAACGCACCAGATGCTGGGTGTGCCTGGCAAGGATCACTGTGAGGGTGGAAGGAAGCATCCACAGGCCTGGCCTGGACCTATGGCTGCAAAATCCCAAGTGTGAAATTTCTAACAGTTGGTGTGTTAAAACAAGGCTACAGAGGTCCTGAAGGACCTTTTTCTCCTGATTGATGTCCCATGCAATGAAGTCACTAACATCTATGTTAGTTTGCTAGAGCTGCTCTAAAAAAAGCACCACGGACTGCTAAAGGCCACCACAGCAGAAATTAGTTTTCATACAATTGTGGAGGCTAGAAGTCCAAGGTCAAAGTGTAGGCGGGGTTGTTGTCTTCTGTCTCTCTCCTTGGCTTTAGATGGCTGTCTTCTCTCTGTGTGGTCACATGACTTCTCTCAGTACCAGTCTGTGTCCTAATCTCTTCTTATGAGGGCACTAGTCATGTTGGATTAGGACCTGCTCTAATAACCTCTAGAAACTTAATTATCTTTTTAAAGACCCTGTCACCAAATGCAGTTACATTCTGAGGTGCTGGGGTTAGGAACTCAGCATATGAAATTGAGGGGGTGCAGAGTGCTACATTTGTAATTGTATGGAATGTGTTGTGTGTATATATGTTTTGCACAGAATGTGGTTGAATATGCTTGTGGTCACATGGAAGAATAGTGTTGTGTTGTTGTCAGCATAAGAACACCCAAACCTATAGAAAATTTTTATAAAGGTTTATTAGAGCCAAAACAGATACCAGGTCTGGAAGTAAGATTGCAACAGACTGAGAAAAATGCTTCTGACAAGTGTCACTTGTGGTTTTTTTATTCATTTGGAATGAAGGAGGGAATGTAGGAAAGATTACATGAAGGTAGGAGAAAGCAAGGCTGGGACATATCTGATTGAATTATAGGAGAGTTAAGATTTTATGCTCTCTGGAGGATGGCTACACTTTCAAGGGATCTGAAAAGAAGGCATTTCAAAGGTATATTAACCTAGACGCACAAAAACAAAGGATGGGGCTTGCATAAGGCAGAGATAACATCTCACTAGGGACGTTACAGGCCTGAGGCATAACTGCTTACCATGACCTGCCCAGGAATTTATGATCAGATCACCCTGTGCAGCTACTTGCAGTTAGATTGATTTCAAAGCCCCCTTTTCATCGATAGGGTGTGTTCAGTCTTGTGTGAGAAATAACTCAAGGGCCCTGCACTCATGCATCAGAAGCAGGTAACTGGGGGTAGCACAGGGCAGCCTAGCCAGGCTTGGAGGTCCTGCAGGGCTGCCCTCAGACGGGCGTTCTGCCTCCTTCAGCCTCTCCAGGTATTAAATTCCAAAAGAGACCTCTATATAACTCTATACAACTATTTATTTTATCCTGGAGTTGGTGAGAGCACTGTTGGCTACCCTGCACCACAGTCTCTGAGCAAAGCAGCCCTTCCGTGGCCTGTCCCTGGTGAACCTTCTCTGGGCCGGGACCAGCTGTGCCCTGGTTGGGTGCGAGCATAGGCAGGAGGAGGCACATTCCTGGAGCTTGGGTAGACAGTGTCAGCCTGTCACTACCGCCCTCTTTGTTGAGTGGAGAGAACAGATGGATTGTCATCTCCTGCAGTTTTGCTGTCCAGACACCAGGGGGAGAAGTGAAAGCCACAAAGGAAACAAGTTCCTGCAGCCACAGCCGGTTCCAGCCCTGCAGCCCCAGGGCCTCCCTGGGGCCAGAATGAATGAGGCTGTTCGGTCTGGGATCAGGGAGCGCACAGCACCAACCCTGACTCAAGTGCACCAGTGGCCACCTGCCTGCAGTCCTGATTCTGAGTCCAGTGCCCCAAAGCCCAGAGGAAGCAGAACAGACCAGAAATGTACCAAATGCCCTTTGGACTGAGATGTCCCTGGAATTCCGGGATGGGCCTGTAAGGAAAGCTACTGCACGTTACAAAAGGATAAAGGACTCCTGGGTTGCTTCCCCTCTCTCTTGGTCTTTGAAAATATGGGAAATATCCAACCGCAGGCCCAGCCTTCGCTGCGATGTCGCACCCTCTTCAGCCTCCAGTCTCCAGGAGAGGACTCCCCGCCACGGGAGAGCCCACCTCTAGCGCCTCGGAGAGTGCAGGGAGCTCGGGCTTTCCAAGTCTCTGTCCACATGGAGGACAGCGGGCCTGCCAGTGCAGGGGACAGAATATATCTGCTGCCAAGAGTGTGGCTTGGGGCAGAGTCAGTTCCAGCTTTGAGATGGGAGGGGCCCTCTTTAAGACAAATGATACACAGTATTTATTGAGAATGAGGAAAGAAGCTACACACGATTTATGAACTTTTAAAAATTGGCGAACATCACAGGCCATCACAAACCCCAGAAAAATACTATACTTTTTGTTGAAGAACTGCCTGACACACCTGTATAATTTTCCCCCTAAATCATCCTCTTTGATTGCCTCTTTCTGTGATAACGCTTTTGTGATGTCAGTGTCATCGAATAGGAATATAAAATTAGTTTCGATTACTATGTTACTAGGTTTTTTTTGACAGTTTTTTTTTTTTCACTTCTCACATACTTCCGGTGCTGAAGTCACAGACCACATTCATCCTTGCAGTCCAATCTCTGGCTCTACATTCGAGACACCGGCCAGGCGAGTAGGTAAAGAAGGCAGCATGAGTGTTCAGGGGGGAAGCCCACAGTAACTTCACCATCACAGGAGGGACTGCAAACCACAGAAATATACATCCCGACAAACCCAAACTGAATATATACCCAACTCCAATTCTTCTTAGAACCCCAAGTGCCCAGCTCCACCCAACACCAGGCTAACTCTGGTTAGGAAAGGAAGACGGAGTGGAAAGAACCAATAGTTTTAACTGACTAAGGAAACAATCTGTTCACTTGCAGGGTTTGGTATTTTTTTTTGGGGGGGGGTTGCACATTTTAAAGAACATATAATCAGTGCCTTGGACCCATGAAAATGGGGCGGCTGCCTCTTAAGCTTCATTAGTTTCCTGGTTAACACTCCTCTGAGTCCTGGAGTCACACAGATGTGAGTTTGAACCCTGACTCTGCCACTTAGCAGCTGCAAGGGCAGGGAGGAAGCTAAAATTAGTCTTTCTGAGTTCACTTCCACAACCATAGATTAGAAAAGACGACAGTTTGTATATCTCTGAGGTTTGCGAGGAAGTGTAACCAAAGGGCTGAGCCAAGTGCCATGAGTCCCAAGTACGTGGGAGCCACTGCGATGCGTGCGCATGGTTGGCTCGACGCTGCTCCTTCACACTAGGATGTTGAGATGCACTCGGCTGGGAGCCAGGGCGTGCTTTCAGGCTCCGGTGGGGTGGAGTCCCGGCATTTCTAACTCTCGCAAGACTTGTGACAGGACCGTGTAACTTGAGCTTCTGTTGTCGTCAGCATGCATAGCAGGGACCTTGGCCTGTGGTGACCCTGGCAGCAACTCCAAGTGACTCACCCACCAACCCCAAACCCAGCTGCAGTTCCCCTTCTCACAAAGGCAGCCTCAGAGTGCCCTGCCAGATGCCCAGGAGCCCAGCTCCACAGCCAGGAAGGGAAGGAGGACCAGCAGTGGCACACACAGGGTGCCGGGACCTTGCTGACTCAGCCACCCCTGAGTATATGGTGCAGGGCTTGGCCAATGCGGAACTGCCCACCAGGAGCTGCCTCTTTTCCTGTTACCTGGGGCTCTGTCATGTATCCTGCCAGATTGGAGATGCTCCACAGAATGGTAGTTCAAGTCTCTCCCAGGTGCAGCTGTGGGGAATATACCCAGAGGAGACTTGCTTCCTTGAGACTAAGAAAAAAAAAAAAAACACCAAAGAGCAACTGTTCCCGGTGGGCACACTTTCAGGACAGTGATGAAGGAAATGAATAATTTATCAGGAGAACCAGGGCCATGTTAAGTGATCCCTCAGCACAGGAAGACACCATGGGAAGCCAATGGAGATACGTGACTGGAACCCAACATTGTGCCAGGCTCCATGCTGGACCTTTTGGAAATAATAAAGGAGCAAGTAGTTTGGTCTCTAGATTCAGTCAGACATTACTAGTGCTTCAGCACTAGTAAGCTGTGTGGTCCAAGGCAAGTTCATGAACTTCTCTGAGCCTCAATCCCCCATCTGTAATATAAGGATACCTATATCCCACTTTTAAAGGGTTGAATGAGATAATACAAATGCTTAGCACACTCTCTTAATGGTGTGTTCTCATGCACAGAAGTTCCTGATCTTATAGTAGTCTAATTATCAACCTTTCCATTTTAGGTTACTGTTTTGAGGAAACACTGTATAAAGAAATCTTTGTCTACTCCAAGGTCACGGAGACATTCTCCTCATCTAGCTGCTCTATTGTTTTTCATTTCACATTGAGATCTACATGCAGCCAGAATGCTTTATTGTGTGTCTTCATTAAAAGACACCATTAAAGGAGTGAAAGGGCAAGCCACAGTGTTGGAGAATATATTGGCAACATGGATAACCAAACAAAGGACTATATGGAATAGATGAAGGACTACTACAAATCAATTGGAGAAGAAAAAAAAAAGTCAGATACCCCAATAACACCAACCCCAAACCCAGCTGCAGTTCCCCTTCTCACAAAGGCAGCCTCAGAGTGCCCTGCCAGATGCCCAGGAGCCCAGCTTAGAGCAAAGACTTAAATGGAAACTTCACACAAAATTTCCAGAACAACATGACCATTAAACATAGGAAAACAATTTCATGAGTCATCAGGGAAACGCAAATAAAACCATATTATGATACCACCAAGTATTGTCCCGGAGCTCTCATCAAGGAACTCCCACTGCTGGTGGGAAGGTCGACTGGTGTGACCACTTTGGAAAAGTGTTTGGAAATATCTGCTAAAGCTGAAGGCATGCATATCTTATGGTACAGAATTCCTCTCCTTTGTAAATGCCCAACAGAAATGTTGGCATGTGTGCACCAATGACATGTACAAGAATGTTTATAGTCAAATCTAGGACAGGCCAGAGCAATAGTGCCTTCCCCAGATCTCCCTGTCCTCACCCACTGATTATCACACCATTGAGTATGCTCTCTCCCAATCCATTTCTTGGCATTCATACATCCTTCTGAACTCCCCATGAGCATTCTGATTTCTCTCATTTGCCAGCATTTTTATGATTTCTTCTAAAATAGATTTCACTCCTAGTTTTCTAAATATGTATGATTTTAATACCAACATCACTATAGATAATTCAGAAAAAGTAACTTGCACTTAATTGGTTACAAAGAAATTAATTTCTATGGGAAAGGAACATTCTCTTTCCCAAAACTTCCTTATAATACAATGGTTGAGACTCATATATAAGACTTAGTGCTTTATATACAGTATTTTTATTAATTTATTTAAAATTATTGTGTAATTTATTATATTTATATTTTAAGTAGTTTAATTTATATCATTAACAATAAGTTATTTGTGCCTTAGCTGGTTTGGCTCAGTGAATAGAGCATCGGCCTACAGACTCAAGGGTCCCAGGTTCAATTCCAGTCAAGGGCATGTACCTTGGTTGTGGGCACATCCCCAGTAGGGAGTGTGTAGGAGCAGCTGATTGATGTTTTTCTCCCATTGATGTTTCTAACTCTTTATCTCTCTCCCTGCCTCTCTATAAAAAATTAAAAACATATATTTAAAAAAAGTAGAAATCATTGGAAAAATATCTTTGAGTGAGGATTAACAATAAGTAAGTGAATACATAAATAAATAAATATTATTTGCAACTCATTATAATTTACCAGAGGCCTGATGCAGGAAATTGGTGTGAAAGTAGGCCTTCCTTCCCCCAGCTGCTGGCACCAGCTCCCCTCTGGCATCCAGGACCCGGGCTTCTCTCCCCCTGCGACAGGCACTCAGGACCCGGGCTTCCTCGCAGCCCCAGCTTTGTCTAGATTCTAGAAGGTTGTCTGGAAGGACATCCAGAAGGATGTCCTGTCTAATTAGCATATTATACTTTTATTATTATAGATTGTATCTTAAGTAATTTATAATAAATTACTTTGTAATACTATTTTTTAATATATTTTATTGATTTTTTACAGAGAGGAAGGAAGAGATATAGAAAGTCAGAAACATCGATGAGAGAGAGAGACATCGATCAGCCGCCTCCTGCACACCCCACAGTGGAGATGTGCCTGCAAGGTACATGCCCCCAACCGGAATCAAACCTGGGACCTCTCAGTCCGCAAGTCGACGCTCTATCCACTGAGCCAAACCGGTCTTGGCTGTAATACTATTTTATAGCCTAATAGGTATATTATTATCCTCATTTTCAGATGAGGAAACTGAGACTTGGATAACTTGGCCGAAGACACACAGCTAGTAAATAACCAGCAAAATTCCAACCCCCACAACCTTAAAGACTAAGATCTCTATAGTATTTGCATATTTAGGACTGGCCTACCATCCATGTTACTCATCCAATAGTCTCAGTTTTGTCCCTTAGGTATCAAGCTCAGAAAGGAGATGGCAGAACTCAGCATTTTGGCTTATTAGAAGGTAAGCGTGTTTTCCGTGTGTCTGTTCCCACACTGGGCACAAGTCAAGCAAAGGTGTTTTAGGAAACCAGACAGTCCCTGCCCTCCAGCTTTACCTAGAAGAGTCTCCAGATAGGCAGTAAACATTAGTTTAGAATTATTCAACAGCTTTTCTGAAACAGCTGTCCTGTGCCTGGCACTGGGCTGGCTGCCGGGAATATAAGGGTGGACATACAGGGCAGAACCAGTTCCTCTTCTGGCCTACAGTCCAGCTGGGGAAGACAGACAAGGAAACAGGCAAGGGTCATATGATATGAATTATTACGGTAGATATCCGGGGCCTATGGGAGCTTCCAGAAAGGGAACCAGGCCCTGACAGGAGGGCTTGAGGAAGGCTTGCCATCCTGGCCTGGTCTTACATTGAAGGAAGTTCCTAGAGACTGCTGAGCTGTCATGACTTGTCCAGGCTGCCAGCGTGACTTCCAAAGTACTCTTTTATCTACCAGCCAACTCAGAGATAATAGCTAAAAATTATAGTATACTTAACACATGCCAGGCACTGCTTTCATGCTTCACACTTACCTTCTTTACTCCTCACAACAACCCCATCTGTTTACCTGAAACCTGCAGCGCTCACCCAATCACATTGCTAGAAAAGGGAAGAGCCCATTGGCCCCAGGCAGAAGGCCCCTGCCGTGCACCCCTCCACCACACTAAACTGCCTCTCCACCTAGAAACCCTCAAACACCAGATGCTTAACCTCACTGCTCAGAACTGTTGCTGCCCCAATGCTCATGTTTTATACACAATAGGCACAAGGATGTAGCCAGACGTCTGTTGATAAATATTTAACACCCATCTCTCCAGATTTGTAGTGTTTGCAGATTTCCTTGGTGTAAATACTCCCACCATGGTTGATTTCAAGCTCCCAGTGTGATATCTCTGAGTGTGGATTTGGAAATAGAGGCTCAATCTCATCCTTACACATAAAGCATTTCTATCATCCAGATTCAGCAGATATCAATAACCTCAAAAGCATAGATCATGGAAAATGCAGTAAAATAATTAGGTAGTGATATGTTCTCAGTAGTTATGACCCCTGTTTTTAATATAATTTATTTAATGTTATGTGTATGTAATTTAACTTTTAACAAGGACTGTATGCTTAACAACAGCTTGCAAACTTTGTGAAAATTTAGCAATAGGCTTTTGCATGCCTGTACAACACACGCCAGCATTCCACTGGATATAGCCACAGGTTCTCTGTTGGCCTTGATTCCAATCTCTAATTACCTGCCTCTGCCTCCTTTGCAGCCTTCCGTCCCCACCAAGCTACCACCAGAGGGAGAAAGGAGAAGGGAGAAGGGAGAGATGTTGACAAGTGCTAGGCACCTGGTACCGTGGCAGTCACTGAGGCAAGTGCTTTACTGATGTCACTCACTTCACCCTCCCACTAACCTCACAGGAAAGAGAGGAATAAATATCTTCATTTAGTTTCACTTTTTGCCCTAATATCCCCAGTGCCTCGAACCCTGCCCTACACACAGTAGGCACACCCTTACTATTTGTTAAATAAAAGAATGAACAATCTGAGGGTGCAGTCCAACTCCTGAGACAGCATACAAGGCTCTCTGTGATCGTGGCCCTGCCTCCCTCTACAGCTGCCTTTCCTACAGCAGCCAAGTGCACCCATCTCACTGGCACATGGCATACTGGGAGGCACTGCCAAGACTGCTCATGCTATCCCCTCTACCTAGAAGGCCCTTCTCCCTTGCTTGCTTCCTCGGGTCAGGCTTCTCCAGAAAGACATGGTGGGAGACAGATTCGTGTGTAGGAAGTGTTGGTGAGAGCTCTTCATAATAGCACCATGAAGGTGCTCTTAGTAATAATAGCACTCTTGAAAGTGCCCTCAGTGGTAACACTCATGAAGGGGTGAGGAGAGCAGGGTTGACTGCAATGTTGCTCGATGGCACATCACTGTGAAATAGAACTATGTTTACAGGTGTCTCTATGTCTAAAGATAGTGTGGCAGTTATGGGGAAGGAAGAGCATGGGTGCTGGAGCCACATTTCCAGATCCATTTCCTGGCTCTGTCACTTCCAGCTAGATGACCTTAGACAGGTTGCTTAACTGCCCTGTGCCTCAATTGTTTCACCAAAAGAAAAATAGTAGCTGCCTTTTGTTGAGTTAATTATAAAACACTGAGAACAATGCCAGGTACATAGTAAGCTTCCAATAATTGCAAGCAATTATTACCAAAGACATGCATATTTTCAGCAACTCAGTTTAAATGGTCAGAAAGTGACTGACTAGGAAAAAGATCCTTGGCATTCTTGGCTCTCAACAAAAGCACAGAGGAAGGGAGAGGATTTTTAGCCTTCACTTCAATCACTGCCTTTTTTCATCTTCACACACTTCCACAGCAATAGCTTCAGGCAGTCAGCTGAAGACTTTCTTTAGCATGTGCTCCTAAGACAGCATTTCCTGGCCTGTCCAACAGAAATCAGCTCCCAGTTGAGAATGGCATCACTACCCATTGACATTCCGATGCTAAGCGCCAGTTTTGTGGAATGAAGGAAGAATGTGTGTTAGCTTCTTTGTCTTGAGCTATTCTGTGAGCCGTTTAAAATGATGTCAGAATTAAACAACTGCAAATCTTCATGTCCCGAGTGGCCACATCCCCTGTCCTACTCTCCATGCATGTAGTTCTCCTTTCTCAGGGCTCCACAGCTGCTAGAGAAAAACATGGAGAACTTTCCCGCCTATCCACCATCGCTTACCTGACTGCTAGCCCTCATTCTCCAGAAGACGCCAAGGGAAGGACAGAGAGCAGGGAGAGTAGGAATATGGGAAGAGAGGGAATTCCCCAAGGAGAGGAAGTGAAACAGGCCCCCCTCCTTCCCCAGCGAAACCCTTTTCCTGGGGCCTGAGATGCTCCTGCTGAGATTCTAAGGGAAGCCAGCAGCCAAGTTCTGGGGCCTCGTTCTCCTGTGTGAATTCATTTGTTCACACCCAGATGGGCCGTGGGGGTCCAGAGCCCCTGAATTGCTAAGTATTGCAAGTCGGTTTTTTAATTCATTAAACACCAAGGAACTACTATGCACCAGAAGTCGTTATAGAGACCAGTAGAAAATAAAACAGACGTTCCCATCCTCAAGGAGCCTACATAATAATGGGGAAAGGCAGACAAGCAAACAAATGAATAAGACTCTGTAGGATGGTATTCAGAACTCATACACAGAACACAAAACAGGGTGATGCCCCTCTGTCACTATAGCACTACTTAAGGAAGCCCTAAATGACCATTGACAAAACTATGTCTCAAAGCTCAGTCTGGACTAGATAGTGTTTGCTTTGAAATCTATAAGCCAGGCACCCCCTCTTCCCATGAGAAGACAACAGCAAAGTTAGGTAGGGCTGCATCAGGAAGGGGTGGGAAGTGTCAAGCAAAGGGAACTTTCGGCTTTTCTGCACCCTGCCACGCCACAGCTGAAACTGCAGCCTTTGGTCCAGCTGCTCCACTCGAGCTGCCGTTAGTTTTCTGTCCCAGTCAGTGAATCTGTCTGTAGTGCAGACACTAAAACCATGACAAAAGCATCTTGCTGTTCCATAGCTCCAGCTGGGTGCAAGTCAGAGCACGCCCCTGTGGACCCCACTTGCATATTTCTCATGATTGCACGGTGAGCCTGGCGCCTGCAGAACGGCTCTGTTCCACTCAGAGGTGTCATGAAGGATGATGGTACTTCACAGGTGGTAAACCTCAACTTTAAAAAAAAATCTGACATGTTAAGACCCATATGATTTCACTCATATGTGGGAGGTTAAGGTTTTATACCTACTAGGTACAAAACTGAAAATCAACCAATGAACAAACAAGAAATAAACAAAAATTCATAGACGGGGCCAACAGTATGGTGGTTATCAGAGAGGAAGGGGATGGGCGGGAGAAGGCGGGAGTAAAGGCTAAAGAGAATCAACTACATGGTTACAGAGGAGATTTGACTTTGGGTGATAAACACACAAAGTATCATAGAATGGTACACTTGAAACCTATAATTTTATTAACCAGTATCACTCCAATAAATTCAATAAAAACATTTTGAAGGATCTGACATGTAAGCCGAGTTAAAAAACAATTAAAAGTCCATTATGAATGTAAGTAGCTCCACCCAAAAGGAGAGCTGACTGGACAAGTTCTTTAGTACACCTTCAGATTCTCTTTTGGTCTTTGTTAAGGTGCAGTGATACCTTTTCTACAATTTTGATCAGCATAAATACACAGGTCTGTATCCTTTCTTTAACTTTTTCATATAATACATTTTTCCTCATTAATATTGTCTCCATGGGTCAACTGTTTTGTTTTTGTTTTTCTTTGTAACAGTTTTTAAGAATCTAAGCACATTGAAATTATTTTCATTCCATTTTTGAGGATTAACATTGTCTAAGATTTTTCATATGCATTGTACAAAGCTATAAGACCTGCTAAAAACCATTTTTGGTGGACTGGTTGGCTGTCTCCCTCCCACCCCCCCCCCCCCCTTGTAGAAATATTCCACTGAGTGAAGTGACCATGCCAACGGGTGTGAACAGCTTTATAGCTCTTGTTAAATTTACTAGACTTCTCTCAGGAAAGACGGAGCCAGTTTATGGCACCGGTCAGTAGTGGGTGTATGCCTCTTTTCTCAGATCTGCATCTAAGCTGGCTATATCAATAGGAAGAGATAAAGTGGTTGCAAACAATTTGGAGGAATCCTTTGTCTCATAAAATATACTCAAAGCCTTCCTTTAACCCTACTAGTAGGTATAAAACCTTAACCTTCACCCTGCTACTCTACAAACAGGCTGCTTTATGCACTGGCCTCGGCTCTTTGTCTTGATTTCCTCTGAAATACTCTTTCCAGATAATTGCATGGCTTGCTTCCTTATTTGAGTCTCTGCACAGGTAAAATTCTAACAAAGAGGCCTTTCCTCTTTCTCCTACCTAATATGCCACTCCACCCCATCTATCACCTGCCTGTCACTCTCTTTCTTCCACACTCACATTGCCTCATCACCACCTGACATTATAGGTACCATTTTTTTTCTTTTATGGCTATCGTCTGTATCCCTCCACTAGAATGTAAATTTCCTGAGAACAAGTACTTTGTCTCTTTTATTTGCTTCTTTCTTCCTAGTGCCTCAGACTTAGTAAAGGTTCACTGAGTAGGAATGAGTGAGTGAGTGCCAGGTGTCTGAGGGCGTCACCATTAGCTGCCTGGCATTCTGAAAAGAAAGTGCTAGAAACCTGTGCTCAGCTCATTGTGAGTCTTAAAAGTCTGCAGGTTGTGGATTCTTAACTCTCATGAGATTTAAGTCATTTCACCCCAAAAATGTAAACTCATAAAATTTATTCTGTAATTTAGGGTGGGGGTGGAGTGGGGGTGGGGGTGATGGGTTGGACCTGCGGAAGCTCTTGGTGGGCCCAGAAATCTCAGCTTTAGAACTGCTGCTCCAGGGACTACAGTGTAACCCAGAAATCATAACTGGGTGTCCCCGGAAAAGAAGCCTCTTTCAGTTTGGCCTATACAAGATTGACTGGCAGGGGGGCTTTCAAAGTTTTGAGTTGTCCCCAAATAAGAAAATCAGAATGTTTCCCATAAAAAAAAACAAATCCCCATATTTCATTCTCTTAGAAAATTCAGAAGATCTGGCAGCACTTAGCCCACATTCCTAACTGAAAGATAAGCAACAGCAGCCCCACCTGGAAGGGGCCTGTCCTCTTCAGGTTACCCCAGTCCCTACTGCTCTCTGTGGCTTCTCTGGATTAGAAGTTGAGTGTTGGTGACCATTGCTCAGGGTTCACACTATTGTTTTTCTTAAACCTGAGTGAAGAGTGAAGCAATGGACTTCCGCCTCTCTTTTTCTTAACCCAGGTCCGCTTCACTTATCTATGTTACATGGCTGGCCACTTTAGGAATTTGACTCAAGACCCTTTATCTAACTCAATTATAAATCATACAGTTGAGGAAGCTAGGACCCCAAAAGGTTAAGAGACTTGCCCAAGATTACATGGGAGCTTACTTGAGCTAAGATCTCCTAACTCAATGCTCTTTCTACCACGCTGCCTTCCAAGCTGAATAACAAGCAAAAGAACTCAGAGTGTCATAGAGACCATGGCCACCTGAAAATATGTCAGAACTGAGCCAGCTTTCAAAGTCACCTCTGTCTACCTGCCAAGTGCTCAGAGACATCCAGGCATGCTTGTCCTAGTGAATGAAAAAAAAAAGTGAATGAATTGGTTGTCAAATGATAGTTTTATCTAGGGAAACCTAAGATTCATTGAAAAGTCACTTTTCAATAAGAGTTGAAGGTATAACTTTATTTCTGACCATTTTTATTTTCAATGGGATAGATTCTGTCATATAATATATACAGCTCTCGTTCACCAGGTGAAGTGGGTGCATAGCAAACTGAGTAGGGATCAACCATTCCGTCCTCTGGAGAACACAAATCTGATTCATGACCCTAATATGCTCATTTAATTTTAAATACTGCAGGTCCCTTTAAATTCCCCACAGCTCAAGTTTCAAGACATCAAAACTCATGATTTGTCCTGATTCCAAGAGATAAGAAGCAGATGACTGGGCCACTGGTGCTGGGAACTGCGGCAGAGGTGACTGTGTTTCTCATCTGATCATGGATGCTCACCAGGCTAGACACTGGCTATAGTTCCCTTCTGAAAACCCATCTCCTCTGTCTTCATTGAAGCATTGCTTTTCTTTGGGAAATTGTTCTCATCCTGACCAGTGGCAGTGCTGTGCCCAGAGTAACAAATGAGAGCTGCTTGACCTTTTCAGGAAAGTCATCATCATTATTGTAACATAATTTTAAAAAACATTTCCTCCTGAATATTTATGTCATCTAACCCCTGAAGACACTAACTGCCACTTTTAGGGGCCCCTGTTTCTATGTTATTATTTCTTTTTTTAGCAAAAATGCCCTGTTTTTTTTTGCTAGATACATAGCCATAGAATAAATACCACAGTTTCCAACTTCCCTTGTAGACAGAAGTAACCACCTAAGTTCTAGCCAAGGGGATGAAAGTAGAAGGACCATGTGTAACTTCCAGAAAGGTGAGGCTGCCTGGACTGTGGGCATCATAGCTGGACCTCAAGCAGTCATCTCAGACCAGGAGGTGTCAGTCAACCTGGGGATGGCAGAGCCAGAAGGTAGAAGGAGCTTGACTTCCTAATGATGGAGTTTTCTGTCATTTTTAGCTGAGTCCAATGCTAATTAAAGTCACTGAAAACTGGTCAAGAAGACTGGGAACCATTTTTTGAGAAGTATGCTTAGCTGGAAAGCCAGAGCCTACCTTAAACTTTCTTACCAGAGAAGAAGAAGAAATGGATTTAAGGGGAGAATTAGTACGTTTCCACACCTTCTAAAGGATTTCCTGCCTCCTACCTGACCCTAGTGTGTATAAAAATATACACACTAGTTAAATTTGCAGATACTTATTCTCAAAAGTTATTTATTATTTATCTGAAACTTTAATGAACTGTGTGTCCTATATTTTTATTTGGCAACCCTACCCAACATTCACAGTTACATTAGCCAAAGTAGAAAATGTTTGTGTTTTCTGAACAGGTAGTACATCTCAGATCTATGTTGTTCCCTTGGCCTAAAAAGTCTTCCCTCTATTCTTTTATCTCCTTAATTCCATTTGTCCTTCAAACTCGGGTCAAGGGTAATCTTTTCTAAGAAATTGTCTTTGATCACCACCAGGCAGGGCCTGAAATCTGATTCAGTCGCCCCATCTCCAAGTTCTTATATGACCAGAGCACACCTCTAGAATAGCACTTGTCGGTCTGTTTTATCACTATTAATGCCCTTGTCTGGTTCCATCCCCTCCGTGGCAAACCTCATGAGAACAATGTCAACTTTAAAATTGTATACCCCACACACAGAAAGTACTATGTAACATGTATTTCAATGAATGAACAAGGTAGCAGAGTAGAGCAAAAATTATGGAAATGGGAGAATGACATGGGTTTAAATGCTGATTCTGTCTTCTACCAGCTGTAAACTGAGGTCAGTTTAATACGTGTGTTCTATAGATAGTTGATATATTGCCTGCACATGATGGGTACTGAGCAGTATAAGTATCCTCCCTCCCTCTATCTAACTATTACTAGAGGGCCCAGAGCTGGTGCTCATGTGAAACAGCAAGGCTTCATTTCCAGATAACCATCACGATGACCTTACCCTCAGTAGCAAGAATGCTGAAAGACACCAAAGCCAGGCACAGGAGCTCCTGAATCTCAATGACTAAAGGAGGTAACACTCATTAGAATCTTTCAAATAGAGCTTTCTTTTCTTATTATTGAACACAGGTGTCTGTTTAACCACTGAGTTCTTTTTTCATGGTAGTATTCAACTTTAAAAAATTGAAATATAAACATATGACATTATGTTTGACATATGACATTATATTAGCATCAGGTATACAACATGAATTGATGAAATAACCATCACAGTAAATCTACTTAACATCTGTCACCACCATAGTTTCAAATTTTTTCCTTGTGATGAGAACTTTTAATAGCTACTTTCTTAGCAACTTTCAACTATGCAAATAGTATTAGCTGTAGTTGCCATGCTGTACACTGCATCTCTATTCTTTCTTTACTTTATAATTGACCCCTTTATCCACTTTGCCCGCCTCCCACCCCCTGCCTCTGTTAACCACCAGTCTGTTCTATCTATGAGTTCAGCTTTTGTTTGCTATGATTCCACATATTATTAAGATTTGCCTTTCTCTGTCTGACTTTTATGCTTAGCAAAAATGACTTTTAGGTCCATCCATGTTGTTGAAAATAGCAAGATGTCCTTCTTTTTATGCCTCAATACCTGTGTGTGCATATGTGTGTGTGCGCATGCACGTGTGTGTGTGTGTGTGTGTGTGTACATTTTCTTTCTCCATTCATCCAACAATGGACACTCAGTTTGCTTTCACGGGTTGGCTATTGCAAATAATACTTCAATGAACATGGGGATGTGCAGATACTTTTTTAGTTAATGCTTTTGTTTCCTGTGGATAAATACCAGGAAGTAGATTTGCCAGTTCTATTTTTTTTTAGCTTTTAAATTTAATAAATCTTTATTGTTCAGATTATTACAATTGTTCCTCTTTTTTCCCCCTATAGCTCCCCTCCACCCGGTTCCCATCCCACCTCTGCCCCTACCTTCCCCCATTGCCCTCATCCATAGGTGTACGATTTTTGTCCAGCCTCTTCCTTTACCTCCCTATCCCTTTCCCCCTGATTATTTGCAGTCCACTCCCTTTCTATATCCCCGATTATATTATATTCACCAGTTTTTTTCTGTTCATCAGATTTTTAATTCACTTGATTTTTAGATTCACTTGTAGATAGATATGTATTTGTTGTTCATAATTTTTATCTTTACCTTTTTCTTCTTCTTCCTCTTCTAAAAAGTACATTTCAGCATTTCATATAATACTGGTTTGGTGTTGATAAACTCCTTTAGCTTTTTCTTATCTGTGAAGCTCTTTATCTGATCTTCAATTCTGAATAATAGCTTTGCTGGGTAGAGTAATATTGGTTGTAGGTTCTTGCTATTCATCACTTTCAATATTTCTTGCCACTCCCATCTGGCCTGCATAGTTTCTGTTGAGAAATCAGCTGACAATCATATGGGTGCTCCCTTGTAGGTAACTAACTGTTTTTCTCTTGCTGCTTTTAATATTCTGTCTTTGTCTTTTGCTCTTGGCATTTTAATTATGATGTGTCTTGGTGTGGTCCTCTTTGGATTCCTTTTGTTTGGGGTTCTGTGTGTTTCCTGGACTTGTAAGTCTATTTCTTTCACCAGTGTGGGAAGTTTTCAGTCATTATTTCTTCAAATAGGTTTTCAGTATCTTGTTCTCTCTCTTTTTCTGGCACCTCCATAATTCGAATGTTGGTACACTTAAAGTTGTCTCAGAGGCTCCTTACACTATCTTCAAATTTTTGGATTCTTTTTTCTTTTCCAGTTGAGTGTTTTCTGCTTCTTCGTATTTCAAATTTTTGACTTGATTCTTGCATTCCTCTGCTGTTAGGTCTCTGTATAATATTTTTTATTTCAGTCAGTGTATGTTTAATTTCTAGTTAGTCCTTTTTCATATTCTTGAAGGTCTCGCTAAATTTATCTATCTTTTCTAGGAAATTTTTGAAAAACCTTATAACCATGGTTTTGAACTCTATATCCAGTCATTTGTTTTTCTTCATTTCTTTCATTTGTGATCTGTTTCTTTGTCCCTGCATTTTCACTGCTTCCCTGAGTTGGTAGAGTAACTTTGTGTGCTAGGTGTCTTATATGGCCCTGTAGCACCGCCTCCCCAGGTACCTGAGGTGGATACTGTTGGACTATGTGTACACCTTGTTGTAGTTAAGTCTTGATTGTTGTTGGTATCACTGGGGAGAATTGACCTCCAGGCCAATTGACTGTGAGGATCAGCTGTGTCTACACAGGGAGAATTTCTGTGCTAGAGTAGCCTTATGAGACAAGATTTGCAAAATTTCAAAAGCCTCTGTGCTCAGGTTGGATGGGGGGAATTCTTAGGGCTGAGCAGACAGCCTTGCCTTCCTGTCAGCCCTGTCCTATGAAGCTTCTGGGTCTCAGTGTCTCTTGGTAATCACTGCAGTCCTCTCTGTGTGCACTCGTGTGTGCACATGTGCATACACCTCCAGATCTCTGCCTTTTGCAGCTCTCCTGAGTTTCCATGCACTCAGGGACGCGTATGAGTCTGGGTTCTCAGGGTCTTGCCCAAAACTGTTGTTCAGTGCAGTCAGAACTGGAGTTCAGTATAGTCAGGAAGTTCTGTCTTCCTCCCACTAGAGAAAGCCAGTGATACACTCAGAAGTCTGTCCTCTCTGTAAGTACTCGCGAGTGTGCCTCCAGCCTCAAGACCTCTGCCTTTTGTGGCTCTCCTGAATTTTCGTGCACTCCAAGAACCTGTATGAGTCTGGGTCCCCAGGGTCTCACCCGAAACTGGGGTTGAGTGCAGTTGGGAGTTTCTGTCTCCCTCCCGCTAGAGGAAGCCAGCCAGATACTCCACTGCCCATCCTCTCTACCCGCGTATCTCTGTTCCTCAGCTTTTTGCAGCTCCTTTGAGTCTCTGTGAGGCCCTCTCTTTTCTTCCAGTTGTAGAATTTCCACTCAGCCAGCTTTCCTGTGGTTCTGGATGATGTCCGTTCTGTCTTTTAGTTGTAGTTTTGAAATTGTTGTGCCAGGCAGCAGTTTAGGTGTTCACCTATGCCACCATCTTGGTTTCTTCTCTATTAAACATTTTTTGAGGAGCCTACATACTGTTCTCCCTAATGGTTATACCAAATTACATCCCCACCATGTGTTCTCTTTTTTCTAATTCCTTACCAACCGTTGTTATTTCTTGCCTTTTTTGTAATAGCCATTCTAACAGGTATGAGCTGATATTTCACTGTGGTTTTGTTTTGCATTTCTCTAATGATTACTGATGTTGAGCACCTTCCCATGTATCTGTTAGCCAACCGTATGTCTTCTTTAGAAACATATCTATTCTCATCCTCTGCCCATTTTTTAATCACATTGTTTGTGTTTGCAATTGAGTTGCATGAATTATTTCAATACTAAAAATTTTTTTTAAACTGCTGGGAAATAGGCAAAGCCAGAAAAACTGATTCTAAGGCTATGGCTTAAACAATTGATGTAAAAGTAAAAAATTAGCTATTTCACTGACGTAACATAGCCCACTTTATGGAGTCTGGCTCTTCAATCTTAAGAAGCAGAATCCAGTAGGTGAGTGAGGTTTGTTGTAGGGGTACATAGAGGGATAGGAAAGCAGGGTCTTTGATCCCATAGCCAAGCTTCAGAGAGATGAAACTGTGCTTTGGGCACTGAAAGACCCTCAGCAAGAGGCTTTGGGGGCCTCCTACATTGGCAGGCTTCCACCATTACATTGTCTGGGAAACTTGGCCTGATTCTCCTGCTCCTGTTGCTGTTGACTCTTTTTAATGCCTCATATTCAAATGCCCCAAGAAAGACATTTCTTAAAAGATATTTTTATTGATTTCAGAGAGGAAGAGAGAGGGAGAAAGAGATAGAAACATCAATGAGAGAGCATCATTGATCGGCTGCCTCCTGCATGCCCCCAACTAGAGATCAAGCCCACAACCTGGGCATGTGCCCTTGACCAGAATCAAACCCAGGACCTTTCACTTCAGTTCACAGGCAGAGGTTCCAGCCACTGAGCAACACCAGTTAGGGTTGTACTTCTTCTTTCTTAATAACTAACAATTATTTGTTTAAGGCCTGTCTTTTCTATTGAATGAAGCTCAATGAGAACAGGAACTTTTCTTGTCACTGTTTTCTCCTCAAATTGTCTAGCTCCAATTTATTCAGGGAAACATAATTATTTATAGAATGAATTACCTTTGGTTATCATGCTCTCTGCACAGAATTCTTTTCATTTAAGAAACCTGTATGTACCCCAGCAATCTCAATATCGAGCAGAACCAAAATAAAATGGTTCCAAGTTGCAACACTCTAGAAAAATTGATCTTCTATCTGGACAGGTGCGAAACTCTCCAGGTCCATCCTGGGGAAATGACTCAGGACAGTAAATGGCTAGCAGGCTGGCAGGGAGAGCCAGGCCCTGGGGTGGATCAAGTAACAAGCTAGTGGGAAGCCGGAGGTGCCGGTCCTCCGCCTGCACAACATCCACCTCTGACTTTCCACCTCACCCCCACGGGCCTCACAGAAGCCGCTCCAGGCCACACCGGAATAGCAAACATGGGGTTTTGTTTGCTGACTTGACTAAGAACAAGGCTTCGCTCTGACCTTTCCCCCACACAATGGTAAAGGGTAAGGGTGCATTTAAAGTGGAATTTCACTAGCTTCCCGTAAGTATTGCCACACTTTAAAGCTGAGCATCACTGCCTGGAATGGGCGAGGATGTGTACCCCAGTACCAGCTGTGGCATTGCTCCCAGCACAGCTGCCCTCACCATAAAGAGCAAGGCCCAGCCCAGGCCAGTTCCTGGGAGCCTCTGCAGTACCAGGGGGCCAGGCTGGCTTTGTCTTCTGTCATCCAGCACCTTTGTTGAAGGGGCCAAAGAGCCCTCAGTTATCTTAGCTGATGGCAAGCTAAGATGTGCAAAGAACTAAGAGCACAGGACTCAGCCACACAGCAGGCTTCCTGGCCACCCAAACCATCAATGGAGATCAAAGAGCAGCTCTGCTAGCCCCACGGCGCCTCTTGTCTTTCACCTGCAGCTCGGTCATCCTCTGAGACTGTCGGACTGGAGTTTCTCCTCCATTCCGACATCTCAGTTCTTCTTTATCTCCACATCCATTACTCCTTTCCCTGCTGACTATTCTCTCTGCTCCCTTCCTCCCAGCCTCCAGCTTCTGCTGCCTTTTCACTGTGGCCCCTTTCTTTAATCCCATCCTCCACCCTCTCACTGTGTCTCACCACCTCCCCAACAGTGGGTCCCATGTGTTCAGCCTGGGACCACGACAAAGGTCTCATGTCAGACCTCCTTGTAGGCCATTGCCCAAGCAATGGGAGGCTGCCACTGGGTTAGGTTAGGGGCCAATTCCTGGCTTAATCCATTGTAACTGGATCCATCCGTGTAGAGTCACATGGGATAAGCCTCACACGTAGGATTCTGTCCTCGCAGGGAGAATACAGCAGCGAAATGAAAACACGAGCCTCTGTCCTCCTGAACTGCAAGTTCTACTAGAGGCTGAGAGGACTGACAAGAAAAACACAAAAAGGAAAACATTGGACAGATGATTGCTGTCATGGAGCAAAGCAAAGCCAGATTGGTGCATAGAGAGTGCCTGGATCAGGGGTTTGTGCCATTTCTGACAAGGTGGTCTGGAGAATATGAGTAAGACAGTAACATTCATGTCCTTAGGGACATAGTGAAGGGGAGAGGCCAAGAAGGAACCATGCACGGCTCTGGCCTGGTAGACATGACAATGCTTCTGAACACATGGCCTGGACACATGGTCAGCATCAAGAATTATAAGAAGCCCTACCCTACAGGCCTCATCGAGAAAAGAGAGATGCCTCTATAAGGAACATCATGCAATGGGTGATGTTTGATTAAGAAGGACCTGAGAAGGAGAAACCAAAAGGGTGGCATAGATGAACATCAAAACTCCTGCCTTGCACAACAATTTCAAAACTGCAGCTAAAAAACAGAATGGCCATCATCCAGAACCACAGGAAAGTTGGCTGAGTGGAAATTCTATAACTAGAAGGAAAGAGAGAGGCTCACGGAAACTCAGAGGAGCTGCAAAAAGATTAGGTATGGAGACACATGGGTAGAGAGGATGGGCAGCAGAGTGCCTGGCTGGCTTCCTCTAGCAGGAAGGAGATGGAAACTCCCAACTGGACTGAACCCCAGTTTCGACTGCACTAAACCCCAGTTCCGGGCGAGACTCATATCAGGGGGAGTCTGGACTGTCATGAAAAGGGAAGAGTGCACGGAAACTTAGGAGAGTTGTGAAAGGCAGAGGTCTGGAGGCTGGAGGCGCATGAGCGTAAGTGTGCAAACAGAGGGCTGACTGCTAATTGTGCCCCTGACTTTCTCTAGCAGGAGGAAAACAGAACCTCACAACTGCACTGAAATCCAATTTTGACTGCACTGAACCACAGTTTCCGGCAAGATCCTGGGAACCCAGACTCAGGAGAGCCAGAAAGGCAGAGGTCTGGAGGCACAGGAGTATGACTGTGCACAGAGAGGGCTGCAGGGATCACTGAGGGACACTGAGACTCAGGGGCCACATAGGACAGGGCTGACAGGAAACCAAGGCTGTTTGCACAGCCCTGAGACTCCCCCCTCCCCCATCCAAGCTGAACACAGAGGCTTTTGCATTTTGCAAGTCTTATATCATAAGGCTGACTCCAGCACAGGAGTTCTCCCAGCATAGACACAGCTGATCTTTACAACCAATTGGCCTGGAGGTCAAATACCCCAGTGATACCAACAATAATCAAGACTTAACTACAAGGCTGTACACACAGTCCACAAGAAGTGCACCAAGAGAGTCCACCTCAGGTAACTGGGGAGGCTGAGCCATTGGAATCTATAGGACACCTAGCACACAAAGCCACTCTATCAATTCAGAGAAGCAACCAAATGTGGAGACAAAGAAACAGGTCACAAATGAAAGAAATGGAGGAAAACAAACAACTGTATATAGAGTTCAAAACCATGGTTATAAGTTTTTCAAGAATTTCTAGAAAAGGCTGAAAAATTTAGCAAGACCCTTGAGGATTTGAAAAAGGACCAACTAGAAATTAAACATACACTGACTGAAATAAAAAAATAATATAGAGAGCACCAATAGCAGACTAGAGAATCACAAGAATCAAGTCAAAGATTTGAAATATGAAGAAGCAAAAAACACCCAACCAGAAAAGCAAAAGGAAAAAGGAATCCAAAAATATGAAGATAGTGTAAGGAGCCTCTGGGTCAACTTCAAGGGTACCAACATCCGGATTATGGGGGTGCCATAAGAAGAGAGAGAGCAAGATACTCAAAACCTATTTGAAGAAATAATGACTGAAAACTTCCCCCACATGGTGAAAGAAATAGACTTACAAATCCAGGAAGTGCACAGAACCCCAAACAAAAAAATCCAAAGAGGACCACACCAAGACACATCAAAATTAAAATATCAAACAGAGAATATCAAAAGCAGCAAGAGAAAATCAGTTAATTACATACAAGGGAGCACCGACATGATTGTCAGCTGATTTCTCAACAGAAACTATGCAGGCCAGATGGGAGTGGCAAGAAATATTCAAAGTGATGAATAGCAAGAACCTACAACCAAGATTACTCTACCCAGCAAAGCTATAATTCAGAATTGATGGGCAGATAAAGAGCTTCACAGATAAGAAAAAGTTAAAGGAGTTCATCAGCACCAAACCAGTATTATATGAAATGCTTAAAGGTATTCTTTAAGAAGAAGAAGAAGAAGAAAACGGTAAAGATAAAAATTATAAACAACAAATACATATCTATCTACAAGTGAATATAAATATCAAGTAAATAAAAAATCTGATGAACAAAATAAATTGTTGAATATAATAGAATCAGGGGCATAGAAATGGAGTGGACTGCCAATTCTCAGGGGAAAAGGGGTGGGGGGGTGCAGGGAAAGACTGGACAAAAATCATACACCTATGGATGAGGACAATGGGGCAGGGGAGGTAATGGCAGAGGGAGGTGTGGGAGCTGGGTGGAGGGGAGCTATGAGGGAAAAAAGAGGAACAATTGTAATAATCTGAACAATAAAGATTTATTTTAAAAAAAAAGAAGAAGAAGGACCAGAGCCTAAGAGGCGTTTTGGAAGGGAAGCAGAGTGCAGGCACCCACTCTCTGCACGGATCCCTGCTGCCCCATCCTTGTGGGTGCCGTGAATGCCTCTTGGGAGTGATCAGAGTCAGTGGGCTTTGGGTACGTCTCAGTCACCGGAGCTTGTTAAAGCAGCCCTCGGGGCCCAGCCTCGCAGCTCTGCCTCTACGTCTGGGCTGGGGCCCACAGGTAGCATTTCTACCATGTTCCCAGGTGTTGCTGCTGCTGACCCACAAGCCACGTGGTGGGAGGCACTGCTCTCCTGGTACTCGCATGGCTCCCAGCGCCTCCTCTTCTTCCCTGGCTCTGCCCTCTCTGCAATGGCTGCTTCCTCTACCATTTTCCCTACAAAGTCCAGCTGCGAGCCAGTTCCTCCAGAAACTCGCCCTATCTCTCCAAGGCTGAGTCCTCAGTGCCCGTCCTGAGAATCCCCCTCCCACCGTCACTGCATCTACTACTGAGCTCAACCTACCTCTCTGGATCGGAGCCCTTGAGGGCTGTTCCTCCAGTTCCTGCTCCCTGGTATGTGTTCCTCTGGCCTCACCTTCTCCCGGCCGTGTGTGAGGGAGGCCCTTCTGCAGGAGAGTTCCCACCTGCTCCTCCCCGGGCTTTCCTCACCATCCCAACCCCATCTCATCCTGAGCTCCCTGGCTCCTCTGAACATTCTGGTTCCAGCAGGTTCGGGCCCACTGTTGTACTGACAGCTGGCCATCAAACAAGTTGAAATTCTTTCTCTGAAAAAGCAATATGCAGTTTGAAGTTTTTAAAAGGGTGGTTGTACTCAGAGGCTCAAATATAAGCAAAATTAAGCCCCAGAATGGCAATGCACACAGGGGTCCGTCAAAGGGCCAGGAGGCCCAGCGCTGGGATCCTCCAGCTGAGTGGCTTTGGGCAAGTCACTCTGTTCCTTCCTGCAGCAAGGGAGGGGACTGGATACTTGATCTCTAAGATGCTTTCCAGCTCTCAGATTCCAAGATTATAGAATCCAAGTGCATCTAGATGCTAAGCTGGGATACTCAGACTTCTAGCATGGAACTGCCAGGTCTAATGGGCAATTTGCTTTTCCTGTGAGCTGTTTTCTAGTTTTATCTCTGCATGTGGAATAAGAGGCAACTCCCTAAAGACTCCAGGTGAATCAGTGATCAAGGTAGCTGCAGAAGGAAATGCCAGAACTAAACTGTAACACACAGAAAAAGGTGTATAGACAAGGGTTTCAATCAGCATCACTACTGTGTGGCTTTCAGCAAATTATTTAACTTCTCTGCACTTCAGTTTTTCCAGATGTAAAATGGGAGGGGGAAAAAAACCCAGTATCTACTTTATAAAACTACTATGAGAATTAACAGAAAAAATTTACCAGCAAATACCTAGTACAGCACAGATGTTCAGCAAGTGTTAGCTCTGCTCCCTCTGGACCCTTTCAGTCCGTCTCTGCTGCCAGGCTGGCCCCTAAATGAGGAAGGCATTTTTTAACTCTGAACCCTCAAGTCCTTCTGAGGAGCTTCTGGCCACTCCTATGGCCTTGCTTGTCATTCATCCATTCAATCTATGTTCATGGAGTTTTTGCTGAGTGGCAGATATGATGAAAAGAGTAAGTACAGATAGTTAAGGCACAGTCCCTGGCCTCAAGGAACAAGAGCTATGCTTTAGTTCGGGATGGAGACAAATCAGCAACTATAATATGGTGGGTTAAATGTTCCCAGGGCTAAGCAGTGGGTCTAAGCAAATTGGGAAGGTCAGAAGAGATTTCTGGGGCCACGTTGATTTCATAAGGGAGAGGAGTATTGGCTTAGCTCAGTGGCGACAGGGAAGAGAATTCTGGGAGGAGGGAAAATGAATCTGGAGAGGGGATCAGGATCATATTATCAAAGGTCTATGTCCTACAATATGGAGTTTAGTCTTTAACTTAAGAGGCACTACAAGGTTTTAAGCAGGGGAGTGGCAGGATCAGCATTGTATTTATAGAGGCCACTCTTACTGCTGTGCAGAGAACTGATGAATGGGCAGGCTGGCAAAACTAGGAGAATGGAGAGCAGTCTGGAGAGCTGGTCCAAAATGATGCCACTGAAAGTGGTGACAGTGAGGAATTTGAGAGGCGTATACAGGGTACTATCTACAAAACTCAGCAATGAATTGAATGACAACGTGATAGACAGAGGAATCAAGAATGATGAGATTGCTGGCCTTGTCACACCCATGAGTACTGATATCATTAACTGAGAGGAAGAACACAGGAGAGAAGGGGCAGACTTGTGGGGAAGAGGGGAGGGCGGGCCTGAGCGGTAAAATCAGTTTTAGGAGAGACAGGGCATGTAAGGCTGGAGGCAAGAATTGTTAAAGGTGAGGGACACCTGACCCTACTCACATATTGCAGAGAAGGAACCAATAGAGGAAAAGGGGGGCTGGTAATCCGTGGCATGAAGGCTCTGGAAGAGAATAAAGGGCATGTGACCCAAAGCAGGTGGGAGATGACAGCGTAAGGCCATCTCGCCTCTTGGGATGGCAGGAAGGAGGCAGCCACAGGCATGCAGACCCCTCAGGTCTTTCTTGCCCCAGAGACATGCCCTTCCCCTCACCCACTGCCTCCGATCCATGCGGTTGGTCCTCATGGAGTCCCGCAGCCAGCTGGTAAGTTAGTTCTTCCATTTAGTGAGGCCACCTGGAACAAATAGGGGGCCTTGGCTAAGTACAAGTGCTTCGATTGCTCATCTGTGACATGGAGACAGAAAACTCAAAGGGTGGGTTGTCAGGACTCGGTGACGCCATGTCTGAACCTGTGAACGTGCCCAGAAGAGTGCCCAGCACACAGGACGCTGTCCTCCCTGTTAGCTGGTCTCTTCCCAGGCTCTGGTGTGCGCTGTGTGCTGAGGACGGGCTCACCTGGGGACCTCGTTCACCTGGGGACCTCCAGGGGCGCCTCCTCCTCAGAGCAGGCTTCCTGTTTGTCAGCCCCTTTCAAAGCCGGAACTCCTTTCTCAGCTGCCCATTAATGTCCCATTTCCAATTTTCTGTTCCTTTGCAAATTCACTTCCACAATACAGGGCACCCAGGGGTAGCCTCTTTGAACTTGAATCCTATCATTCCCAAATACATTCTTATTTTTAATCGCTATAATCCTGGGTTTGAAGCGCTAAATGCAGTGGCCTCTGACAATAAAAGGACTCTGCTTTGCCCCAGTGAACTCTCCAACTCTTGGGGTGCCTCTGCTTCTCCTTTACACACATTTATCTCCTTTCACTCCCTGCAGCCTGGCTTCAATCTCATGAGTATGTGTGGAGTGGTCAGTGGTCGGTTCTCCCCCAGCGCGGAGCGCTCTTTATTTATATTCAAGTTTATGTTTCTCAATGGACAGGATTCAGCTTAGCTCTCAGGTTCTCCTTCCACAGAAGATCCAGCCACTCCGTGTTCTGCGAGTGTTGTTTGTTCTAGGTCAGCAGTCCTGTCGGCCTCTGTTGCCCCCCGTGGCCAGTGCCAGGCCCAGGGAGGCGGCCATCAGGATGGAGGGTGTCCTGGAAGCTCTGGGACTTCTGGCCCATCATGCCCGTCAGGACCCAGGGGGGAAGCAGGAAGCGGAACATTCCAATGGGCGGGAAAAGCCATCCTCATTTACTAGCTGTATTTAGACTCTAAATGTAGTAACTTTTTAATTACTTACTCGCTAAGAGCCCATTTTCAGGGAAGTCACGATGACCCTGGATCCTTGGTGAGTGATGAAGTGGAGAGGGCATGACTGCTCAGCCCCCTGGCAAGTGAGACGACCAGATAACAGCGCTCCTGGCTGACTGCACCCTGTGGTCTCCCATCTCCTTTAGGAGGAAATCCGGAGTCCGGCCCAAGCTGCCCCGCCCGCAGTGTCAGAGCGCCCCTGGCCTTGTGCCTCCCCTCACACCTGCCTGAGGCTTCTGCATCCTCTGGGGCCTCTGCCTGGGCAACTGGAGGACCCCCAAATGATACCTGTACTTTGCAGGATTTTACAGGATTCATTATTATCAATAATCGCTATTACTTATTGAGTGCCACCCACCTTGTTAAGGGTTGACTATGCATTCCCTCAGTTAATCCTCACCATGACTTTATGAGCTGGTACTGTTGTCCCCTGGGTAGAGTGAGAAAGCAGAAACGTAGACTGACATCACTCACAGGTAGTAAAGGTGCAACCACAACTGGAATTTTAACCACCTCCTCATTTCCTCTCCACTGAGTGCCTAGTTAAGGGACGCTTTTCCTGCCCAATACATGTGTTGTTCCACCCCCACCCTAAGTAACTGAAGCATGTTCGTTCCCTTAATTTGGGTATTTGCTTTTTAACCAGAGTTTTGGTTTTTACATTTTTCCATCATCTGGTTCAGGGTTGCCCAGGAGCTTCCAGGAGAGGAATGGGGGAGAAGGGTGTATGCAATCCTCAGACCACCTCACATAGACCGGATCCCGGCAGGAACACCCCAGCAAGCCTGGTCTGCAAGGCCACAGGCTGGTAGAGCTCCCTGGAAATCTAACTCTCTTGGTTCCCTCATGGGAGCCTTGTTGCTGCAGAATTTCTAGGTCCCCGGTTTCAGCGGGGAGCAAACAGGCTTGATGGTTGAGCTCACGAAGAAGAGAGGGATGTGAATGGTCAGTTGCCCGACTTTGACAGTCCCATTCGAATCTGTCCACTTGCATCTCTTTTTCCTGATAAGCTCACACACTAAAGTAAGCCGCTGAACGGCCTGCTTCCAGCGAAGCAGAAGGTGGGGGAGAGCTGGGGCCTGCGTGGTGCTGTGGCTGTGGGGCACGTGCCAGAGAAATGCCGCTCAGCATTCACCTCGAGGTTAACCCCACCGGCCCTGGTGTCGCCTGGGCGGGGCCCTGGGCCTGCTCGGGGGAGCAGGAGCCTTGGTGGGAGGCCACAGTCCTGTGATGGTGCTCCTGACTCCTGTGCACTGCCTATTTCCCCAGAAAACCCCCTGCATCCGTGAACAAACTCTTCTTAAAAAGAGAAAGACGGAGTAGAGGTGTTGTTATTTCTAATTAAAAAGGCTTTTAGGGACAGGAAAATATGCAATTTTCTTGTATGCAAATTAGAATGAGTTGTACCAAAGCAGGTTCTGCTTAGCATTGGGCTAAGTAAGAGCTTTGCCTCCATTGTCTCCTTTGACATTCCCACAGTCCTGTGAAGCACGTACTGCTGGACAGACGATGGCCCAATGACTTGAGAGATGCAGGGACTTGCCCAGGGTCACATGGCTACACGCAGCATAACTGCTACTATAGGTTTGCAGTGGCAAAGGAGCCTTGGCAACAGTGATGTCTGAGCAAATATGGGGAGGGCCTGTGACTCTGATCATCATCAGCTTCTGCTGGGAAATGTGCCTAGAGAAATGCTAGAAACAGTGAATGCCATCTGCTTGCTTTATCTCAAATCACTTACTCACTCACTCACTCACTCACTCAACACAGGCACTTACCCTGCATGGGGTCTAGATACTAGAAATAAGCCCTAGTTCCTGTCTGACCAAATAATGGCTGCCATTGTATGGAAGGTCAAACACTGTAAATGCCAAATTCAGCAAAACTTTCCCTGGTGGATCTCACTTCTTTGTCCTAAAAACTCCTAACACTGGTTTTTGCTTTTAACATGCCTTTATTCTATGGGCTTCTGACTTTGGTTGGCAAATGTTTATTGTGTGAGTAATCCTTTCCATGCTTCCTGAACCCATATAGACTGCAAACTTTCTGGGAGTAGAGGTTCTGTACTTATCAGCCACTCAGTAAACATGCTGTGGGGTCATGCAAATCTTTTCTGATACCTAATACTTTCCCTCATAGCATCAAAATGCCCACCCTTCAGGAGATCATCAGTTTCATTGAGTTGCATGCTCTCCTTTTTCCTATCACTTTTTCCCCCCTCTGGGATCTAAAGAATAATAATGTATAAGACGACTTGAAATTAAACTTTCAGTTTTCTGTTCCGTAAACCCAAGAAAATTAGGAATGTTTTCCAGAGTTACATTAGCTATAAGAATTTGTTTCCAAACTCTATATGTGCTCTCTCTCTCTCTCTACACCCCCACCCCTTCTTTCTCTTGCAGTCTCTCAGGTCACAGTATGATTTTTCCAAATTCATATGGGCTCCCTCTGGGCTGTGAACAAAATCTAGGGGACTGAGGGAGATCATTGCCCCCCACCTATTATTCCTTAGGGTTCCCAGGCCCTGGCTATGGGAACCCAAGATTCATTAAGTACTGCCTAAAGCTAGAGGTTTGGAGAAAGAGACGGGAACGCTGTAGGAACTACTAATAAACCAGCTGCCAGTTTGATGACCATAGTACAGAGCCCATAGAGGGCTAGCCCTGGGGCAGGAAAGGCCGAGGTGAAATTGTAAGAAAAAGAGCTCCCTTCCTCCCTGGGCCGAGGGAGCCATGCCCATTGGCTATCCTCCAGCCCAGTGTGACCTTGGAGCTGGAACTGCGCAGCAAGGGAGGAGCCAGCTGGTGCCTGGTACCTGGCCAGGAGGCCCAGCACCCCAGTGGCATCACAGGGGGCTCTTTTGGGCCCTTACACATTTGATTGCTGGTCAGACTGGCCTGGCCTCAGAAGGAGGCCCTGTGAGCACCTCCTTTGAGGGAACCTGTGGAGGAGGACACAGAGCAGGAGCCCTTTGCTCCTGTCCCAGGATGGCTCTCAGGAGAGGTGTAACTGCCCCATCACCTTCCACCTAATTACAGGGCTCAATTCTTGGGTCATTCCCACTCTCAAGAAGGGACAGCACACCCCCCGGGCTGGTGCAACAGGCAGTTCACCTGCACCAAAGCCTCTCTCTACCTACTGTGCTAACTGGTATAAGATCCATACCCTCATACGCTTTCCCTCCGGACAACCGCTGTGAGGAGGAAGTGTCCTCTGAAAGGGTAGGTCTCAGCCCGCAATGTCTGGTGTGCAGATCCACCTGGAAGGCAGGAGGGTGTTGGGAAACAGAGGACTCCGCAGGAGTAAGTCTCAATGCGCAGGTGGGTTAGAAGAACCTGCAGCACCAGGTGTTCCCTACACTTTGAGGCAGGTAAAGGTCGGGGAGGAGAAAGTTTGCGAGGCAGGGACAGGCAGGGCACATTGCCCAGGGCAGGAGGGCCTGCGGGCTCTGGCTGAACTGGGAGCTTGTGTCCCATGTAAAGAGTCAGCCACTGACCCCTCCCAGCCTTGTGGTGCTGCATGGGGACATGAGCCCCTCCTGCCAGGTTTTTGCTATCTGGTTTTTGAGATTTTTTGTTTTATGGTTTTGTTTGTTTTAAGGAGAAGAACAGAACCAATCAGGTTTTTTTTTTTACATGTTGACAACGAATTTAATTATTTTAAACCCTGGGTGGCTCTACAGGGTATAGACAAAGTGAAATAGCTTTGGGCCCCATTTGGTTACTAGGGAACCCTGAAAAAAGAGTCCTCTCAAGGCCATATCTGCTTCCAGGGGCGCTGAAACACCACCCTTCCCAGCTCTAACACTTAGCATACAATTATTTAACCTGCAGGAGGCCCTTCCCAATCAATCAAGCCAGGAGCCAAGTGCAATATTGTCAGCCTTGTTATACCTCAGATCCATTGACCCTGAAAGCAGTTCAATCCATTCTTTTTTCTTTTTCTCCCTTTTAGCTAAAACAAAACAAAACAAAACAAAAAACCCACAAACAAAAAACACCTAAAATTGCAAATCTTTCCCCAGAAAGTTTCTCTGGAGAGGCAGCACTTAATTTTAGAGACCTTTGCTTCCAGGTCATTAGTCAGGAATGTTCCAGGTGGATCCCCAAGCCAACATGTTTTGAACTTGGACAAAAGCCCTGAATGACCTTGAGCAAGGTACTTTAGCCTATCTGATTTCCTTCTTCTTCTCGCTAAGGAAAACTATTGCAGTAGATGGGAAAGCACAAAACCAAGAGCTCTGATGGTTCATCTTTCAGACCCTTTGGGCCTCAGAGTCCGCCTATAAAAATTTTCCTGGAACAAGTCCAAGGCTCTTGGGGGCTGAGGATCTCTACCAGTCCTCTGCTCAGAGCATGCCCCTCTGTGGAACTCAAGAATGCCCCTTGGCAAAGTGTGAAATGGGTGATGTTTGAATTCTTTGAGCTTTATCCCACCTCCTGTTACCTGATGCCCCTAGCTGAACTCTCTACATGCTCCAGGGACACTTGATTCAACAGCCTGGTTGTTTTACTAAATGACATAGCAAGGTATATGTATACATACACATAAAGAAAATATTGTGTACATGTGAATATCATTTGTACCAAAAAGTACATAATGAATCTGTGCCCTCCCCCGCCTTTTTTTCAAGGTTCAGAAGGTACCAATGACTGCTTTTAGAGATCACATCCAGGACTTTCATGCTGAATGCCACTAAGTGTTTAGTGTTTGGAACTATCTCCTCATCCAGACTTGGAAGCAAGTTTATTTATTCAGCATAAAAGGAAGTATTTGAACTCACAGAGTGTGATTCTCTGCAACTTTTCAAAGCAGCAAGACTGGACAGACAAGTTTTAGGACAATAAAGCATATTTCTCTGTTCCGAGTGCCACCTTACTATTTAAAAGGGCCAAAAGTTTTGCCACCCTGAAGCTGCCTTTGGGGATATTGATTCTAAGCTGTTTATTAAGAAACAAAAGACTCAGAAAGAACTCTTTCCTTCCCTAGAGATTCAGATAGAAAACCCTCCTTTGGGAAGGCAATCTTAGGCTGTGCCTAAGCCAACTTTGAATTAAGTGTGGAAAATAGGAAGGCCTCAGGAAACAGCCTGTCCGTTAAATGCCTACCCCCCGTGTGCCATTGCTTCAGAGTTGCCCAAGAATGTGCCTGCCATGTGTGTTCCTCTCTTCCTCAACCAACTCACAGTAAATCACCCAGTCTCGTTTCTGAAATTTTCTCTTTTGTCCCCAAATGCCATACACACCCAATGTTGCCTCACTGTCTTTGGAGTTTTCGTGCTTGTGTGAATTCCCTGTGCACATGTATGAGAATTTGAATTTTCTCCTGTTAATCTGTTTCTGTTAATTTGATTATTAGCCCAACTAGAAGAACTTAGAAGGTGGGAGAAAAAAGTATTCATTTTGTTTAACCCATACACTATCTTAACTAGACAATTCAATTGTAGGTATATAGGAGATCAACATTAAAAAGGACATGAATTTCAGTGAATATAGATGATATATATTTAAATGATAAAAATGAGCCTTCCAACCGCCCCCCCCCCCAAAAAAAAGTTCCCTCTATTGCCTCTTCATTCAGTTTTGAACCACTCTTTCATGAAACTAAACGTGAAAACAATGTTTTGTGAATTTCACAATATTGCCCTTTTCCCATCCCACTCTTACGACTTGCCTGGGTTATACAGACCCAGCTGGCATTTTGTAATGACAGATTTGCACATGCACAAAAAAAAGAATTTAGGGCAAGAACAACATGGAGCTGGTAGGTACTCTAGGGCATGCATCACACATGGTTTATATTCCTTTCTTTCTACCCCTCCTCAAAGGACCTCCCTAAAGAAGATGTCAGAGAAATTGCTGAATCCGCAGAAGAACTAAACAGAGGGAAGTCCAGCAAATGCTTTAGTACCTGATGCATGAGAATTAGAATCAAACAACAGGCAGGTGGGAAGGCTGTCTGCAAGCTGAACCCCGGTTACTCCAGCTCTGGGCAGAGGCCACGGCAAGCTTCCTGCTCCTCACCCACGTTTGCTGTACTGGAGCTCCTTCCACAGACACTCTTTTCAGGGCACAGTTTCACCCTGTTCCCAGCTCACCCCTCTCTAAGAAGTGAGTGATTATCTGAAAGCCCCTCCGGGCTTCTTTTCTCCCAAGAAGGTGCTCGTTGATCACTTCCCTCTGGATTGTCCCCTAATACTTACAGCCTTGCATTATTCACTTTGAAGCTGCTCGTGGAGGAGGACCTGGTAGCATGAATTCCATTCAAGCTCTCTTCTAAGCCAGTGAACGGAAACCGGCACCATGCTACCTCACACACTGTTTTGTGGATGCTCAAAGCCTCCCATAATCCCTAGATTTTTTGTTTTTCTATTCTTAAGCATAACCCAGCATTCATCTACCTTTATTTATGCAGCTTGGGTTCTTTGTGACTCCTCTTTTTTGCCCTGATCCCTAGACAGTGGAGCAATTAGAACATGCTAATGTAACTTTTACACCTGTTGTTGTTCCTGGAGCTGGAAGCCAGTATGACCCGCTGTTACTATATGGGTTTTCTCCAACTCAGTGGTTCTCAACCTTCCTAATACCATGACCCTTTAATACAGTTCCTCAAGTTGTAGTGAACCCCAACCATAAAATTATTTTCGTTGCTACTTCATAACTGTAATTTTACTACTTTTAATGAGTCGTAATGTAAATATCTGTGTTTTCCAATGGTGTTAGGCTCTATAACAGCGGTTGTCACGACCCACAGATTGAGAACTGCTGCTGTAGAGCCTAAGACCATTGGAAAACACAGATATTTACAGTACGACTCATTAAAAGTAGCAAAATTACAATTATGAAGTAGCAACGAAAATAATTTTATGGTTGGGGATCACCACAACATGAGGAACTGTATTAAAGGGTCACGGCATTAGGAAGGTTGAGAACCACTGCTCTAGCTAGATGCATTCTCACCACATGGTTCTGTCCACAATGGGCAGCTCCTGGGAAAGACAAATCCAAATTTTCATTTTATTTCATAGGACTGTTTCGAGAAATTGAACTGGTCGACTGGCTGGAGTAAAGGACCCTGTATTGAAAGCATGTAAGTGACTTTCCAAAAGACTCCAGTGTCTTCCCTTCTCAGACATGTCACTGTCTTCCTCTCTGAACTCCATGCTAATATTACACCTATACAATCCTGCTGTGCTGTTGCTCTGTTCTTTTCTAGGTGAGAGAAACTGCAATGCAGGTACTTGTTCATTTACATATAGGCCATTTGCCAACGTTTAGCTCCCTGCTGTAACCAGATGCTGTTTGCACGTATCTACAAATTAGTGTCGAATATGGAATTTTATAGAACTTCTCCTTCAAAGTCCCAGGGAGACCCAAAGAATTGATTTTAGGACCCCAATTTGAGGTAGGGGAGTGATGGAGTATGCACGACAAAATTAAGTTTGAAGAGAATTGAGGTTGAAGTTAATAATTCATTGGTATAAAAAATATTCATTGGGTATATAAGTGCTGAATAAAACTGGAAAGTGGTTAAACTGGATCAGCAGACAATTAAGAACTTCAAGTCATGAAGACCCAAAAACTCTTTGAGAAAGAAATAAAAATTATCTGGAAATAGAAATTTTATTTTTTTTAATTTTAATTTTATTTTTTTCCACTTTTTATTAATGTATTATATATGTACATAACTTCCCATTCCCCCCCCAACACATTCTCATACATGCCCTCATCCCCCTCCCCCAGTGTCTTGCATCCATTGGTTATGCTTATATGCATGCATACAAGTCCTTTGGTTGATCTCTTATCTACCTCACCTCTCCCTAACCTTCCTGCTGTAATTTGACAGTCTGTTTGATGCTTTACTGCCTCTGTATCTATCTTTTTGTTCATCAGTTTATAATGTTCTTTATTATCCATAAATGAGTGAGATTATGTGGTATTTTTCTTTCACTGACTAGCTTATTTCACTTAGCATAATGCTCTCCAGTTCCATCCAGGTTGCTGCAAATGGTAAGAATTCCTTCTTTTTTATGGCAGCATAGAATTTCACTGTGTAGATGTACCATAGTTTTCTGATGCAGTCGTCTGCTGACAGGCACCTAGGCTGTTTCCAAATCTTAGCTATTGTAAATTGTGCTGCTATGAACATAGGGGTAGATATATCCTTTCTGATTGGTGTTTCTAGTTTCTTAGGATATATTCCTAGGAGTGGGATTACCGGGTGTAAATGGGAGTTCCATTTTTAGGGGTTTTTTTTTTTTGAGGAAACTCCATACTGTTCTCCACAGTAGCTGCACCAATATGCATTCCCACCAAAAATGCATGAGGGTTCCTTTTTCTCCGCATCCTCACCAGCACTTGTCATTTGTTGATTTGTTGATGATAGCCATTCTGGCATTGTGAGATGGTACCGCATTGTTGTTTTGATTTGCATCTCTCGGATAATTAGTGACTTTGAGCATGTTTTCATGTGTCTCTTGGTCTTCCTTCTGTCTTCTTTCGAAAAGATTCTACTTAGGTCCATTGCCCATTTTTTTTATTGGATCATTTATCTTCCTTTTATTAAGTTGTATAAGTTGCCTGTAGATGTTGGAGATTAAACCTCTGTCAGTGATAACATTTGCAAATATGTTCTCCCATACAGTGGACTTTGCTGTGCAAAAGCTTTTTATTTTGATGTAGTCCCATTTGTTTATTGTCTCTTTAGCTTCCATTGCCCTAGGAGCAGTATCAGCGAAGAAATTCTATCGTCATATTTCTGAGTTTTGCTGCCTGTGAATTCCTCTAGTATTTTTATGGTTTCCCATCTTATGTTTAAGTCTTGTATCCATTTGGAGTTTATTTTTGTGGATGGTGTAAGTTGGTGGTCTAGTTTCGTTTTTTAGTTTGTTTGTTTGTTTTTTTGCATGTATCTGTCCAACTTTCCCAACACCATTTATTGAAGAGACTGTCTTGACTGCATTGTATGTTCATGCCTCCTTTGTCTAATATTAATTGGGCATAGTGGTTTGAGTGGATATCTGGATTCTCTATTCTATTCCATTGGTCTATATGTTTGTTCTTATGCTAGTACCATGCTGTTTTCAGAACAGTGGCTTTGTAATACAGCTTGAAATCTGGTATTGAGATCCCATCTACTTTGTTCTTCTTTCTCAGGATTGTGGTGGCTATTTGGGGTCTTTTTTTGTTCCAGATTAATCTTTGGAGAGTTGGTATTTTAATGGGGAGTGCATTGGATCTATAGATTGCTTTGGATAGTATGGGCATTTTAATTATGTTGATTCTCCCAATCCATGAGCATGGTATGTTCTTCCATATGTTTACGTGTTCCTCTATCTCTTTTTTCAGTGTCCTGTAGTTTTGCGCATATAGATCTTTTACCTCCTTAGTTCATTTTATTCCTAGGTATCTTAATTTTTTTGGTGCGATGGTAAATGGGATTGCTTTTTTAGTCTCTCTTTCTGTAAGTTCATGTGTATAGAAATGCCATAGTTTTCTTGGCTTTAATTTTGTATCCTGCTACATGGCCAAATTCATTTATTAAGTGTATTAGTTTTTTATGGTGTCTTTCACCTTTTTTATGTACAATATCATGTCATCTGCAAATAAGGACAGCTTTACTTCTTCTTTTCCATTTTGGATGCCTTTTATTTCTTCTTCTTGTCGAATTGCAATGGCTAATACTTCCAGTACTATGTTGAACAGGGGTAGTGAGAGTGGGCATCCCTGTCTTGTTCCTGTTTTTAGAGGAAATGGTTTTAGTTTTGCCCATTGAGTATGATGTTATCTGTGGATTTATCATATATAACTTTTATTATGTTGAGGAATGATTTTTCTATTTGCACCTTGCTGGAAGTTTTTTTTTATCAAGAAATGATGTTGAATTTTGTCAAATGCTTTTTCTGCATCAATTGATATGCTATATAATTTTTATCTCTTACTTTGTTTATGTGATATATCACATTTATTTATTTGCAGATATTATACCATCCTTGCATTCCTAGGTTAAATCCTACTTGGTCATGGTGTATGATCTTTCTGATGTACTGCTGAATCCTGTTTGCTAGAATTTTGTTGAGGATTTTGGTATCTATGTTCATGAGGGATATTGGCCTGTAATTCTCTTTCATTATATTGTCTTTATCTAGTTTTAGTATTGGGGTGATGCTGGCTTCATAGAAGGAGCTTAGAAGTGTTCCTTCTTCTTGAATTTTTTGGAATAGTCTGAGGAGGATAGGTTTTAATTCTTCCTTGAATGTTTGGTAAAACTCCCCTGTGAAGCTGTCTGACCCTGGGCTTTTGTTTGCTGGAAGCTTTTTTGATGACTGCTTCAATTTCTCCCATAGTTATTGGCCTATTGATATATTTATATTCTTCCTGATTGAGTTTTAGAAGGTTATATTTTTCTAGGAATATGTCCATTTCCTCCAGGTTGTCCAATTTGTTGGAATAGAGTTGTTCATAGTATTTTTTAACAATCCTTTGTATTTCAGTGGGGTCTGTTGTTATTTCACCTCTTTCATTTCTGATTTTGTTTATTCTCTTTACTTCTTGGTGAGCCTGACTAGAGGTTAATCAATCTTGTTTATCCTTTCAAAGAACCAGATCTTGGTTTTGTTGATCTTTTGTATTGTTTCTTTGGTCTCTATGTCATTTATGTCCACTCTGATCTTTATTATTTCCTTCCTTCTGCTTACACTGGGCTTTTCTTGTTGCTCTCTTTCTAACTCTTTGAGTTGTAGGGTTAGGTAATTTATTGCCATTGTTTCTTGTTTTTTGCAGTAGGCTTGTAGAGCTATGGACTTCCCTCTCTGGAAATAGAAATTTTATATTTCAACTCTTCTCTTCCCTTCCCTTTTTTTTTTTTAATGTTCTCAAATAGGATTCTTTTATCAGAGGCATCAGTAAAGCCTGATGGAGGCATCATGGGAGAAGAGTCAATCCTGTAATGCTATATAAGATTACAGATGAGGAGGAGAGGAAATGTGTGGTCTCTTCCTTTGTGGCCCTGCCCACTAGATCCTGGGTTGTGTGTTGTTGTTTTAAGGGACTAAGAAACTATATCAAGAAAAATCAACAGGACTATAATTCCAAAACCTCATTTTTGAGGTCAAATAACTTACCAAGACCCTGCCACAGAGTAGATACCCTGTGTTAGCTGAATTCTATTAAAATGTGTATTATCTATTATCACAGAGAAGTACTAACTTAAGTATCAGAATTAGGAAACATTCTAATAATGCTAAAATAGAATGAAGAATGAGCAAGTCACTTAAGATTTAAAAGTATTATTTATAAATTTGTTTAAAAACAAATTAGTGTAGAAATTTATTTTTAAAAATAGTGTACAAGTAAACTAAAAATGAGCTTAGATCTTCTGGTCCATGGTCGGGGGAGAGAAGGAGAATCTTATGTATATCCTTGGAATTTCCTGACATGTAATCTTCAAAAGAAATTAGCTGTGAATGGGCCACATTTTCAAAATTTTGATAAAATGTTTTAGGGCATATTTGAAAAGGACTTCCCATTTAATGGACCATATCCTTTCTATAACATTTCCAGCTAAATGCTTTCTTCCTGACCCCCCCTTTTAAAAAAAAAAAAAGCACCACATACAATTTCAAGGAAGCATTATTTTAAGACTCAAGTTTATACCAGTTAACAAATTTTCTGAGAAGATATAAACTTCAGACATTCAAAAAAGCTTAATGTAATCACATTTTAAAGGACACTTAAAGTTAATATTATAGTTTGCAAAAGATAAATTCCTAATTTGGTCCTATTTTGTTTAAATTTACCTCCTGAGATGTTTTCAATTATTTCAAGAGATTGTAGAATCCACTCTCAAAGTAAAAATTAATTTAAATTTATTTTAAAATAATTTAAATAAACATTAGTAGACAACATGTAGCACTTGGAATGGAAAGAAGGGCTGAGGGTTTTGTTAACTCTAACAATAAACACTAAGGGTTTAAAATGACTGAACATTAAGCAGCGTTTTTCTGGTGACTGTCATGCCTTCCCTCCCCCCCGCTCAATCTTATGACTGATCAACGGAAGGTCCCTGTCTTACACTTCAATAACACCATCCTTACTCTATATACATCTCTGCTCATAGTAAATTCTCACAAAAATATAGAACATAATAACTTGGATACTCTAACATGCTTAGAATACAGAAATTTTAGGAAAATGCAAAGAAGCTGCTATGGACTGACTGTACCCACCCCCACTCCCCACCCCCAAAATAAAATTTATATTTTGAAGCCCAAAACCACAATGTGATGGAATTTAGAGGCAGGGCTTTGGGAGGAAATTGGGATCAATTTAGTTTCTGAGAATGTGGTTCTCATGATGGGATTAATGCTTTTAAAAAATCCTGGCTGGTGTGGCTCAGTTCATAGAGCTTTGCACCAAGTTGTCCCATGTCCCAGGTTACTGGTTTGATTCCAGGTCAGAGCACATGCCCAAGTTGTAGGCTTGATCCCCAGTAGGGATCATACAGGAGGCAGCTGATGGATGTTTGTCTTTCACATGCATGTTTCTCTCTTTTCCCCTCTCTCTAAATTCAATAGAAACATATTAAAAAATTTTTAAACAAATAAAAATAAACAGAAGACATGCACACATGTCTTCCGCCCATGTGTGCATACAAGCAGCAAAGAAAGGTTATGTGAGGACCTAATAAGATGGCAAACAGGGAAGAGGGCCTCCTCATGAACTCCATCAGCTGGAACCAGGATCTTGGACTTCCCAGGCTCCAGAATTGTGAGAAACAAGTGTCTGTGTTTAAGCTACTCTGTCCGGTCTATGATATTTTGTTATAACAACCAGAGCTGACTGAGACAGAGGCCCTCACAAACCAGCTGATTTTACCGACTGGGCTTAGAAATTGTACAGAAGAAATTATCATCTTTATATGTAGTAGGCAGACCCTATTTGTTAATGTCATTACTTACCCAGACCCAAGTAGATCTCTACTATGATTGTCAAGTCTTTATTGATCACCTACTTATTCTGGGCAAAGGTCAAATTCCAACTGTATGAAAGCTCTCAATTTTTAAACCCTAAGTCTCTAGGAAGAAAATCCTAGCTTGGAAGATCAGCAGGCTTTCAACAGCTGTGACTCCCCACACTGCTGTCTTGGACCTTCTAGGTTACTTCTTTTGCTTACTACTTGGGGAGTATACATGAAATCTTGGCACAGTACTCCAAGTGCTAACTTTTTAAAAAATAATAGGATAACATAAATATTAAATAAGTTAGCATTTGCTAGAGTCTCAAAGGAGGGCACCAATAAAGGTATTTGATATAGAATTTCAGAGGAGAAAATAGTCAAGTTAAATTCCAAAAAGGAAGAAACAACGCAAAAATAGCCATCCAGAGGCCAGGTAAGAGCTTGAACCAAAATAGTAGTGGCGATGATGAGAGTGTAAAAAATAATATAAACATGACCAATCCAAGTGGGGTCAGAGCTACCATCCCAGAGGAACTGCCTTGTACATCTTATTCCTCAAAACTTTGGAATGTTCAAACTGGACAAAATAAATTTAGACTGGGCCTAAAACAGCATTGTGTGCGAAGCTAGCAAGAAAACAAACATGATGACTATCTACTGGAAATAATTCTTTAGAGTTATCATCACTATGTTAGCTTATTTGCACCTACAGAAATTTATTCCTTAGCTTCATACCCATAGAAATGTCATTGTTCTCTTTCCCTTTCTCAGAAATACCTCCAGCCTTCACCTCCTATTCAGAACACTACTTCTTGGGTCTATACCTGAATCAGCTTCCCAAACTGCTATTTAAAAAAAAAAAAATCTCAAACTCTTGTTGCTTCTCACTTTGGCCTTTTATCTTTAGGTTAATAAGAGCAAAGAAGAAAGAAGAGACATTAACAGATAATAGAGATATTCAAAGACCCACCAAGTCTTAGTGACTGAGTGGATGCTAAGGGTGGTCCTAGGAATCCACAAAGGTTGAGATTTTGAATCTAAGAGACTGAACTGTATGTACCAACTGGGTATGGCAATCAGAGGAAAGAGCCATTGGTAGATCGGGGTGGGGGGTGAGGGGGTGATGTGGATGTGGACGAATCTGACTTTTATCTGTTGAGTTTGAGGTGACAGTCAAGTTTATAGTATATCAAAAGGCCAGCATTAGTGAAATCTGCTTTCCACGCTGTGGTGTTCCTTGGTTCACCATAGCCTTTTACACTTGGGCTGAGCAGATCCAGATGTGAAGTTAACTCTTGACTAACTGAGCACCTGAACTTTAACAGCTAGTTAGCTACAGAAAGCAAAAATGAAAGGAGAGGCTTTAAAATAAAAACGGGTCCCCACCAAAATGTTTAAGCAGTACTTTGTGAAAGTGTGGCAATTTCTGCTTAGAGAATAGATCACTCCTGTGGTCAACCTCTACCTATTCCCTAAGTGAAGAGCTAGGAGAGCTAGGTGTCATTAGCAAATGCCCAAATTGAGAAGCCATTTACCAGGAAGTGTGTCCTAGCAGTTCCTAAGAAAGCAGCTGAGTTTTGGAGCAGAAGCCACAATCCCTTTATCATATAATAAGTACTTTCCCAGAAAGCTGCGCATGTTTGCATATCTAAATTGCTACCCTGTTATTTCAATGAGGCTTTGTTTTGAAATAAATGAATCTGAACTAAAAACCGGAAACCAACAACCTAAGACATTACTTCTATTTTGACTATATTAACAGGATGCATGCTTCTTTAAAAAGAAATATTTGAGCCCTGGATGGGTGGCTTTGTTGGTTAGAGAGTCATCCTGTTCACCAAAGGGTGTGGGTTTGATTCACAGTCAGGGCACATACCTGGATTGTGGTTCAGTCTATAGTTGGGGTAAATATGGGAGGTAATTGATCAATGTTTCTCTCTTAAATCAATGTTTCTCTCTCTCAAAGTCAATAGAAATATATCCTTGAGTGATGATTAGTATCTACCTATGTATATTTGAAAAGCATTCCAAACACAGAGAAGGTTAGAGAAGATAAAATATCAAATACTTATAGATGTACCACCTGATGCAACAAATGCCATATTTGCTTCAGTTTTTAAAGGGAAATTAAATATTTGATGTTTCTTCTCTACCTTCTCAGGTTCCATTCCCTTCCCTTGTTTCTCAAGGGTTATTGCTATTCCAAAATTGGTATTTTTTCCTGTGCCTGTTTACTGCATACATATGTCCAAATATGTATCCTGTAATATTATTTTACTAGAGGCCTGATGCACGAAATTCATGCACGAGTAGGCTTTCCTTTCCCCAGCTTCTAGTACTGGCTTCCCTCTGGCACCCGGCACCTGGGCTTCCTTCACAGCTCTGCTTTGTCAGGAAGATCGTCCGGAAGGACATCTGGTCTAATTAGCATATTATGCTTTTATTCTTATGGATATGTTTATAATTGCACATAAATCAATACCACATTGTATTTACCATTCTCTGTGTTATTTATATATTTTGCAGCGTGCTTACCCATTCTGCCACTAAAGGACATTTAAATTGTTTCCAGTTTTTCTCTGGAACATCTGAATTCTTTCTTAGCCAAAACTCAAGGACCCAGGTCTAACATCTGGTGCCATTCACATTTGTACAAGTTTTCCTTTGTGTGGGTGCTTTCCTAGAGGATCTTAGTAGATGTGGACTTGCTGGGTTTTAGGAAATGTACATCTATCGTTATCTTAACTATTCCTCACAACGATTGCTCAAAGTACTCACCTCCTGGCACTGTGTAAAAGCAGCTGACAGTCCTCACTTGTTGAACATTTCAATTTTTGTCAACATAGGGGTGTTTTTATTTTTATTATCCAATAGTGAAGCTTGTTTCAAAATATCCAAGCTTTCCTGGGTCAGTTAGAAGTTTGTTTGCCTCTCATTAACTAAGACAGAGTGTTCCAGAAGGGCAATATATGAGTCAGGCAGAGAAAATTAAGTTAGGACTAAGAGCTCCTGGCAAAGACAGATCAATCTGAGATTAAGATAAAGCATACTTGAAGTTAAAATCAATGGGAAGGAATGAATGATTTTAAAAAATTGATTCAGAACAGGTTTACAGGTGTGCGGTAGAGCTCTTTCTTGAGCACCTTTCAGATCTTATCGCATAATACCTATGAGACCAGCTAGAAACTTCCAGGAATTACCAGTGAAACTATCCTCAGAGCTAGTGCCTGGACCTGCCCCTAAAGCTTGGTGATGGCAATAGATGGTGATAACCTGGGGCATTTGTAGTGGATCCTTTAGCATTCACCTGGGAGAAGAGAACATATATTTGATAGGAGGTGAACATATAGAAATCTGTAGTTCAATTTATTAATCTAAAGAACAGGAGATTGGCTTCTGTGCTGGGGGAAAAGTTGGGACTCAGATAAACAACTATTCCTAGTATAGTATCAGGTATATTGGGTATTTAGTAAATTCATAACTGTAACAAACTAGTTGAGTAGCTACTACATTCCAGGTATTGCAGCAAGTTCTAAGCATACAGCAGTGAGGAATTAGACCAAACCTCAACTGTCCAAAAACTCACATTCTAGCCCAGGCTGGCGCAGGTCAGTGGTTAGAGTGTCGGCCTGAGTACCCAGGGTCACAGGTTTTGATTCCTAGTCAAGGACATGTGTCTGGGTTGCAGATTTATACCTGGTCCTGGGGGTGAGGGGAGTGAGAGGGATGGTGCATTTGAGAGGCAACCAATCGATGTGTCTCTCTCCCATCAGTGTTTCTCACTCTCCCTTCCCTTCCCCTCCTCCTATCTATTCTTTCTGAAAATCAATGGAAAAAAATACCCTCGGGTGAGGATTTAAAAAAATTTTTTTAAAAACTCATTCTAGAAGGAGGTGACAAACAACAAATAACTAATCCACCATCTGGTGTGTCAGGTGATAAATGCAACTGAGAACAGGCAGGGTTAAAAGGGGTAGAATGGGGATGGGCCACTCAGCCAATGCTGCTTGCTCCTGCTCATTTCCGGGCGACCTTGGGGATCATCTTCCGAGTCACTGAGGTCCCAACTTCCTTAAGTTGTGAAACAGGAAAAATAATAATGGAATTGTGCATGGTTTTACTTATTTGTGTGCTAAAATGCAACTTTAAACAGTCTTTCCAAACTTTGATTTGTTTAGAACTTTAAAGCAGAGAAAAAGGCAAGATGGCTGGAAAGCTTGCTGATTTAACATTGCCAAAATATTTGAAAGTTGTCCAAAATTATAGACGTTAGTGAAATGAAAAAGGACTTCATTGGGAAATTACACACACACACACACACACACACACACACACACACACACACACACACAACTATGTACAATAGAAAAGGCAAAGGACAGAGACTTAGGAGGCTCGGAAGGTAGTTTAGGCTCTATTTTTCCATAGCCGTGGAAATCATGCAGTCTCTGTGCCTTTCTGTCTTCTTGTCCATCAATTGATGTTAAGAGACCATCAGTTATACTTTTTGTCTCCCCAGACACTGCTACTCCGCTTTTGTTTTTGAGAACTGAAACACTGTTGTGTATATTTCTGTTATGATTCTTTTTTTTAAATATATTTTATTGATTTTTTTTTTACAGTGAGGAAGGGAGAGGTATAGAGAGTTAGAAACATTGATGAGAGAGAAACATCGATCAGCTGCCTCCTGCACACCCCCTATGGGAGATGTGCCCTTAATCGGAATGGAAACTGGGACCCTTCAGTCCATAGGCCAATGCAATATCCATGCCCTAAACCTTTAGGAACTCTCAACTGATCCTATGATAATGTCCAATCTTCTTAGCCTGACATTCAGTGCCCTTCATGGTCTTCTTTTTTAAATCTCACCAGTGAATTTTTTTTTATTGGTTTTAGAGAGATAAGAAGGGAAAGAGAGAGAAAAACATGGATGTGTGAGAGAAACATTGATTGGTTGCCTCCTATATGTGTTCCAACTGGGGATTGAACCCACAACCTAGGTATATGCCCTTTCTAGGAACTGAACCCACAACCTTGGTGTTTGGGACGATGCCCCAGCCAACTGAGTTACTGGGCTAGAGCCTGATTTTTTTTTTTTACATTTATGTTGGACTGTAACAACTTCCTTTTTAAATATAGAAGTCTCCTTTGCAATAAAATGCAGTCCTGCTCCTGCTCAATGTTTCTCTGGTCTGGGACAGAGAGAGAAAATCTTGACAACCTAAGGCTTCCAGGACTTTGAAAAAACCCTGATTCATTTCTTTCCTGTTGTTTCTTCATGCCTCACTTCTGGTGATGCTTTGAAAGCACATTGGTCACTATTCTGGTAAATATGTTAAAATGATCAATAACATGATATTATTGGAAAGTCACCAAGTCATTTCAAAAGTAAATGGAATGTTAAAGTTGCATGCCAAGATTTTTACTCAAGCATACCTTTTTAATCCTGTTTGAACCTCTTGATATAAATAATCTGTTATTGTTATAAAAATAAAGCTGCATTTTTTCAAACACCTTCATGCTTATTTCAACTTATCAAAAGGAGATAGATGGGCCTTAGAAAACAGTCCTTTTTTGAACAATCTTTTTAAAAAATGTTTTACCATGTCTAGTTTTCCAATGTCATCTTTTATTTTACATTAAAGAAAAATCTTCTTGCTTTATTAAAAAAAACATTTTTTCACTAGCTGGCCTCAGTTTTTGTTTTTAATATGATTGCAAGACCAGTGAGATGACAAAATAAACTGGTGCATTGTCTCGGATCAACCTCCGATGTCAAACCTTAAAAGAAAATAGCCCAGAATTCTGCAGATGAACTTATTTTTTGAGATTCTGTGGAGAAGTGATCTGTAAATAATTCCATTGCCCAGTGAATGCAGACTGGATTGTGAAAGATTAATTTCAGCCCTTGCAAAAAAGATCGGGAACATTTGCTTTTACTTACAATTTCTTCTTAGTGTTAACTTCCCCATAGAAAGATTAGTCATGACAGAGTCTTGAAATCTCCCTAGAGCCTTCAGAGAAGAGCTGACCAACTAGAACATGAACTCAGAACTACCCTCCTGCAGATCCCATATATATGCTTCAACCTTCACTTTCTACTATGAACAGATGCTCTATTTATTACAATCTGTGATATCTATCTGTGTTGATGACACCAACTTCTTTGTATGAAAACTCCCCTTCCTCACTATCACTGGTGTCAGCCTCACTGAAGCTCCCCTTTTACTTTTCTCTTCTATCTCTGCCACAGCCCCTTCCCCAGGTGTCTGAACCTCCAAGATGCCTCACTCTAATCCGTCCTGTAACCTCCTGCAGACTCACCTTCCCTGAACTCCCTTGCATCATGCAGTATCCATGCCCCAAACCTTTAAGAACTCTCAACTGATCCTATGACCATGTCTAGTCTTCTAAGCTTGACATTCAGTGCCCTTCATGCTCTGATACCAGTTTCAGAGCTTCTATACGCTCCTACTCTCATGCCCCTCCCCACTGTCCCTTGTCCCTGCCCATCTTCCAGGAGTGGACATTCTTCATCCAACTCATCCATATTTCAAGGTCCACCGCAAGCCACACTTTCAAAGACTATTACCTTCCTTGACCATTCTAATTCACAGTGATTTTCCACCACTTCTAAGAAACTTAGACTACCTATTGATTCACACACTTATACCGAAAATTGGTATGTGCAAGTACAGGTTTGTTACTACTTAATAGATGGAATCAAATCATAGAGGTGGAATTTACTTAAGATATCATTCAAGTCAATTGAGCATCTCCTGAAATACAGGAAATTCTCCCCCTCTGGGTGAACTCTGGCTGACGAGATGCTGTACCTCAAAATGTGGCCTTTTCACCTTTGATTTGCTCTTAAAATGAGTGGCAACTGCTTTTTAAGGAAGAAAAACCCCGCTCATGCCATTCCAACCAAGTGAGAATCTAATGCCTGGGAGGTGGTGGGGGTGGCGGGCCGGGGGTGAGTGGGAGGAAAAAGGGGTGGTAGTGAGAATCCTCCTGCTCTCCAACTGATTGAGATTTCCCCAAGTCCAACGGCAATCTCTCGTGACTATTTTTTTTTAACAACTACTCTAAGCACGGTGTCAGCATCATCTGACAGCTTGCTAGAAATGTAAATTCATGGTCCCCACACCAACTGAACTGGAAACTCTGAGGGTGGGGCCCAAGAACCGGAGTTTCAAATCAGAGAAGGGCTACCCCTCCCATATGAAATGGGAAACAGGTGGCCACTTTCTGTCTCTTCGCATACTTAAAAATGGGGCCACGATGTCACCCTTTCTTCCACGACAACCCTTACAACTCTACCCCAGTTATCTTACTTGGCCATTCAGCTGGTCACCCACACATTGCACCTTGGACGAGCAGCTGAGGGCACGGGTATAGAAGAAGAGTCCCCCACCCCACCCCCAGATCTTATCACTCTGAGGCACAAAGAGAAAAGCAGCTCCAGGTGACCGCATGAAACCCCCCACCCCCTTTTTTTTTTAAAACGGGCCACATGTGGCTTAATTTCCTTAAAAGCCTCGCCGGAAAAGGTTGTTGTGTGTGCGACCCCAACTGGGCTGGGCGGTAGTTTTTTTGTGTGTGGTTTTTTTGTTTTGTTTTGTTTTTACCGCGCGGGAGAGAGGCAGGGCGGGCCGAAGGTGAAAACAGGGCGACTCGCCCTTGCGTTTTGAGTGGCTGCTGGAGTATCTTCCCCCTCCAGCAAACACCTCTCAGCTTCTTGTCATGAAAGGGGAACCCTGTATTTTGTAGACCTGGCGGCAGAGAAGCAACTTTCAAAGGGGAGGAGAAGTGGGGGAGAGAAGACGAGAGACCAGCGCTCCCCCTCCCCAGGGGCAGAGGAACCGCGCCGTTTTGTCCCGTAGCAGCCACACGCTGGGCGCCCGGCGCTGCCCGTGCCTCCTGCGGCTTTTCTGGCTCTGGGCCGCGTAGGTCCTCTCCCCCCCCCTCCACACGCGCCTCCAGAAGCGAACCATCGGGCGGGCGGGCGGCTGCAGTCCCGGGCCGCCAGCTCTGCCTGCGCCCCCGCGGCAGGGGACCCCGGCCCGGCGGGCCGCTCCGCCGCTTTCTCCGCGGGCCGGCGAGGGGCGGGTCCACGCGGCCCGGGCGCTGTGCCCCACACGCGGTAGGGGTCGCTGCGCCGCGGCGCGCTCGCTGCGCGGTGGATAACGGGGCCCGGCTGGAGGAGAAAGGAAACCTGCCGAGGGAGGCGGCGGCGGCGGCGGCGGCGGCCGAGAGGGAGCGAGGCGGGAGAGTTCACTTTGGCTCCGGGGTGTCAGCGCGCGGCGGCGGCGGCGCGGGCGCCGACGAAGGGAGCGGCGAGGGAGCCCGTCGCCCGTCCCGGGACGGCTCGGGGAGGGCAGCGAGAAGCCGGAGACGAAGGCGCGCCTGCAGGGCGCGGAGCCGGCGAGCCTGGCGAGCGAGGGGAGCCGCGGGGGGCGCGCCCGGGGCGGGCCCCCGGAGCAGCAGCGCAGGATGCCCCACGAGGAGCTGCCGTCCTTGCAGAGACCCCGCTATGGCTGTAAGTGCGCCCGGGCGTTGCGGGTGCCCACCGCCGGGGAACCCTCTCCTGGAAGAAACGCGCTGGAAAAGCCCAGGGAGCCGGGTGCGCGCCGCGGAGAGAGCGGGAGGGCGGCGGCTGTGCGGCTGCAAAGTTGGGAGGTGGAGTTGCAAAGGGTGGTGAGCGACGTCCTCCCACTCTGCCTACGAATTTCGGGTCCCCAGCTGGCAACACCTACTCTCTACCCGCCACCCCCCTCTCCTCGCCCCCGGGGCGCGCCGGCAGCGTGGGGTCTGCGCGCGGGGACGGACCACCAGGTTGGGGGCGTCCGGGTATCAGGTGAGGAGCCCGCGGGGCTCCCGGCCGCTGCCGACTCGGGCCAGGGGGTGGCGTCAGGGACTGGGCTCGGCCGACCCCGAAGGAAAGGGAAGTTTGTGTGCTGTGGCTACAGGTGGGCGCCGCGGCGGTGTGCCCGCGCGCTGCGGCAGCGTGGCACCCGCGGCTTTCCTGCAAGGGCAGGCATTTCCTCCTCTCGCGCTCCCGCGGACTTCACCTGAGCCGCAAAGAGCCAGGTTGGGCCCCGCAGATGCGAACCCTTTCGTGCTGCTGCCGAAGGGAACACACCTCCGGCCCCAGCCTCTCCTGGCTCCCCTCTCCCCCGGCCCGGACAGCGCCGCGCGCGCAGGAGGGCGGCCGCGGGGAGAGGAGCCCGCGTGACTAGACCGGGCTGGTGTCAGTTACCCCGGGGACTGCCCTCCTGACAGAGGTTGCTTAGACTGAGGCTGCTGGCCGGGGGTGGATGGAGCCAGATTAGCGCCAACCACGTGGTTTCGTGTGCAGAGTTCAGAGTCTTTACTAAACATGTGCCAGGAAGTGTTTCTTCTAAAACAAACAGAAAGTTGACTGGCTCACTCTCTCTCTCTCTCTCTCTCCTCTCCAGGGTTGGTCCTATTAGTGAGGCTTGGCCAAGGACCACAGGTTAATCTTTTGCGGAGGCTGGCCTTGGTGGCAAAGGGACCAGGTTTTGGTGAAGGTGGTGTTGTAGAGGGTTTTTTTTTTTGTTGTTTTTTTGTGGTTTGGCTGATTGGGAGGCCTACAGACTTGCCTAAGAAATAAAGGGGGAGTAGGCAACTTGTGTAAGTTCCTGCTCCCCTTCCTCCCTATCAGTCTTGGAGTGTCAGAGATGGCAGGTTCATTTTTCCAGCGTGACCCTGCTGGTGTCAGGCGGTGAGGAGGAGGCCTGAGGAGTCAGCTGGAGCCTCTGTGCTGGAGGGAAATGCTTTCAGCGGTTCTCTGCAGCCTTAGTTTGCGCTTTGGTAAACCGCACAGACAGCAGAGCTCCTTGGGTGCAAGAAGGCGTGCTGGGCTCACCCAGGTTGGTGCTTTACATATGTGACAAGCTCCCAGAACACATCGTAGCTCAAGCATGTCAATCTCAAAGGCTAACACGGCCCAAATCAGGTTTACGTTTATGTGGGCTGCAAAAAAAACCCAAAAGCTTCAATTTTCATAGAAAGGTAGGTTTATTGCAATAGAGACATGCTGAATACAAAGGGTTGAAATAAATATTGTTAACATAAAATAATAGAGCGTTTTAATAAAGTTAATATTTTTTTCTCGAACGTTAACTTTTTCTTGAACGTTACCAGACACTGAATAACTGCACAAGTTAATAAGCGTAATGCAAATAAACCTATTTTTCTTGTTCTCCGAAAGCGAAATATTTCCTGTTGCGCACACCAGGCAAGTCAGTACAAGACTGATGACGTGGCAGTTGGCTGCTAAAACATTTGCTGCTAGTATTAGTGGGGAGAAATGGTGCCGGGCATGTAAGGCAAAAAGGGAAATGAATGCAACACGATTATTGTAATCAGTCATTAGCGAACGTTGTGGTTCATTATTGATAATTATGTATAACAGGATATTGTAAAAATTAAGTTAAGTGAATGCAACACGATTATAGTAATCAGTCATTAGCGAACGTTGTAATTCGTTATTCATAATTATGTATAAGATATTGTAAAAATTAAGACATTTTTATTAAAACGTTTCTTACATACCGTTATATTGGCTGGGCCTCAAAAATATTTGTTGTGGGCTGCATGTGGCTCGCAGGCCGCGAGTTTGACATGCTTGTAGTAGCATCCCTGTGCCAAATTATAAGATGACCACAAAGTCTGGAAACGGGGTGACTATATCACATTTTAAACCATGGTCTGATCCGTGTGCGGTCCTTCACCAGTTCACTGTGATGTGAAAAGCTGCAGTGATTGGAGTGTGTTAATGCAGCTTTCCATCTGTCTCTGCATGTGCATCTGACATGTTACTTCGTTTTCATTCATTACACCACTCAGAAGCAGCAGTGGAGGAAGTTCAGATCCCGAGAGCATGAAGAGCACTCCACAGGGCCCCTGTCAGCAAATCATCATCCATCTTTTCTCCCCATTCGGGTCTCCTCTACCACCTTGTCAGAATCACTCCTGTTTACCTTCCCCAGGTCACGAAGAGCTGGCATTCTTTGGTCACTTAATGTCGTAGTAAGTGGAAAATATTTGCCAGTTCCCAGACTTTCAGACCACCCTGAAATGTTGAGGCTTTAATGCACTATAGCCTGTTATGTCCTAAAATGGACATGTCTCTGATTTTGATACCAGTTGTGTGAATGGCATATGTTTGTAATAGTTTTTAAAATATCTGGTGGCATATATGCTAGTGTTAAGTGCTTCCTCAGACTGACTATTCATGCAAAAGGGGACGATATATCATTTCTGGTCGTTGTTGGCTCTCTGAGCTTCTGTCAACACGAGGATAATGCAGGCTTGTCCTGGCTGTGTTGCATAATAGGGCTTCACTTTTTACTTTTTGTGGGTTTGGTAAGTACAGGTTCAATAAAACCTCCAGCTATACTGAACAGACTTGATCCCAGACAATTTAAAAATAAGCAGAGTCCCAGTACATTCCCTATTCATTGTTATCATTTCAGTCCCATGTTGTACATTTTGAGTAAAAGGAACTTGAGACAGGGCTTTAAAAAACAGCGTTTTGGTAGTTTGAATTAAGTTGTTAGAGTTGTTTCAGGTCTGGTCTTCTGTTTGCCGTCTCTCCTTCTCCCCTTGAAATGCCTTTTAATTGAGTAATTCTTGTACAGGGTAAATAAGCTCAGCTCAGCCTGTTACAGAATCTTTCCTCTCTGCCAGGCTGAGTGTCTGTAAAACACTGTAGAGTGAGCTGTACTTGAGAGATTTCTCAATGAGTTCTCCAGGAAGGCACCCTTCTCAGGTTTCTTTCTTTCCTTCTTCTTTTTTTCTGACATGAGAGATTGCTGAAACCTTCCTGATTACACATTGGTGCAGTGAGTTAAAACGAAAGAGACCACTTTCTGTTTAATCCCTGTTGCTTTCATGTTGGCCACACCCCCCTGCAACCTGTGAAGTTATTTTGTGTGATATGACTACAGAACACAATTAAAACATCAGCTTTTCACTAGATGCAGTTCTGCAGGAAATAACTGAAAAAAATAAAAAGAGGAAAGGTGGAAACTGCTCTACTAATGTAGACGAAACTAGAAGAGTATATATTATATCAGAACCTTTTTTTTACACTCACAACCAAATTCAAATAAGACTTTAAGTAAATGTTCAGAAATAGCTTTTGTGCTATTGTAATGAATTATGATGTGTTTTCAAAGTGATTCTGAAAATACATTTCTACCATGATCTCTCAAAAGTTTTGTTCTAGTTAAAATTGAGAGTTAAAAAGGCCAGTCATAGCAAAAGAGGGGCTTTGGGACCAGATTTATCACTGATAATTCAATCAACATTGAAGTGCCTACTGTGGGTCTGTAATCAACGTTCATGTAGGAGCTGTGGTTATCTACCCTTTGCATTCCTTTCCTCTCACGATAAACAGGGTAAAATTAATAGTGATCAAGGTTTCACTGTTGGTTTCTTTTAAAACAAGCAACATAAACCCTGTGTGTGTGTGTGTGTGTGTGTGTGTGTGTGTGTGTGTGTGTGTTGCAGAGGAAAGTTCTGGCTGATGCTGTGAGCTTTTGAATAATGCTCTTGTCTGAATGGTGGGAATTCTAAATCACCTGGTAAATGGCATATTGGAGTGGGCAAGGTAAGTAAACTTCTTACCTCTTTCCCAGCATCAGCCGGAGATGAAGAAAATTTCAGTTCTGAACTAGTTAAACTCGGGTGTGTAAAACAAGATTGAATGCATCTGTGTTGAAGGCAGCGTGGCTCTACCATTCTGTCAGTGCTTTCATTTGAACTGCAGAAGGTTTGAGATGTGTGCCCTGTCCCTGTGATGATGTCTTTGGGAGACAGAAAGCCAAGTTCATATGCTAATGTTTCGGCTGAGCATTGCACAAGGAGCTGTAAGGTCAACAGTTAAAGTGTTGTTTTAGTATGCTTTTAGCTTTAATTACACGTGTTGTTAGCCAAATGACTTGTTTGGGAGAGTTTAAGCTTGTAATACAGAGTTTGTTTTAGAATTTAGTGTTACTTAGGACGTTAGCTAACCCCTTTGTGCAGTTACCCCTCACCTTTCTACTCCAAAAGCTTTTAACAGCTCATTTTATTTAAAAGGTTAGTACCCACACAAATCACCGCACTGAGTCTCGGATCATCAAAAGAGAAACAAAGGACACTCAGCTTCTGATTTGGTAGTCAGATAAGTCCTACTAGGTCGGTAGGCAGTTCAGCAAGGGTGTGGAATTAAGGTGTGTGAACGTATTCAGAGCTGGCTGCTCTTCCTGTGCTATTGTTATCAGTTGCTCATTACCTTTGAAAGGGCCAGTGGCTTCCCCTATTCACAAAGAAGCTGAAATCCAGGATGTAGTCTCCAGGCCACAAGTTAGCAGGTTACAGTGGGAACTTGGAAGCCAGTGCTTGTTAGAACCTGAAGCTCATGGGCTATGGCCAGTTCACTTCCCTTGAATGGATTGTAGGTGTTTAACCCCTGTTTCTTTTTAAGGGGTTTGCCATGATTTCATCAAACTTCAGAAACCTGTAGCCATTTGGATGGTATGAGCTTAAAAGATGATGCATGGTATTCTCTAAAATTGATCCCCTCAACCCACCTGTCCCAAGGAAAAGCATCGAATACATCAGCTTTTTACAGAGTACATTCAGGCTTCTTTAAAGGATTGCATAAATATGTAGAGACTTCCCATCTCTCTGTGAGGCACTGAAATAAAAGAGAGGTTTTTCCATAACATTAATGGCTTGCCCCAATGACTATAAATGTGATAATTTGTAAAACACACTTTATTACATACACTGGCCGTGCCTTTAAGTCTGAGGTTGATGAGAAATCAGGCCGAAGCTTGCAGTGAGCTGACTGACTGATACCTTTTCACCTTCCTGTTCTATTTTGTATTTTCTCCCTTGAAAAGCAGGATGGTGTTGATGAAATGGCAAAAGCTTTGGAGTTGAGTAGATGTGAGTTTGAATTCAGACCTGTCCATTGACTGCCCTCGTAGCCCTGAGGGTTTCTCCTGTAGTTTGAAAGGTGTTTTATATTCCTACTAGTGGCCTGGTGCACAAAATTTGTGCACATTAAAAGGGGATTAATTAGAGAAAATAATTTAATATTGCTATTTGCCCTTTCTCTGTAATAGAAGTGTCAGAGATGAAAGAAAATTAGTAAAATGTATATGAAAACCTTCCTCCTGTCAGAGTCTGGGGTGCACCGCGGGACCCAGAGTCAGGTCCCTGCCCACCCACATGTGCCTCAAAATCACTGGAGACTCAAACCCACCCCCACTCTCCCATTGGGCTAGATCCAGATCCGGCTAGTCCCACCCTTGTCAAGCCTTGCCAAGCAGGGGACCTGGCCTAGTGCCAGGATGAGGGAGCATGGCCTGAGATCCCGCAGCCCAGACTGGGGCTGGTGTGTAGCTTGAGGTCTCCCATCAAGACCCACCAGATGGGAGACATAGCATGAGGTCCCCTGCCAAGCCCCACTGGGTGGTGACCATGGCCTGAGTTCCCCTGATTCAATACTGGGGGTGCACCTTGCAGTGCCCTGTCAAGCCCTGCTGGGTGGGGAGAATGGCCTGAGGTCCCCTAGCCTGGTGCTGGGGTGGGAGATGTGGCCTGAGGTCCCCCAGCCTGGTGTTGGGGTGAGGGGTGTGGCCTGAAGTCCCCTTTCAAGCTCCACTTGGTGGGGGGTACGGCCTGAGGTCCATTTCCATGCCCCACCTGGTGGGGGTATGGCCTGAGATCCCCCGGCCTGGCGCTGGGGTGGGGGGAGCAGCCTGAGGTCCCCTAGCCCGGCACCAGGACAGGAAGCTCACCTTGAGGTCTCCTGTCAAGCCCTGCCAGGTGTGGGGTGTGACCTGAGGTCCCCTGTCAAGCCCTGCCAGGTTGAGGGAGGCTCGTTATGAAAACTTGGCCTCAGCTGTGGTGCAGCCACCTTTGTGACAGAGTGATGGTCAATTAGCATATTCCCTCTTTATCAGATAGGATAACAGTGGCTGCTGTGGGTTCCTGGCACATGTGTGAAACAAATTGCAGTCATTCAATGAATTGAGCACCTAATATGTACAACATACTATAGATAAAGGAAAAATGACTAAGATGGTTACAGCTTAGAACAAAACCTGGAAGGTAAAGAATAGCACTTATACTTCTACTAGAGGCCCAGTGCACAAATTCATGCACAGAGGCCCCTTAACTACCCCAATGGGGGCCCATCAGGCCAGGCTGGCGGGAGGAGTGGGGGGGTGGGGGCTGTCACAGCCACTGGTCATTCTGGTTGTTCTGGTCGTTTCATTGGTCCAGTTGCTGGACTTTTGTGTGTGTGTGTGTGTGTATATATATATACACACCTTCAAGACCTGTGGCAGTGAAAACATGAGAATGATTGACAGACTTAAATGGGGGCATTGGGGAAGTGCCACAAAAGTTCTGAGTTTGAACATGGCTTGAAGGAAGGTCAGAGGAAAACTGAAAGGCATTTCAGTGTATTTGTTGTGTGGGTAGTTTGGTGGGGTTGAAGCTTAGGTTGTATGGATGATGCTGTGGAAGAGAGTTGTAGCTGGAATGGTTTTATCATAGAATCCCTTATAGGTAGGCAACTAAGGGCAAGTAGAGCTGTCGCGGGGAGAGTAGGTTGATCCAATCTCTCACTGAAGCAAGGAGATCTTTTTTCTTTTTAAACTTTTCATTAGACTTCCATTGACGAGTGGTCCAGTGAAGTGGGGAGTGGTGGAAAGGTTAGGTGTGGTTGGAGTGCATGGTGCTGGGAGCTGCGGGGGGGTGGGTGAGGCTTGGGATGGGTGCCTTTGCTGCCCTCCCCTCTCTCTGTGGACTCAGAGGCCCCTTAACCATGCTACTAGGTTTGGGAATTCTTTTGGATGGGCTTGTTTGTCAGGTAGTTTTGCTCAGGATAGACCAGAAGTTACTGAACGGTGATTATGCTTTTGGAATTGATGCCATTCAACCATACAAAGAGAGGTAGGCGTGGACTCTCTCTGGACCTAACAGACTCCAGGCAGGAGACAGACAACTAACTCTAAACTATCCAGAAGGTAAATTCTCTGAGAGCAAGTAAGAAAAAAAGAGGTAGGCAAGGACCCTGATGAGGATCTTTGTGCAAGGGGAAAAAGACGCCTCTGTGTGATTACCTCTTCACGGTGCTTGCCGGTTTTTGTCAAGTACGTGTAAACACACAGCACGTGCCTGCATGCTTATTTACTGAATTCACTGTGTTTTTGATTTGAGCACACACATGGACCATATCCAAACCCAGGCATTGATTTCTATACAGCTTTGTGTTTATTTTATAGGATATAATTTGGTATGTCTTTAAGGTTGCTTTTCTTCCTTCTGGGAAACAACTGTGATTTGGAAGATCAAGTCCAATATCCCCACTGACTAAGGGATTAAGTGAGGTCAGCTCCTCAAGGATGGAGGTGGAGATGGAGGTGGTGCTCTTAGGAGCCACTGGGAAGGCTGAGTGAGCTGGAGAGACTTTTTGTGTAAAAGGGAGGCCCCGCACCTGGCAATTCTGAGCTCTGATCCTTATAGTGATGTCTGGACAGTAAGGGTTGTATGATGTCTTTCCTCTTTTTTTTTTTCCTCCAGGACAATTTAAAGTAAATGTTTCACTCAATCACTTATTCACAGTTTTTGGAACAGTTGGATGTTAGCAGAAATACTATTTGATAGGCATACATGCACCCAGGTCATCCCCACATGGCAGGGAAACTACAGATTGTTTATTTTGCTATTGGTTAAAGATAGGATATCTCTGTGATATTCTTGTGTGGGATTCCCCTAAGATAACTTACTTATTCTTTTTTTCCATTACTACTAAATCTCTGATGGAAGACATTTCATATCATTTAAAAAAATTAAGGTAGATTGGTTCCTGATAATTTTGTCTCAGTTCTCATTTTATTGCCAAAATGAATTCAAACCTAAGCAGTGTCAATTAATGCATTTTCCTTAGTCATCTCCATGTAAAAAAAGACTTGATTTGAATGTGATTGAATCAAGTAGTTAAGTAATATTTATGCTCAGTAAGCAGCTGGTAGCTTGGTACCCTGGCACTTAGAAGAGGTTTAATATTTTTTTTAATAGTTGCTGTTATTACAGGTTTTCCTTAAAATGTTTAGACTATACTGTTTGTGCAAATGAGGAACATGCTTCTATTATCTGTCAAATTAAAGATAATCTCAGTAGCTTTCAAGTGCCAGGCAAATATTTAATGTTGAGTTTAGGTTTACTTTCACTCTCTGTGAATTCTTTTGATTTCTCTGTGTCTCCATTTTTTATTTTTATTTTTTTACCTGTAAAATGCAGGTGGGAAAGTGCATGCTCAAAGGGTTAAATGACTTAGTGCATGAAAACATTAAGATGTGAGAATTGCCTGTTATAAAAACAATCACAGGAATGTAAAAATAGCATAGGGGATATAGTCAATAATATTGTAATAACTATGTATGGTGTCAGATGGGTACTCTACTCACTGAGGTGATCACTTCATACGTTGTGTAACTGTTTAAGCACTATGTTGTACACCTGAAACTAATATAATGTTATGAGTCAACTGTAATTGAAAAAAATTATCTTATTTTTTAAGAAAGAAACATTACTGTTCAGAATATGCCTCCATAGAGTCAGCACTTAAACAATGAGGGTGATGATACCAATACCACCCTTATCACCATAGCCTCTTACTGTCTCCTCATTTCCTTGTCCCTTTCTCACTTTAACAGAAAGGATTTAAAATCTTGGCTCCATACTATCTTGAAAGTATATACTCTGGGAAATTCAATGGAGCCCATCTCAATTTGGGTAGAGATCAAATTTGTTATTGTTAGCATACTTAAAAAAACCCCACCCCAATGTATGTTACTATTTCCAAATGAAGTTGTATGGGGGTTGAGTTTCTACACTGCTTTTTTGGTCATTTTTGAAATGATTAGGTAGGTTGTGGGTTCAATCCCAGGGCTGGGTGTGTGCCTGAGGCAATCGATGTTTCTCTCTCACATTGATGTTTCTCTCTCTCTGCCTCCCTCTCCCTTCCTCTCTCTCTAGAATCAATGAAAACCATATCTTCTGGTGAAGATTTTTTAAAAAAAGAAATGGTTGTGGTAGTTGTCACTATCTGAGTGAGGAATTGTCACTCTGCAGTTACTAGCCATTCTGTTGCCTCCTTCATGGTTAACATTCTCATTGCTGCTGCTGGTGTTTTGAAAGCCCAAGGATGATGAGGATGATGATGATGATGATGATGATGATGATGATGATGATTCTTCTTTTGCATTTTAATTTCTTTATTGATTAAGGTATTCCATATGTGTCCTCATCCCCCAATTGCCCCTCCCCCCTATCTTTCCCACTCATGCCCTCACCTCCCTGGTGTCTGTGTCTATTGGTTAGGCTTATATTCAATGCATAAAAGTCCTTTGATTGATTTCTCCCCTTGCCCCCACCCTCCACTACCTTCCATCTGAGGTTTGATGGTCTGATTGATGCTTCTCTGTCTCTGGATCTGTTTTTGTTCATCAGTTTATGTTGTTCATTATGTTCCACAAATGAGTGAGATCATGTGATATTTATCTTTCTCTAACTGGCTTATTTCGCTTAGCATAATGCTCTCCAGTTCCATCCATGCCGATAAGATTTCTTTCTTTTTGACAGAAGCATTCCATTGTGTAGATGTACCACAGTTTTTTAATCCACTCATCTGCTGATGGGCACTTAGGCTATTTCCAAATCTTAGCTATGGTGAATTGTGCTGCTGTGGACACAGGGGTGCATAATGCTATCAAAAAGGAAGGAGCTACTTGAATAAGTGTTCATCTTTGTGCCTGGTTCAGATTGTAGAGCTTGACTTGGCTACCAGGATCAGCCAACCTTCTGGTCAACCTGGTGTCTGAAGAGGAGGGGAAAGTACATAGTTCATCAGACACCCCTTAGAGTTTACTGCCTCTAGAAAGCTTGTGAAGTTTTATGTCCATGGCCCCCATGAAGCTCAACTTATAAGAAAAACTGGAACATTGGAACCATTAGAAATAGAGAAACTGGGCTGCTTTCACTTGCTCACTTTGATTATTCATTCATTCTGCCTCCCTCCCCTTTCTGCCAGTTCGTTTCTTTGTTTAATTCTGGCAAGTTTCATATAAATGTTTCCTATTGACCTGTCTACCCACGTCCCCAAAAAGAGATTATTGGGATCAGCCAGACTTGGCTGGTTCCTACCTGGGTTCTTGGGTACACCCCTCATTTTGGAGTTCTCTACCTCAGCTCTGGGCTGACCAAGTAGGCTTCACAGGGTGGGTTGTGATGGAGGGCCTGGCAAGATGTCAGTCATACGGAGTCTCCCTCCACCCATCCCCTAAGCATTGTTCCCCCCACATATGGTCCATGGTCTTCCCAGAGTCTTGTTCCTGTTAGGAAGTTTGTCTGATAAATGGTCAAATGCAGTCATGTTCTCACTTTCATTCTATATCTGAGTTTCATTTTCCAGAAAAAGAAAATACTCATTAACATATAGATAGAGACTATTAGATAGATAGAGTTCTCTCTCCATGAGAAGCAGGGCCACACGAGTCCTTTCTGTGGATAGGCACGGACTGTGTGACGGTCTCAGAGCTTTCTTCCCCAGTTCTCCAATACTATTAATATTTGCTGTTGTCAGTTTGAATTTGCCAGCAGTTCGGAGGATTGTACTTGCATGTTCCTCACTGGCTATAACTTTCACATGCAATTAGGTGAACTCCAAGAAAGAACCGGAACTTTTAATGGGCTTCCATGTAACAGTTTTGAAATCTCTGAAAATCTTTGATCTGTACAGTAGGACACACAACATTTAGCAACCAAACAGGGAAGGTACCCGTAACCTGTATACCCATGAATATCTCTGGAAGGTTAGGCAAACATCTTAAAGGTTTTCCTTTGTGTGGGGGACTTAGGGCAAGGGTGGGAATACTATTTGAAAATTGTTTTTTTCTATGTGTTACCTTTCAATAAAAACAAAGCCAATGTGTTTTAAAAATACTATATTGTTTTCCCTGAGAAAAGCATGGATAAAATACAATAGCAATATAATTCCTGAGAGTGGGGACTGTGTATTTCAGTCACTGCTGTATCCCTAATGTCTGGTACATACGTCAGTCAACATGTCTGCAGTGATTTTTTCCTAGATCAGCAATTTTCAGTCTTTTTCATCTCATGGCTATTGTTGTGTTGGCTATTCTTATTTTTTTATTTGTCTCAAAGGGAAAAGAGGTCAGTACCTCTGACTAAATAGCCAGGCATTGCATGTTTCAAAAATTCTTGGGGGCCTTGGCCAGTGTGGCTCAATTGGTTGGAGTGTTAACCTGTATACTGAAAGGTTGAGGGTTTGGTTCTAGGTCAGGGCACATGCCCAGATTGTGGATTCCATCTCCAACTGGGGTATGTTCAAGAGGCAACAGATCGATGTTTCCCTCTCACATCGAAGTTTCTCTCTCCATTCCTCTCTCTCTAAAAAATAGACAAATAAATAAGTAAAATTGTAAGAATGCTATAAAAAATTCTTGCGGCGCACCCGTTGAAAATTGCTGTTCGAGATCGTGGGTGAATGAAACACTTTTTTTTTTCTTCTCTAAATTTTCTGCTATAAAAATGTGTCTATAGTTAGAAAAGTTACAACAGTTACCTTTTGCTGCTCAAGATACAAAGTTCTCATTAGCTATAAACTGTGCCTTGGGAAAATGAATGTCTGAAAACAGGTCTGTTTTTTATTGGAAGGAGACGTAATTTTCCAGGTGTATATATGTGTGTGTATGCATGTATGTGCGCATTTGTGTGTGTACATGTGCACAGGTATGCATGAGAGAGAGTGGAGCGACAGAGATGGAAAGACTGAAGTGCTGAAGGTCCAGGACTCTAGCTGTTACGCTGTATAGAGACAATAAGAGGTTCGATTAAAACAAAGAATCAACAAAGTGAAGTTAGCAATGGTGGCATACTCAAAAAGCCCAATTGGGTAGTAGCTACTCAAGGTTTTTAAAAATTGTGGAGGGGAAGACTGTAGGAAGCTGATCTGTAAAAGGCATTAAGGAATCCAGAATAGTGTCCACATAGAATAAAGGTTGCTGACATAAAAGGAGGGGATTATTCTCTGGAGTCAAAGGGGAACCTCAAGAGCCTGGAAGGACATACAACACCCATGACTTCTCTTTCATGCACCAGAAGATGCAGGGTGCTGTGTGCATGATGGGATTTACATGGGGTGTGCAGACACCGTGCATTCAGGGGTCGTATGATTGGAGCCTTATATAAACATGATAAGGAGCTTTGGAGTGTCCCTCCACTGGCTAAGATGGCCTTTGCTATCTTAGTCCCTCACATTGGTAGGAAAATATTTATGAACAGTGAACATTCAAAACCAGATCCGTCTATGGGCTTCTGGGCTTCTTGGAAGCTGCCATTGTCCCCTGCCATTGTGTTGTAAAACTCAGGTCGCTGTGATGAAGTGTTGTCAGCTTAGGATGATGAGAGACATGAAACACCACGATGGCAAGGTCAGTATCTAGCACCGAAAGTCTTAGATGGAGGTGTCACTTTGTGACATGGGCTATGACTTTTTTGAGCTTCCGTCTACATCTGAGAAAATGAGTTTATTTTTATCTCAAAAGGGCTGTGGGGTGTGAAAGATTGATTTGAAAACTGGTTACATGTGTTTGTGTGATGGTGGTGGTGGTGGGGAGGGGGTAATTTTGCCACTTATTTGAAGAGCCATTTGATGTAGTCTTAATAGTGTGGGAAAGGGTTTATCACTTAATCATCTATCTCAAAGCAGTGCCACTTTAGTTTCTGTGGGACTTCTTTTCCCTTCCTCCAACTTTAAAGGCAAGTTCTTGGCTTTTGGTAACAATGTGTTTGATATATCCATTTTCTAAATCCTAATATATAATCTTTGACCAGGTCCTTCATTGTCCATTGGAGCATTTCTCTTACTAGGAGTGTAAATATTGAAAACACAAGTGAGTAATAGGACCCTGAAAATTGAAAAGACTTTTCAAGAGTTGCATCTTTGAGACTCGTGCTAGGAGAATGTTTCATGCAGGGAGACATCTTTGTGACACAGGAAATCTGCTTTTTTTTTTTAACCACTGGGTGATGAATCCTGGAAAGGTATTTCTGTCTCCTCTGCTGATAGAGCTCATTTCTTTGAAAAGTTGAGGTGTTGTGGTTTATTGTTAAATAAAAGAGGGGCGAAAGGCAGGACAGTTGGGTCACCTGGGGTCTGAGAAGATTTCCCAGTGCTGCTGGATGCCAGCTTCCCAGGTTAGCACGTCTTTGCCTGCTATCCACACCACCGTCATGTCACATCTTGGCTTAGAGCTCTTCTACCTCAGTGGTCAACCTGGCTGCTCATTAGAATCTCCAGAGAAACTTAACAAGTAAATTGCTGATTTCCTAGGTCTCACCCTCCAGATATGTGGTGTATTTATTTTGGGGTAGGGTTCTGGCATAGGTATTTATTGTTTTGTGTTTCTATTTTTTTTTTTTTGAACCCTCAACAAAGAGCAATACCATGAACATCCATTCATTTCACTTGGCTTCACCAACTGTTAGCATTTTGTCACACCGTTCCACATGCAGACATTGACAGCTCACCCCTACACACTTCAGCCCCTGCCTCAAGTGCCAAAGAGGTCATTCCCCTTTACAACCACATCCTCAGTACCCTGGGTTCAAGTTCACCATCCAACATACATTCTACCCCAAGGTTTCCCCCATCTGTACTTGGTTTGGATCCAGGGTCCAGTCCAGTTTCTCCCATTGCCTGTGGCTGTAATGTCCCTTTGGTCTGCCCCCAGCTGGAACTGCTCCTGCGTCCCTCTCCATTCAGTGACATTGACTGTCCCGAGGAACCCAGGCCTGCCTCCTGGTATGAGTGCCTCCTGAGTGACCCTGCTTCCTTTGGCTGCATCACATCGAGTCCACCATGTCCATCCTCCCACTACTGGCGATGAATAAATACTTTAAAAAATTCCCCTAGAATGCCCGGCTGGTGTGGCTCATCTGTTGAGCCTCAACCCAGGAACCAAGAGGTCACCGGTTCGATTCCTGGTCAGGGACATGCCTGGGTTACAGGCTCAATCCCCAGTAAGGGAGTGTGCAGGAGACAGCGATAGATGATGTTCCTCTCTCATTGATGCTTCTATCTCCCTATCCTTCTCCCTTCCTCTTTCTCTAAAAAAATCAATAAAAACATATTTTAAAATATCCCCTAGGAGATTCTAATGTACAGCCAAGGTTTGTAATCCATTGAATTAGTCAAAATCCCTCACTCTGTATTTGTGTGTTTATTGTAAAATAGGCATTAAATTTACTATTTTAACTGTTTCCAAGTATACAGTTCTGTGACATGAAGTACATTCACGTTGTTGGGCAGCCATCACCACTTTTTCGTCTTTGTAACTCATTAAACAATAACTCCCCACCCCCCTCGCCGTAGCCCCTAGCAACCTAACCACCCTTCTACTTTTCTGTTTCTATGCTTTTGGTGACTGTAGATATCTTACATAAGTGAAATCATGCAATGTTTGTCTTTTAGTGACTGGTTTATTTCACTTAGTATAATGTCCTCAAAGTTTACCCAAGTTGCAGGATATGTCAAAATTTCCTTCCTTTTCAAGGCTGAATCATGATCCATTGCATATATATACCACGCATTTTGTTTATCTATTCATCCCTCTGTGGACGCTTGGATTGCTTCTATCTTTTGTTTATTGTGAGTAACACTGCTGTGAACATTGGCACACAGGTATGCATTTGAGTTCCAGCTTTCACTTCTTTTGGGTATATACCCAGAAATGGGATTTGCTGGTTCATATGGCAATTCTGTGCTTAATTTATGAACAGTGGCCACATCCGTCTTGTGTAGGTTTTGTGTGTGTGTGTGTGTGTGTGTGTGTGTGTGTGTGTGTGTGTGTGTTTTAAACCAGTGAAGATGACAATTCTAATTCATTCTTATACACAGAGCACTCTAGGCTAGATGGTGGAGGTGGCCAGAGACCAGCATCCTCACTGGTCATGGGGCCTGACTGGATGATAAATGGTTCAGGTGTCACAGCACAGGGCTTGGGGACCCACAGACATGGGCATTAGGACGCACGTACCTCTTATATTCCCATCGAGGGAATTGAGGCAGCCTCAGAGGGGTGAAATATTCTTGGGTTCAAGAATAATGCAGAATGCAGGCCTCTTGACTACTGTTCAAATGACCTCCCCAGGGGCATGTGTGGATCCATTCTTCAAAAGGGACAATGGTAAAGAGTATAAAAATCTAACTGTTGCAAGATTTACTTCTTGGTGACCTCAGGTGGTATGTAGCCAAGGGTTAGCATGTGGTATTTCATTTACATTATGTACAACTTCTTTATTTACTTACTTTTGCATATGTACAACTTTTTAAAGAGTTTAGTTTTGGGTTAGTATTTTAAATAGTATTAAAACATAGGCAATAAGTTGCTTTTGGTCTCTCTATAAACAGTGCTAATGGAGGTAGCATGTTGCCTCTCTGGGGTGTATAGGATTTAAAAAATAGAATATTGTTTTAGTTGTAAACCTAACTCCTCCGTATACTAGCTGTGTGACCTTCGGCAAAGTCTTAACTTCTCTGGTGGTCAGCTGTAAAATGGGGATATTAATAGTAATCAGAATCCAATGAATTAATCTATATAAAGTCCTTGGTGCCTGGTACTGAGAAGCTACTCATTCAGTGCAAGGGCTTAATATATTTCCCATCAATTTCAAAGCTATTACTTAGGTAATCCCAGTTATCCTCGGAAGTGTTATTTGAAATGCAGGTACTTTTAAATGAGTTATTACGGTTTTGCTGGGCTTGGCATGTCTATTTGGCAGCATGAGAAAGATGGCAAAAGCATGAAAGCCAGCCCTCTAGAACATCTGCGGACGGAAAGTAAGGGAAAGGAAGAACCATTTCCTGCTTCATCCGGGTCCAGATGAAGAAAGCGTGGAGGCTCCCAGCTTCGTTGCGCCCAGCCGCGGTGGACCCGGGCTAGGCAGCCTGCTGTTTTGGAAAGCTGGTCATTCTTCCACTCTGGTTGGAAATGAGCTGAGAATTATAACAGTCTAACTCCATGTAACCAAGTTGTTGTCTCTTAATGATTAGTTTGGAAATATGCTAAGTATTGTTTTGTGGAGTTTTAGCAAGAGAAAATGTTGGCTCTGCAGAACAGCCTAGGAAGCACTGAAACTTGGACAGTCCAACCTCAGTGGAAGATGCTCATCTGGAGAGACATCCCGGAGTGCTTTATGTCTGGGAGGATGGGGCAGGAGCCCAAGAGGTGGCTGTTGTGTACGTCATGCTAACGGGAGGGGGACTGGTTGCTACCTTTTCTGTCAGTTTAACTCCAAGTGCTCATAATAACAAATACACGTAGTGTTTCTATGAGCCGTATATATGTTCTAAGCACTTTATAGCAATCACCTGACTTAATCCTCATCACAACCCTTGAGGTGGGTAATAGTGTCCCCAATTTTATAGGCGAGAGAACTGCAGTACAGAGACACAAAGTGACTTGCCCAAGATCCCACAGCCAGTGAGCAACAGATTTGAACCCAGGCAGTGTGACTACAGGCTTTGCGCCTATCATACCTGTTGGGTACAATTAAAAAGTCATTTTTGGTTACTGGGTACTCTGTCTTCTGGGTAAAGCATTTAGCCATTGTATTAATTTCCTTTTTGTAGCAAATTAACACAAACGGTGTGGCTTTAATACAACAGAAATGTATTCTCTCATCATTCTGGAGGCTAGAAGTCCAAAATCCAGCTATCGGCCAGCCATGTCCCTCCCTCTGAAGGCTCTGCTCATGGAGGCTCCTCCCTCCCCTCTTCCTGGCTTCTGGTGTTACTGGTAATCCGTAGCATCCTTGGCTTTTAGATGTATCACTCCAATTTCTTCCTCCATGGCTCTGTGGCATTCTCCTTAGATGTATGGTTTTTCTTCTTATAAAGACACCTGACCTTGGATTAAGGTCCACCCTAAGGCCTTGTGACCTCATTTAATTTATTGCATCTATAAAGACCCCATTTCCAAATAAGTTCACATGCTGTGAGTCTGGGCGCACATGAATTTTGGAGGGATACTATTCAACTCAGTATAGCCATTACATTGGGGAAAAGGAAGAATTTTAGACATCCTGATGTTTTTAGCCCAGTGATGTTGGCTGATCATGAATGGTGATGTGTATAGCCATTGGTGAGTGAGTGGGGTTGACCGGTGCCTGCCGTTAAGTCAAGGGCTTGGTATTGCCAAGGCTGAGACATCATTATGAAAGCAGATGAAAGGAGGGAGAGTGGGGAGAGAGCAGGCAGCAAATATCAAAGAAAGGATTTGGAAGCACTAGAAGGCAGATGCACTATGGGCACTAACGGAGCCTGCGAAGCAGACAGAAAGAGAAAGAGAGCAGTAATAGCATCACTGTGCAGGAGCAAGCCCTGCATAATGACATTTAAACCCTCTCAGTGACCTCACGGCTATTCAGCGCATTCTGAGGAAGAGAACTGGATACTCGGTGGCCCTTTTTTAGAGCAGTTTCTGTCAATTTACTTTGCAGTGCCTGTAGTTTAGCCAACAGTTAAGCAGAAAATAGGCTCATTTAGAAGTCCTTTGATCAGGCTAGATGGCTGAGACATACATTGTTTCCAACGTAATTTCTATGGCAACAAGACTTTTTGACATAAATCCATAACTCAGGTTTGTGAATATCCACTCACTGTTTTTATGCTTTGGCTGATAGCACAGAACTAAATTTGGGGCATATATATATAGAAGTTATGAAGGGCTTACCCAATGTTTTACCCATTTATATCCCTTCTTACTTTCATCTTCTCTGCTTTTATTTTTTCCCTTTACCCTATTTCTTTCTTTATATTTATATATTTTTAATAATATATCTGTCTTTGTTTACCTGCTTAAACACTTTTAGGAAGGAAGGGAGAGTATATGTCAGGTTCATTCAACAAAGGAGCACTTTGGGCTGATCTCACTGCCCTCTGAGCGGGGTCCTTCCAGGAGGGGGGCCGGCACTATGTTGCAAAGCTGGGCTCTGTTGCTTACTACCAGTCAGCCCTGGTTTCCTCCCCTGTGAAAGGAGGAGAGGGAGTAGTGATACCCATCTGATGGCATCATCAGGACAAAATGGGACAGCACATGTAAAGCACTTATCACTAGGTTTCTCAACCCAGCGTGCAGTGAGAGTTCAGTGGGTGGGGGACGAAGTGTTCCAGAAGAGCCCATGTGAGCCGAGGCCCATGGTTGAGAATGCATGTGGGTGGGGTGGGGTAGAGGAGAGGAGAGCAGAGTGCGTGGAAGACCGTGGCTGCTGCGAGGGCAGGGATTTGGAGACACGGAGGAGGCCCTGACCCTGCCTGCCTGCCTAGCTGGCCGCTTCTTCCCTCGTATGTGTTTGCTTGTTCCATCTCACTGTGCAGCCCAGCTAAGGCAGGAGCCTGCCCTCTTCCCTGATTCCAGCAGAATCGAAGGGGAGGTTGGAAACTGGTGACCAGGACTATTTTGAGAGATGGATTCTTCATTAAAATTTTACTGCCTTCGTATTTCTTTTCCCCATCCTCTTTATTTACTACCTTATGTTACACATAAACTTTTGAAGTCTGAATAGCAGACAGCTGTTCATGTTACCAGCGGAGAACCACAGACAGCTTAAAATAAACTGATTGGTTTCTAATGATGTGGAGAAACGCTTGTATAATAAAGTGGAAAGCAGGATACCCCGTGGGGAACTTAGAACTTAAATCCTGTGGGGGGAAGGACTGGAAAGACATGCATCAAATTGTTAGCAGTTGTTTTAGAGAGAACCATGTTTCCTGTTCTGCAGTCGTCGTTTTTCCTGAAGAGCCCTGTAATCATGTGTAAATGGGGGTGTGTGTGGGGGGGGGGCGGACGGGGCTCACCCACACTAGTTTTCCTAGTTTTCCTGCGGATTGGGAGATATGTCAAGTCTTACCCCATCTGGACTTGATTGACTTGGGCTAATATGGTCTCAGGTAGAAATTGCTGGTGTGATAAATAATTGCCAGTGACTCATCTTGTTGGCCCTGTGGTTCTGCTACCCTTCCCCTGAGCCTCTGAGCTCCGTAAAACCTCTGAGGCCTCACAGGTCAGTGTGTGTGTGCCACGTGGAAATTGGGGTTTTTCTTATGGGCTGGTGTTAGAAGTTGGCGGATGGACTGAGTTTGAATTGGAACTTGTGTAACTAACTTCATGGATCAGGTTGAGAGTAGGTTTTCCCACGGTCTGTGCCAATAACCTCTCTCTTGACCCCCTCAAGTCCCACGATTAGAGTGCGTGTGCTCGGTTCTGGGTTTCCCTTCCTGGGTGAGCAGAATTCCGGTCAGCGGGCACATCACCAGCAAGAGCCAAACGAGACATAATTGCTCATGGGCTTGACGCTCACGTCTGCGGCTGACTGCTGGGCAGAAAAGTACGTCAGGCGGGCCTGGAGCTTTGTTCTCCTTGGGAATAGCATGTCCCAGAAGACAGCCTATAGTGTCATCCGTTGTCTAGACCTAGACACCTTGTGGAAGAAGGGGGCCTCTATTCATTATGTCAAAGTAACGGTGTCAGCGGGGCCATTTCTGGACAAACTGGGACATACCATCTGTCTCCCTGCCCATCGGGATGATTCTCTCTCTCTCTCTCTCTCTCTCTCTCTCTCTCTCTCTCTCTCTCTTCTGTGGAATGAGCTTCACTTTCCTAGACGGAACTTCACAGCAACGTTTTAGAGGCGAGGGGAAGCCGGAGTGTTGGAGAGGATACTGGGGTACTGGGGAAAAGGGGAAGCAGGGTGCCTTTTCAGGAAAGATGAGCTAAAAATAGAGCACTGCCATTCAACCGTTGCTTGGGCGCTTCAAGCACTGGGGTTTGTGCTATTGTTCCTTTCCCTGCATTCCTGTGAGTCCGGCTCCTTTTCCTCTGTTATAAAGGAAGCAGGCTGCGTGCTGAGTCGGCAGGCCAGGACGCAGCCCCTTTAGCATGCCTCTGAGGGAGCTGGACCAGAGGATCAGTGAGGCCCCCGCCCAGCCTGTGATTGTATAATAGGTAACCCAAGGCCCGCGCTGCATGAGTAATGAGCAGGGGCCGAGCGGGCCCTTCCTTCTGAAAGCACAGGCCCCGCTCCTCTGTCTCTGGCTGTCACTCAGTGACAGGCGCCTTTCTGAGCCAAGGGTAGGAAACCACTGAGCAAGGGGATGCAGCTTTTTTACTGGAGGTGGGGGGTGTCTTGCTAGGGGAGCAGTAGGTAATAGGGGACACCGAGAGGGAAGAGCAACTGTTGAATGGCAGTCAGGGTTTCTCGACCTCCAGCCCAGGTCACATGGTAGACTGGTCAGTTCCTGTTGTCGGGGGCTGTGTGCGGTAGGATGGTTGGTAGCATACCGATGCACCGGTTGCCAAGTAGTACCCCCCTCAGTTGTCTCTAGACGTTGCCAGACGTCCCCGGTTGAGAATCATTACTATGGTAAAGAAACAGAATTGTTTCCTGGGTATTTCTTTTTGTGTTGTTGTGTTGTGTTCTGGCCAAGCTCCCACTGTAAGCTTTTATAATGCCATTTACTGGACCAATTAGTGTTGGTGACGGTGGGAGGTGATTTAAAATAGAATAGCCTCACTTTCACGCTCTCGGCGGCGGCGTTGGCTCTGAAATAAAGTGAGCTGAGCTCTGCCCCCTCCCCTTTCAAGAGGGCATGAATAATGAGGTCTTTCTGCGGGGAATGCGATTATGCCGTTTCCCACCACTTAAAACTATTTTCTCAAAATTTCTACTGTGACTAGGAATGGGGTTGATACTGACAACACCATTACATTGTAAATGAGGGTTCTCCAGTGCAGCGCTTCTCACACTTCCACGTGCTTTCGTGGTCCGAGGATCCAGGTTAGGCTTGCAGGTTCAGGAGCTGGGCTGGGCCCAAGACGGTGTGCCTAGCTGGTGCCCGTGCTGCAGGTTTGTAAACCACATGTCCAGCAGGGAGGCTTTGCTAAGGACCCAGTCTTGGAGTTAAAGAAAGCTTGGCAATATGTCCAGGAGGAGGATGGAACACCCTGAGTCGGGGGCAGCCTACAGGCGCTTGGCAATCTGTGTGTGTGGGGGGGCTGCCCACAGACCTGTGTGTGGGCAGGACGTGAGCTTGAGCCTTGCAGGCTGTCAGGCAGCAGAAGGACGGACCGATGCTTGCAGCCGCTCACCTGGCGCTGTGAGGAGTTTAGCAGGACGGCCTGAGACAGATGGCTGCACCCTTCCCCCCGCCCCGGAGTGGGCATCGAAGGGGCAAACCGACTCCAGAAAGGCAGCAGATTGGACCGTTTTAGACTCTGAGCTGTTTGCTTGCTCCCTGGGTTCTGTTTGAGCAGAGAGAGTTGCACAGGAGAACCAGCCCCTCAGAAGGGCTTTGGCACAACTTTGTCATCGCTCAGCTCGGCAGGGATGACAGGCAGCCAGGCACTGCTTTTCTTACCCTGGGATGCTCTCCCAGGTATGGGCAGCCTGGGGAGCAGTGGCTACTCCCCTGGTTGCCCTGTGTGCCTGCAGGACTGCTGGTCCCAGGGAAGGGAGTGGGAGGGGATCCTGGCCCTGTGGGAAGTCTGGAAAACAGCTCAGACTGGGGATGCAAAGGAAGGTGCAGAGCCCAGGCCTCCCACTGTTCTGTGCCAGGTGCCAGGCCTGCATGTTAATCTGGCAGGACAGCCTTGTCTTTCCATTGCTTCCTAAACTGACTGAAGAAAAAGGTTAAATAAATCTCATTCTCCCAATATGATCATTGTGAGCATTTAGGCATATTGCTTTCTTGTTTTTATTTTCTCCCGTATGTCCTTTTATTTGCTTTTTGTCTGTCTTGTATTGAAATTAGTTGATATTCCTATCACGTTGATGAGGGTGTTAGAGTAAATTTTTACTCTTCATAACTGTTCAAAATTAGAAGAGTGCCCATCTGTGAAAGTCTCTGTGGGAGAATTGAAACAAATGAAATGCCTACACTCTCCATCCAGAAGGGAGATCCTGACTAAATCTTAAACCCCAAGTTCACTGGAGATTTGCATTTGAATACTTTTGCTCCAGTGGAATGAAAAGGAACACACACACACACACACACACACACACACACACACACAGTTCTGTTTGTTTGGGTTTTCACACATTTTTAGTTCTCTCACAGCATTCCTCTATAAGAGAAAGTAAATTAGATATCCCCAGTTTATAAGTAAGGCCAGGAGAGTTTATAATGGTTTAAAGACTAATTTGAAGTCCTGGTCCAGACCTCAAAGTGTTTAGACAGTAATAAGATTTGGGAATGGAGAAATGTCACCTGCTTGAGCTAGGCATGCAGACCCATGTACTACTGATTCTCTTCTATAGTGCTCTATAGCAAATCACCCAAAATGCAGTGAATAAAACCACCACCATCTTCTTATGCTTACTGATTCTTTGAGCTGGGAATTCAGGCAGGGGAGAGTAGGAATTGCTTTTCTTTTCTCCATTTACTGGACCAATTAATGTGCTGGAAAGACCCAAACTTCTGGGGGAGCTGGAATCTTCTCCAGTCATATGTCTGGTACATGGACTGGAGTGACTTGAAAGGTTGGACTCAGCTGGTGCTATTTACCAGAGCACCCTCAGGTAGTCTGTCCTTGTGGCCCTCCTAGCAGGGGGCTGGCTTCCAAGGCACCCAGAAAAAACTGCATGGACTTTCCTAACCCAGCCTCAGAAGTCAGCTAGAGTCACTTCTGCCACCCTGTATTGGTTAAAGCTCTTGTGTGTTTGCCCAGATTCATGAGGACGGGGCATAGGTCCCATCTCTTTTTATTAATTTTTAGAGAGATAAGAAGGGAGGGAGAAAGGCAGAGAAAGAGAGAGAGGAAGGAGAAGAGGGAAACAATGATTTGCTGTGCCATGTACTTATGTATTCATTGGTTGATTCTTGTATGTGTCATGCCTGGGGATCGAACACACAACCTTGGAGTATCAAGATGGTGTTCTCTAACCAACTGAGCTACCTGGCCAGAGTAGATTCCACCTCTTAATAAATGGAATCAAAGAATTTGTAACCACTTAAAAAAGTCACATCAACTATTTAGTCCACATTATACTGTAGCACTGATTCAATAGAAAATTAGTGTGAGTAGAAGTCAGCAAAGCTATATCAAGAATGAGTTCATTATAAATTGGGAAATTAAAAATGAGCTCTGTAAAGAATTAATGAACCCTGGCTTGTTTGGCTCAGTGGATAGAGCATCGGCTTGTGGACTGAAGGGTCCCAGGTTTGACTCTGGTCAAGGGCACATGCCTGGGTTGCAGGCTTGATCCGGAGTAGGGGGCATGCAGGAGACAGTCAATTAATGATTCTCTCTCATCATTGATGTTTCTGTCTCTCCTTTTCCCTTCCTCTCTGAAATGAATTAAAAGATATTAAAAAAAGAATTAATGAAAAAAACTAAGGTGAAGTTAACTTAAGTGCCTGACAATTGGGTATTGGTTTTAATAAATTGAAATAAGTACATTAGAAAAAAACAAAAAGAAATACTATGCAACCTTTAAAAAGAATGGCGTAGCTCTATATGTAGTGACATGTATTCAAAAATTCATTAATATTTTAATATAATATAAGCATATATGTAAAAATTTAGGAAACAATTTAAAAGGAATCACATTAAACTATTAGTGGTGGGGAAAAGAGTAGGACTTGGTTGGGCATTAGGTATGAAGAAGAACTCACTTGTTACTCTGTAATTCTATGCAGTTTAAATTTTTTAATGAATTAAGTATTCCTAAATTGCTCTTATGAGTTGCTGTGTGAGATTTTAATTTTAAAAATATGTTAAAGTTGATTGGGTAAACATCTAAAAGTTGGGATATTATTATACCTTCCTTTCCTTGTATTTTATTATCTGAAAGTTATGGTAGTACTGGTTTACTATTTGCACAAGTAGGCACTAGTCTGCTTAGCATGCACTAGTCGGCAGAGAGATGTAAGAAAACCAGTCTTTTTGTTGATTTGTTTGGTTTTGTTTCTCTTCTCGTTACTTGCCCAGAAGTCTTGTTGGGGGCAGTATGGTTCCTGATTCCAAGTGACCTTTGTTAATGGCGTTCATATTTACGAAGAGTGGGCATACTCAAGTTGGGTTGAAACATTTAAGCTTGTATTATCTCCCAAATGGAATTAACTGTATTCATATAATCAAGTTGGGGAAATTCTGCAGCATTAGGAAAGGCTTTAATAAGATCTAACCTGGTCTTTTTTTTTTTTTTTTGAGCTAATATTCTAGGGTGGATTTTTTTGAGCATTGCCCACCCTTTGAGGTAATGGAACAGTGTGGAAGCATGAATGGACATCTGGATCTGTGTTTTAAATGTATAAGCCCCTCGCTTATTTCCTGTGCTGTATAGCAAACTAATCATTTTTCAAACAGTGCCATTATTTCAATTATATCCTAATGATAGGTAGTGAGAGTGACTTACCCAGTGTGGGTGACTGAGCCGTGTCCCGGCTGGGCAGTGCTCTAGGTAATACTTCCTGCCCATATGGCATTTACCTTGGAGTAGAATAGACATCAAATAAGAGATTATGAGAGGACTGGCTTGCAACTTTGTAAAACGCCAGGCAGGATGTCCTCTGCTTGCCCCTTCCATTCCATCCTGCTCTGTCCCGGGAGGCAGGCTGTTATAGGTATGGGCTCCTGGCTCTGGCTTTTGGAAGTTAAGTCAAGATATGTATTTCCCTTGCTCCATTCTTTCCCAGGCTGGGGTTTGGAGATGATGTGGGTTCCTCTGCTGAAAGTCACAGCTCCTCTCTGGTGGCTCTTGGCTGCTAAATTCTTGCAGCAAATACTCCCTATTCTTGTCCCTTCAGATCTGGGGAGTTGAGGGCTCTCTGCTGCTGGATACCCCAAAATCCTTGCTCATTTCCCTGAACTGGTTTATGCCAATATAAATAGGGCTTTCCTTAAATCCTTTTCAGTTATCCTGTTTGAATACAATTTCTGTCCTGCCTGTACCCTGTTTAGATAACATCCCATTTTGCTAAGAGAGAAGTTGAGGCTTATAGATCAGTAAACATCAGAACTGGGATTAGAATCCAGGCTATTTTATGTCAAGCCTCACCCAAGGATATTTTTCAATTGATTTTTAAGGGGTTTAGAAGAGAGAGGGAAAGACCGAGAGAAACATCAATGCAAGAAACACATGACTGGTTGCCTCCTGAATGAGTCCCAACCAGGGCCCTTGACCGGAATTGAATCAGGGACCTTTTGATTCACAGGCTGATGCTCTATCCACTGAGCCAAACCGGCTAGAGCTCAAACGTAATTCTTAAATCCAGTGCTTTACCATTTGCCTGTAGTGACTAGGGGTAGGTTCTCACTGCCATCCTCAAATTGAGGAGAAGGAAAGGTTTCTTACCTGTTAGGTGTAACTATGAAATTAGGAAGCTGGACAACAAACTAGTCTTATACATTTAAGTAAGCAATATCCTTCAAGTCAGCTTGCACTGTTTAGAGTTTTGCTACTTTCTTTGGGAATTGCCATCAGAATCATTTTATCAGCCAGGAAGGAAAAAATCATCTAAAGTATGAGACCTTCATTTTGCCACCTTATTTTCTAGGGTAGGCTTAAGTCGACTGCTTGGTTGTTTCCAAACATCTGATCTGTCTCTGAAGACCAAGTTTCAGGATATTTGGAAGAAATGCATAATTGAGTTGGATTCCAAGAGGCATCTAAGAATGTGCTCAGTCATGGCAGCCAAGTTGGAATGAATATAGAGCTTCTCAGATGGCTATTTTGAAGGATAGAATACTTACTTCTCTGTGCAGTCTCTTGATTTATAAATACCAGAACTTAATCATGTTACCCGAATCTCATCTCAACTGCATCCAGACTCTGTATTCATTTCCTTGACCTGCCGAGGAACTCTGGGCTAACCGGGATGACAGTGAGGACTGCCCATTATTGCTTTATAGGCAGAGCTGTCTTTGAGGCAACATAGTGTAATGGTGAAGAACTAGGGTCCTTGAGCCAGACCACTGGTTCCAATCCAGGCTCCACAAATGACCACTCCTTGTTTAGTAGGTGGAAATTATAATATCTGTCTCACCCAGTTTTCTTGAGGATTAAAGTAATTATGTAAAGGACTTAGTTAGGATGACTATCACAGCTGTATGTGCTCAGTAATGGCTACCATGTTTTTGGTGGGGTTTTTTAATCACTGTTCATCATCATCACTCATCTTCACAGTCTGAGACACCCATTGATTTTTCCTCCTCCTGTATAATCACATCCTTCTGGTCTCGTCTATCACATTTCAGTGAACTCCTTTTTTCCTGCATAGAATACAGAAATTAACTCTCTAATGTACCAACTTTTGCAGAGGTGTGTCTCAGTTATGGTGTATGAGGAAAAGAACCAAAGAAGCAGGGATTAAGAGCCTTGCGGAAAAGTGAGCTTCTAGGGAAGAGAAGGTACCACTCTAAGAATGCTGCTTCTTACAAAGCCAGTGGTTATGATCTGGTGAGTCTCAGCCACATGTTTTGGCTGGTTTCTAGTCTGCTTTTGCTGCTAGTTTGACAGGTACCTTTTCGGTTACTACCTTTTGTGCCCTGTGTCTTCCAGTTGCATAGTGTTAATCCTGTTACTTCCTTACCTTCTGTAACTTGGTGGACCAAACTGTTGCGGACAAGCATCCCTCTTACATCAGACCTGTAAAACATATCACAACGAAAGAAATTTTGCTTTTCTTAAGGAAGCATTTCCATGTGCCACAAAGAGCATTCGAAGCCCAGATGAGCAGGTGTTGTGGAAGGATAGCATGTGTGAAATGAATTCAGGCCTGTGAGAAACAGGAATCTGGTACCCAGCTCTCTCTGCATCAACCCCAGGAACCATAAAGAGCTACTCTCATCATGGGGAGTTAGAAAAAAAAAACCCTACTTACTGGCTAGAGAATGGCCTTGGGAAAAAAGAGAGGAACTGGCAAAATAAATAAATAAATAAAAACAAAACAAAACAACCTGGGACGCAAAGCCTACATCAGCTGGAAATGAGGTGGTTGACCTCTTCTCCATATAATCTGAGCCCCTCCAGCTGAGACATTAACACAAAGTTGTCTAAAGCTAGTTGAGAAGGTAAAGGGAGCAATAAAAAGGGATTCGGGTATAAGGCATTCATTGATTATTTCTCACATTTTCTGTAAGGGATGTTGTAATTCTCTTCTTCCCACCCTTCCAATGAAAATAAAACCCCATGGTATATTTATTACAAGAAATCTTTCTTAACTCCCAATATTCTGATCTCATTTCCTTGAATGAAAATGGTACCAAGGTAAACTGCGTTATAACACGTATAGTCTGTCATTATTAGACCTATGGATTGACTTCACCCACAAAGTAGCTCTAGTGATGAATAAGTAAGCTGTGTGTGTGTGTGTTTGTGTGTGTGTGTGTGTGTGTGTTGGGGAGCGGAAGGAATGTGAGTCCTTTCCCACAAACTAAACTGACTGCAGGCCTGTGGGGGACTGTGGGGGAACCACAGGGCAGATATGAAAACACACCTGGCCACTTACGTTCCCTTCATGTGGGACGGAGAGTTTAACGTTGAGTGTGTGTAAACATCTCACCTTGCCCGAGTCACTAAGTTGGAACCCCAATTCCTTCTATTTTCCTTTAAGTTGAAAACTGACCAACAATATAACACCAGAGTAAATACCAAATTCATTCTGCATGAATCTAAAGAGATATACAACAGGAGTTTAATCACGTTCTAGCTGAAAATATTTGCTGGAAGGAGCTGTTCAAATGAGACGGCCGTAATTTATGGTGAGAAAACATGCACAAGTTAGTCGTTTTCAGAGTTTTAAATCATCTCATTGTAACATGTCTTAATATAATAATTATCTGACATATAAAATGGATGGTAGCAAAGGTTATGGTAAATGTACAAGTTCAACTTTGTCCTGCTTACTTTATACAAGAGGGCAGGGCCATATATGGAAAGCCTGGGTTCTAGAACCTACACACCTGAATCTGGCCTCCCTATCTCTCTGAGCCGTGTTTTCCTGCTCCGTAAATTAGGATTGTCTGTCCAGCAGATCATTAGATACCTGTCAGGCTGCTAGCACAGAGCCTTGTAAATTAATGAATGGCAGCTGCTGCAGGATGTAGCATTTATGTCTGAAATACAACCAGGGTTTTATCTTAGAGCATGTCTTCAGCTGTAGACTTTATGGCTGAAGTTTCAGCACATAGATGGGCAAACTCTAGATTCATTTTGCATATAATTTTAACCCTTTCTTGGCTTTTTTTTTCCTATTCCAAAGTCCCTTGGATGCATTTTTTTCTTACATGTCAATTTTTCAAATATAGGTGTGGGATTGATTATAAAATCTACAAACTTATATAAAGAAACAAATAAGAAGGGAGGCTCTTATAGATGGTCTTCTAGTTGTAGAAAGAATAATGGGGTTAGAAAATTCTTAATAGATGCTAACTGTGGATGAAAGTTTTATGAACACACACACACACACACACACACACACACACACACACACACAAGAGGCCTGGTGCATGAAATTTGTGCACAGTGGTGGGGAGGGGTCCCCTCAGCCCAGCCTGCACCCTCTCCAATCCGAGACCACCTGCTCCTAACTGCTCACCTGCCTGCCTACCTTATCACCCCTAATGGCCTCTGCCTGCCTGCCTGATCGCCTCTAATTGTCCCCCTTCCCCTGCCAGCCTGATAACCTCTAACTGCCTCTGCCTGCCAGCCTGATCGCCTGTAACTGCCCCACCTGCCAGCCTGGTCACTCCCAACTGCTCCTCCCACTGGCCTGGTCTCCCCTCACTGCCCCCCTATGCCAGCCTGGTTGCCCCTCACTGCCTCCCCTATCGGTCTGGTTGCCACTCACTCTCCCCCTCCCTGCCAGCCTGGTCATCCCCAATTGCCCCTCCACCAGCCTGGTTGCCCCTTACTGCCCACTGCTGGTGTGGTTCCATGGACATGCTGTGACTATGGCTGAAGTTTTAGGGCACTTTATTCCATGCCCCTAACTGCCGCATCCCCCCACCCCCACCAGCCTGGTTGCCCCACTCAGTCAGTTGTTCAGTTGTTTGGTCGCCCTTCACTGCCCCCCCCTGTTGGCCTGGTCACCCCTCGCAGCCTGCTGTTCAGTCATTTGGTCAACCCTTACTACCCACCCTGCCAACCTGGTTGCCCTAAGTAGGCTGCTTTTTGATTGTTGTATGAAGGTGTCCTAGCCAATTTGCATATTATCCTTTTATTAATGTCTATATGTCTATTATCTATATATATCTATATCACTCACATACTAGAGGCCCAGTGCACGAAATCTGTGCACTGGTAGGGTCCCTAACAGCTACAGGCTGCTGTCTGGGACTTTCCTCCCTTCCTCCGCTGGCCCACCCCCTGTCGAACTCCCAGAAAAACTCCAGTGGAGAGGACAATTTGCATACTACGTTTTGATTATGTAGAATATCTTCTCAGAGTGTCTCCCTGAAAATTACTTCCTATTACAAAGAGGAAAACAGTAAATGTGGAGTGGAAAAACCTGGCACACATCCCCTTAACCAAGTGATTAAAGTTACCGTTACATAATGTCCCATGTTGATACAAACCAAATTCACATGCCTCCTGGTTGGAGTTTTGTTTTGGGTGGTTTTAAGTGCCCAAAGTGCATAAACAGCATAGAATCATGGGGAAAGATCAGACAAATCTAAACTGGTGGACATTCTACATAATTAATGGTCTGTAATCTTCAAAACCATAAGCTCAGCAAAGACAAGGGCTGATAACAGAGATTAAAAGAGGCTAGTATTTCAAATACCTCATGTAGTGGAGTCATACAATGTTTGTCCTTTTGCGACTGGCTTATTTCACTTAGCATAGTGTCCTCAAGCTTCATTCATGTTGGAGTATGTGTCAGAAATTCCTTCCTTTTTAAGGCTGAATAATAACCCATTGTATGTATTGTCAACTAATGGTCATTGGCATCAATAGGAGCCCCCAATCTGGGGTGCTGGGACAAAGGAAACTTTATTCCGTCCAAACAGCCAAACTGTGACACAGCAGTGCTGCGAGAATGGCACAGCTGTGGAACAGCTCACAGCCGCGCTGGGAGGCAGCTCAGGGACAAGGCAAGCCTGGGGCCAGGCCGCTCGCTCTCCAGCTATCCAGCTCTGTTGTGCTCTGGTCCCTCCATCTCCTCTGCCCAGGTCTGCTCTGCTCCTGGGAGACATCTTTGGTGCTTCATTCAGCTCCAGCCAGGGAAATAATGTCTTTATTCTTTGGTGAAAAGGGAAAGTGCACTCTCCAAGCCAGAGGACTTATCGACAGAAATCCTTGCCCTGGTCCCTGATTGCTCCCTCCGCATGCAAATGAGCATTCCAAATCCTGACACTTTGAATAGTTCAAAAGGCACTGTCCTGATTGGTCAGAATGGAGATGCTCTGATTGGTCATTGAAGAGGGATGGGGATTATAACTGCACAGCTCCAACTCCTTATAAAGGAATTCATAGAATAGTATTTCCATTAATACTATTCTATGAATTCCTTTATAAGGACTGGCTAATGTGGCAGGAACACAGTGCAGGCAGGCCTTTCCGAGTCTGAGGCAGGCAGCTTAGTGGGCAGGCTTTTCTCCAAATTGTGGTTTGTGTGAGAGGTCCCTCTTTAGAAACAGCTACTAGGCTCTGCTTTTAAATATACTAGTAAGCCCTGTTAGCCTCTAGGAGTTCTTCTTGGCGAGTGTCTTCTTTCATGGTATATACCACATTTTATCTGTTTACCTGTTGATGGGCACTTGGGTTAATTCTACCGTTCGGCTATTGGAAATAATGCTTCTGAGAACATGGTTGTACAAATATCTGTTGAAGTTCCTGCTTTCACTTCTTTTGGATATATGCCCAGAGTGGGATTGTTGAATCGTAGGGTAATTTTGTGTTTAATTTTTTTGAAGAATCACCGTACTGTTTTCCACAGGGTTGCACTATTTTACATTTCTACCAGCAATGCACACAGGTTCCAGTTTTTTCACATTCTCATTGACACCTGTTATTTTATGTCTTTTATTTTTAATATAAGCATTTTTATATATAAAAATATTAGAATATTTTTTAACAACCAACAGTCTAATATTTAAGTTGTTGCCTTAGTGTTTTTTAAGAGAGAGAGGCATGAATAAAATATTGTTACTCGGTAAGATTTGGGATATCTGGCTAATCAGATACTGGTTCAAATGTTTACCAGCAAAACTTGTACCAGAACCCTTATTTTGTGTTTCCTGCCAACCCCCTACTCCCCACAGTATATGTACTGCAACTCTATTTTTAAGGAGAAAGACAATTCATAACAAATAAGCTCATGCCAAGAACTTATTTAGAAACAAAGCACTTCTGGGTTTATGTGCTGTAGCCTGTAGAAGGTAGGTTTACGCAGTTTTATATACCAGATTGGACCAAACCTACCTTCCGAGCGTTTGGTACAACCTGAGTGGAGAACAGAGTTGGAGCATCCAGTGTAAAACCAGCCCATCCCTGAAAAAGGGTGTGGAAAAGCAGATGGGATGAGCAAGTTCTGTTCCTCTTTGACTCCCATTTTTCCCTCTTGGCATGCTTCCCTACCGTGTCAGTGGGTGCAGTGGGCACCACTGCATTGAGAGGAGCACGTCCATTTCTGGTTCCAGAGAGCCCTGTGGGCCACAGGGAGGGGTGCTGCAGTGGGCATAGCCAGACCCTCCAGGGCAGCTGGGATAAGTGGGTGGAGTGCTTCTAATGAGATGCTTCCCAGAATGACACCCCCCACCCCCAGCTGGTTCTCCAAGCTGCCTGCACATTTGCAGCCAACTGTGAGCTAAGCTGACGCCAGTGCCCGACACCTCCACACCACTAACTCGGTCACTGGCTGTGTGTAGACTGTGCAGCCTGCAGGGTACCCATGGACATCTGCTTGGAATGCTTGATTCCACTAAGTCTGGAGGTGGGAACTCCTGGTATTTTAAATACTGAAAACACAGTTCACTTGTGGAGAAGAATGCAAACTGGATGATCTTTTTTCAAGTGTGAGACTGAAATGAGACAACTCATGTTTATTGGGCATTGAGCTGCGTCCCTAGATACTTCTTTGCACCCCCAGTTCTTTCTACGTGTTTACTCTCTTCTGCATTATTTTTCTACGGAAATGCTCACTGATGCCCGGCTTGGGAAGCCTGGAGGAATGTCGAATTCTAAGAGGGCCCAGAAGGGCTGGTTTGCATCTGCTGAAGGCAGCGTGCTGGTTAGGAGTCCAACTACTGCTAGAACATGCTTGCTTTCTTTCTTTCTTTCTTTCTTTCTTTCTTTCTTTCTTTCTTTCTTTCTTTCTTTCTTTCTTTCTTCTTCTTCTTCTTCTTCTTCTTCTTCTTCTTCTTCTTCTTCTTCTTCTTTTTAAGTTATTGATTTATTAGAGAGAGAGAGAGAGAGAGGGAGGCATCAACTTGTTATTTAACTTATATGATTGTATGTGCTCCATTTCCTCCCAACATGATATTAAGAGGGAGGGAAGGTGGGATTAGGGGAGGGTTTGCAGTGGCCCAAGACCATTCCTAAGGAATCCACCTAAGCAACACAACTGGTGTGCTGCTCAAGGCTCTCCGGGAAGTGGGAGCATCAGATGGCAGTGGATGGAGCACTGGGGGAGGGGATGGGGAATCAAGGAAGATAAAGAGCAGATGGAGGGTTGTTTCTTTAATCTTCATCCCCATTTCTCAGGATGCAACTCTGCAGATCTTCCAAGGGAAAGCAAATCCTTGATGACCCTGAATACTGGTGACCTGGAAAAAGGAGGAACTTGGTCTGGGTATTTAGATTAATAGTTATTACAGTAATTGACGTCACTGATTTAACAACTCATACCCAATGAACTCTACATGTCCTACAGCAATTACGGGTGTTATTAGATGTAGCAGGTTAACTTTGTTGAATGAGCTTCTAGCAATAAAAGGAACTCTGCCCAGCTTCTTGATTATGAGCTATCATCTGGTCTATGCACTGTCATCAAACAACCTGTAGTCTTGTCAACTGCACTGCTGAGAAACAGCTGTGAAATGTTCTGGGCAGCCTTCTGTTCTTAAGAAGTGTAGAGACCTCTGGAAGGGTGGGGAGGGGAGGAGTGGAGACTTTGTGGGCTGAGGGTGGGGATGGGAGACAAAGCACAAAAATGCATCTTGATGTGAGTGTAGTTTCCACATTTTTGTCTCTACTTCTCTACGTGTGCTGCCCAACTTCCTAACACCTTCTTGAACCCCCACTTCAAACTCTTAATCTAGAAAACTGGCTCAGATTAATCCCATCACAGAATCATCTTTCTTTCCCTTGGTTTTTCTATTCTTTGTCCTATAATGAGTTTGTCTTAAAGGGGTTTTCTAACCTTTCTCCAGTGTTGAATGTGTGTTCTGTTAGATGGTAAACTATTAGGGGCACAGAGTCCTTTCTCCCACCCATCTCATCCTTTCCCTTTATCCCTGACCTGCATTACAACTATTTAGCCATTAGTTAGAGACTTTGCCACATACCAAAAGAAACACATTCTGTTGTTGTTGTATTTATTGGTTTTAATTATAAGGAACTTGGAAGCATTTTAGGACTCTTCATAATTCTCTGCCAGCATTTTGCACCTAGTGGATCCATAATAAGAATAAATTTCTTTCCTCACTTGGCTTCATAATTGTGGACACTTCAGCTGCACAATGCTAGCAGGGCTCTCATGGCTGGAGTAGAAACAAGGAATCATTTTTAAATTATATTCAAATCCTCTAAGGAACTAGTGGCCCATGCACACGTTGGCTACTTCCTCGGACCTGCAGGAGATTTGCGGGCCCAGGGATTTACCTACAGACAGAACCATGGGCCAGTCCCAGCCAGAAAGAAACGCCAGAGGGAGATCCATTACTCATTTGAATCCGAAGCAGAATAAAATGAATTGTATTTAAGGTGGTTGCTAAAGTTTGAGCTTTGGACTAAAGCAAACCTTGGCATCTTTCATTGTGTTTACAAGAATATCCATTTTTCTCAACTCAGGACAGTGTACTTTCTAAGGGCAGTGGTACTTCATATTAGAACAGAAAGCACACAACAAACCAAAGCCAAAATGTGTCTAGCTTTGCTGCCCAATGGGGTGAATTCTTTTGCACAAGAGAGCTAGCTCTTCCCAGGGTATTCTATACCCTTTGCAAGCAATTTACAAAACCATGGTTTGTGTACATTCTCCTCAGCCTGCAGGCTTGACGTTAGCTTCACCCACTCTTGCCAGCTCAGCTCCCTTCCCACATTAGCCATTCCATTTCTTACTATGGCTCCCTGTACTGTTGACACAAAAGAATAGAAATGTGTTTGCTCTAATATAATAGGGGACCTCCAGAAGTTCAGTAAAAACTAAACACCAAGAGTTGGTTTTAAATACAAACCAGGTCTGTACTCTATCTAGTTCTGGGACTTTGAGCAAAGCACTAACCCCATTTTAATCTTAGTCAACTGGTCGTAATAGTACTTGTCCATTTTTCTGATGGGGCTGTGGTAGTCATATGAGATCACTTACATAGTAGCACTTTATAAATGTATATATGATTGTATGAAACAGGAGAGCCTGGCATTTTTGGTTCAAGACCTGCTGCTTGATGTTGGCACCATTATGTGGTGTTTTATGGTTCCTTACAAGTCCCAATTCTCACAGAACCTAAATGTGTGAGCTGAAGCCTGTCCTACTTAAAACCAGAGAAACCCTTTTTTTTTTTTGCTCATGAGCATTGACTTCCACTGCTTTAGTCCAAAGTCACGTTGAATTGTATTCTTGGTCCATGACTCTGTTGTCATCATTTCTCCATTTGCATAGCATGATCCACTTGAGAGCTGAGTTTCTGGCATATTTTGAAAATTGACTGCCCGAATCGTGTGTTAGTTCACACTCACTAACAAACAGCATATGCTTGCATTAATAGTGGCATTCTGTTCTACATCACAGCCTTCTTTAATTGAGTCTGTTATATTAGTTAAACTTCTCTTCTAATATAAGTTTAGTTTTTAGTCAGCTCCCAAGTATATCCCTAGAGCAGTGGGGTGCTTCAATGTTTTTTTTTCTTCTTTCATTATATACAAACTTATCTTTCTGGAGATTGGCGTATTGGGGTGACTTCCTGGTGCTGAGCTACGTGCAGTTGCCACCTCCGCCATCTGAAGTCACAGAATGAGTTGGCTGCAATTTGTTGACTTCCCTTTTCTTCCCCCGTACCGTGCTCTTCATCATCCTGTTCATCCTGTTGCCAAAATCTGCCCTGCACAGCATCACCGTGTTTTTCTCTCTTCTCCCTAATTCAGACTTTAAGGTTTCATGTCATGCAGGCTGTTGCACCTTCTTTCCTTTCTCTACTTCAGGTTCCTTACATTCATTCCATCTCACTTATGTCTTACCCTACCTGTTCTCTCTCATCAGCTTATCATACCAAGCTCCTTACACTGTTAAGGGCTTTCAACAGAATATCATGACATTAATCACATTCCTCTCTGCTGTCTTCACACAATCTGACTATATATTCGTTGTAAATCTTGATTGACTGATCCTTTTCTTATAAGTTCAAATGTATCAATTAGCTCATGAAAGGCCTTTTTATGGCAGTAAGGCATGCTCCTTATTATCCTTACTAATAAAAGCCTAAGTGGTTGTCACACGGTGATGCCCTCTTGCCTTCACAAGGTCGCTGCGTGCACAGGGGGCGTGTGCAGGTGGGCAGGGGTGGGCCTGATGCTGCATGCACCGCATGGAGCTGGCCTGGGGGTCCCGCCTCCGTGGGACAAAGCCTGCTTGGGAGTCTTGGGGGTCCTACCCTCCCGCCTGAGGGTCCCGCCTCCACATGGTAAGGCCTGCCTGGGGGTCCCACCTCCACATAGCGAGGCCTGCCTTGGGGTCCCAGGGAACCTGGATCTGTGTGGGATGGGGGCAGGACCCCTGGCTTTGGCCTACCTCCTTGGGGCAATCCATCGAGGAGCCCCGGATGGGTCGGCAGGACCTACCCCTTTGGGGTCATCGATTGCGGGGCTCCTGCACTGTGATAGGGCACAGGCCAGGCTGGGGGACCCCCTCCCCCAAGTGCATGAATTTTGTGCACTGGGCCTCTAGTTTATATATATGTAAATGTTAGTTACAGAAAAGTAAAATTAAAATAAAATATTTTTCTGTAACTGAACATTAAAAAAATTTAATCTTTTGTTACTTCTGACATACACATACTATGATATAGAGTATTTAGAAAATGGGTGATAATCAAAAAAGTTAAGGAAAAAAACCTCAGAGTCCTCCTTTTGGAAACAAATACTTTAATATTTTGGTCTTTTCTTTTAGGCTTCTCTCTCCCTGAATTATAATGCGTATAATAACATACTCATATCCTATCTAATAAAAGAGCAATATGCAAATTGACCCATCCTCCGATAAACCCATTGGTCACACCCATTGACCAATCAGAGCAAGTATGCAAATTAACCCAACCAGGATGGCTATGGCCACAGAAAGAGCAGGAGGGAGGCTTGGGTTGCCCCTAGCGATGGAGGAAGCCAAACTTTCCACAAAGCCTGGCAGACAGACCTCTGCTTAAGGCAACAAAGTTTCAATGGCTGTGTGAGCAGAAGGCTTGGCTTCGCTCCAGGCTACAAAGTTTTAATTATAGAAGATAAATAAGTCCCAGATACCAGGGCCTCCACTTGGATTGCCGGGGTGTGTGGCCAGCCTGCAAACCACCACCAGGCCCCTCACCCAGGCCACCCCACGCCACAAGGGAACCCCCACCCTGATCCAGGACACCCTTCATGGCAAACCAACTGACCCCCACCCATGCAGCAGGCCTCTATCCTATCTAATATAAGAGTAATATGCAGATTGACCATCACTCCAACACACAAGATGACTACCCCTATGTAGTCAAAAGATCCTGCTCCATGTGGAAACAAGATGGCCACAAGATGGCCAGCAGGGGAGGGCAGTAAGGAGGGACTAGGCCTGCAGGGAGGGTAGTTGGAGGTGATAAGCCTGCAGAGGAGGGCATTTAGGGGTGACCAGGCCAGCAGAGGAGTAAAGTTGGGGTGACCAGGCCTGCAGGGAAGGGCAGTTGAGGGGGGGACCCAGGTCTGCAGGGGAGAGCAGTTGGGGGGGCTCCCCGCAGAGGAGGGCAGTGAGGGGGGTCCAGGCCTGCAGGGAGGACAGTTAGGGGTGACCAGGCCTGCAGGGGAGGGCAATTAGGGGCAAACAGGATGGCAGGGGAGTAGTTAGGCATCAATCAGGCTGGCAGGGGAGTAGTTAGGGGGTGGTCAGGCTGGCAGGCAGAAGCAGTTAGGGACAATTAGGAAGGAAGGCACACAAGCAGTTGGGAGCCAGCAGTCCTGGATTGTGAGAGGGATGTCCAACTGCCCGTTTAGGCCCAATCCTGCTAGGATTGGAGGGGGTGCAGGCTGGGCTGAGGGACACACTCCCCATGCATGAATTTCATGCACCAGACCTCTAGTGTATGTATAAGTGTGTGGAATTAAAATTGTGGTGCTTTTCTCAGTTTTTTTAACTTCAAATACATTCAGTTTGCCAGTTATATGGAAGATAGGTACTAAAGCCTCTAAAACTGTGTGTCATCAATTTTAGCTGATTACCTGTTATCTTTATTTACATAAATTTTATATTTTATAACATTTACAGTTGAATTAATTTATTAAGTCATTTATAATATATATGCTTTTAAAATATGATTTTGAAAAATACTTATACAACAAATTCATGGAGTAGGTAGCATTATTCCCATTTTACAGAAGAGGAAACTGAATGTCTAGTTAACTTATCCATGACTGTGACACTAATTATAGTCACTGCCCTCTCCACCCAGCCAACTCCTTTTATATCACGTGTTTTTGTCAGTTTAGGCAGAAATTCACCTTTGGGGGGAAAGAGGAGGACGACACAGATAACAAAGGTTAAATGTTCTCAAATGTGTTCTCAGCATTTATTGATCATATCACTTTGCTTATGATGTGCCATGTAAGTAGCATCATCTTTCTGTTGATTCGTGACACATCAGCAGTAACTTTAATGGTGCCCTCAGAAGAGCCAAATGGTTGCTGGACCGACCGATCATCCATTTACCTGCAGGGAGGCCGTGGCGCTTCAGTAGAGTAGAAAGATCAGAACCTTGAGATCAGGGTTGTTTCCTATTCTAACTCTGCCATTTAACTGTCTCTATAATCTTAGAATTACCCAAACCTAGGTTAGCTAATCTCTCTAAGACTGTTTCCCATTAGAAAAATGGAGACTGAAATTCCCATCTTAAAAGGGATTGTAGGCTGTATATAGAATATCTGACACATAGTGCTTATTAAATGTAAATCCCTTCTGTCTGCTATTTTTCATGCATGCATCACACGGAGCTTGCAGTGACTAGAGAAATATGACATAAGTGCATGAAACATATGCAGAAAACATATTCATAACCAAGAGGTTGTTTTGTTTTCTTGCACCTACCTTTGAACTATTTCTGATTTATTGTGTGTGTTTTTCTCCTAAGTGTCAAGGAAAAATTAGGCCAACTATTGTCTTTTATGGTTCTCAGCTTTGTAGATACAACTTCTGATATTCTGGCGTATTTGGGGTAGTTTTTGTGAGAATAGGGACAGTGTTAGCCCTGACTTACTGTTCCTTGGGAATGACCCTGGGCACTATCATTATATAATTACACCTGCTACATCTGTTTAACAGTTGTAAAATATCATCATTCCCAGGAGGTCTTAAAGTTTAGATAAACATCTGTGTCTTTAAAATATTCATTATCTATAAGAAACAGGGAGAATCATTTTAGGACTGGTTCTAAATAATTTGAAGTCTTTTGTACTGAGCATTTTAAGCACAAAAAGTTCACACCTAAATAGAGGTGATTTGAATTCCTTTTCCTTTTAAAAATAGTAGGAGCTCATCTAGACTAAAGATACTACAATTGCATTCTGTAGTTTTAACTGTTTGAGTTAAAAAATCTTAAAACTGGTCTTGGAAACTTGATACTCCATTCTTCCTTACTGAGGAGTGTAGAGGAGTAGGCAGTGAGCAAATGGAATTTTCCCATGCCTACTTAGTAGCAGAAGAGATTAGTTTTATCCCTGAAGTGTTTTCTAAAATTATCATTGTCTGAGAAATCCAAAATCTAGGAATCATTGCCTTTAATTCTTCTCCCAAATTGAGCAGAGTCTTAGATATACCCCTTCCTCCCATGCTAGTCTGCACTCTGGTCCACCTCTGTATACGGGCTTTACCATCCTATGGTCTGCTCTAAGTTTCTAGAAAAAAATTTACACACACACACAATGTTTTTGCTATTATTAAGACTCTCTCAAACTCATAACCTTGGCCTCCACTGTGACAATAGGTCATGAATGAAGGAAGGTGAGACTAATGTGTGTGGTTGGAAGGACAGTGGGCCATATAGAATACAACAGTTAGTTAGACATCCTTGTTCAAATATATGTTAGACATTCTTGTTCCCATTGGCACAGTAAACCAAGATTTGTTTTACTCTCATGTGTGTGATTGAGCAATGAGATTCTGTTCTGAAAAGGTGCCCTGAGTTGTTTTTTTTTTGCCAGCTTTGTAGAAACAGGTGGCATCTTAGGTGCTCAAGCATGATCACATGATCACATTAAGGGAGATGACCAGCCCCTGACATCCGGGTATAACCTGAAAATCCTCTGAAGTGTGTATTGATTTACAACTTTGGAGAATTATTAGAAATGTGTGATGGGGGAGACGTTCCAGGAAAGGGGTGAAGGTCGGGCTGTAAATAAAGTGCACTTTCCCCTAGGACCAGGACTGTATGGCTGTGTTTCCATCAGGGCAGTGGGCTTGATAGGACTAAACCTGTGAGAGATACACATCTCTGTCTTTCAAGCTGAGCACACCACTCAGCAGCCTTTCCTGAGCACCTGCTATTACCTGGCACTTGCTAAGGATGTAGCGATGGATGAGATGAAAGTCTCATAGTTTTGGTGACTTGATGAAGCCTCACGTGTTTTTAACATGTGAAGGAGCAATCTATCATTTCAGATTTCTTTTTCAGTGTCTGTGAATATGTATCTGGTTGCTAAAAACTTTCAGGGTTGCCTATTTTTCAAAAGAAACTCAGTTTAGAGAAGTTTGAGTATGTAATTCTTTAAGGTTTAAGATTAAGTGCCTGTGAGATGCTTGGGGAGGCTAGTGTGAAGCCACAATATATTACAGGGCAGGATTACTGAGTGTATCAGCTTACTGGAAATTTTGGACTTTGGATTCTCTCATTTTTATATCCCACTCCTGTCTCCTGCCCCTGTTTTAGGGTCTTAGAATCAGTTTTGTGTTTTTTTTTTCCTTATAATGCCTTCTTTGGGATATACACCATCTCTGGTAGCCATTTTTTAAGTACTGAGAGGGGAGATTTTCATTTAGATGTTTTTTTCCCAGGTAAAAGCTGTTCCCAACTCTAAATAAGTCACGTTTGAATTGAATTACATGCCCAAGGATATTCAGGGTTCCTTACAGAAATTTTGAGTCACACAAAATAACTGCGTGTACATAAAATTGTGGCATGTTTCCATAAATTAGTAGTGATTCATATCATATTCCTAATTTGCTTTTCCTTAAAGGGACATGCCTTAAGTAATACTGTTTCATGAAACAGAGATTCCCAGCCCTAGTTTTTGTGATTCTTGACAACTCTCCCCCCAATTGTATCCCCACCTACCAGAGCCTCCTGTAAATATGCCACACTTTCCACTGTTTATAATTTTTAAAAACTTCATGAGGAACCCGGGGTGTCATATCTAGCATGCTGTGTCCGGACCTAGAACAGATTAGCACAAAGCAGCCACTGAAATTAGTTTGTTGAACAAACAAGTGAATTTTAATACAAAGGCTGTAATGGCCTTGGTTTCTCTGGGTATGAAGGGAACAAATAGAATAGCTGAAATTAACAACTAACCATGCTAACTCCTTAATGAATGAGGTAGATCTTGGGCTATTTTTACACTGGGTTTTGTGGGTGTTCTTTGGGAGATGGCCTTCTTAATGTTCCTTCGGTCTCTAACTTACATCATTCTATTTCAATACATGCTCTACCAACTCACTCTCCTTCTGCCTCTTAAACTTTGTGTAGTCCCTATATTATTATCTCTATGGAAAGTTATGGTGCCCTGGCTGGTTTGGCTCAGTGGCTAGAGTGTCCCAGGTTCGATTCCTGTCAAGGGCATATGCCAGGGTTGTGGGCTCTATCCCTAGTAGAGAGCATGCATGAAGCAGTCCGTCAATGATTCTCTGTCATCATTGATGTTTCTGTCTCTCTCTCCCTCTTCCTTCCTCTCTGAAATCAATAAAAATACATTAAAAAAGGAAGTTATTGCTTTAAAATACCATCTTTTAGACACTAGCTAACATTACAAATGGCATTTTGTGAGTTGATAATACTTCAGCAAGTTGTGTTCTTCCCTCGTGTTTCTTAGGATTCAGAGCAGCCAATAGACATCCAATTTGAGAGGAGATTGCAGCTAATTAAGTTGCTTTAAAATAAAAACAATTCTGAAGGCACTTAAGTGATCTGACCTTAGGTTTGGCCTTGAGGAGCACATTCCTCAGCTGACTCAGATCTGGCAATAGAATGGCACTGGGCATAGCTGGGGCAGCGGTGCGGAGGGACTTTCATCCCGGCCCTGGCTCTGCCATTGACCCAGCAAATGACCACAGGCAGTCCCTTTCCCTTGCATGACCCCAGTTTTCCCGTTTGTAAGAAAGAGATAATGCCTATCTCTCAGGGTGACTATGAGAACTACACAATTACATGGAAAAGTGCTTTATAGATGGTAAAATCATGCTTAAGTGAATTCCTTTATCAGCTTCATGAGGGCTCTTTAAATGTCAGGGTTGTTATCCATGCCTGTGGCTCTTATCAGAAGTTACTACTTAGTAAACTCTTGAGAAATGCAGAAATATTTGGAGGCAACCTCTGTGGCTCAGAAGGAGCTGTTTTTGCTGATTAAGACTTCCTCAAGCTCATAACCTTGGCCTCCACTTTGACAATAGGTCATGAAGGAAGGAAGGTGAGGCTAATGTGTGTTGTTGGGAGGACAGTGGAACAGGTATGTGATCCAGTGGACCAGGTCAGAAGGGAAGGAAATGGGAGGGCAGGGCGGGGGGAGAGGGGATAACAGGTAGCCCCATGAGAGCAAACATGTTTTGTTTGTTGGTTCACTGACCTATCCCTTGTGCTGTCACTCATGCATGGTCCATAGAATCTATGAATTAAAGATTACTTAAGTGAGGTTTGTGTAATGGTACTATATTTGCTCTGTCAGTGACCACACCCTTATTTTATTCAATGTAAATAAGCAATTAAAACTTCCCCACATAGATATTTTAGAACCTTTTTATTAATCTTTCATAATAAGGCATTGTTTGTTCATTAAATACTTTTATGGAGAATGTAGCCTGTGTTGGACACTAGGGAGACACAAATTTGCTTTCTAGGAGTTTACTATTCAACAAGGCAATGAAAGAGGTACCAGGAGGGAGGGCATTGTGAACAGGAACAATGAGAAAAGACTTTGGGAAGGAAGTGGCCGTTGACTTGAGTCTTAAACATAGGTAGAATTCTATCAGCTGTATGGTCAGTATGTTGCCATTTAAGGTTTTGTGGATGTTTTAATTAAAGCATTAACTCAAATCTTCTCATTGGACAGGGTGATGTCAGACTTTGAGAGTCCCCTCAGTGTTCTCCTGGGGTAGGAGAATCTTGCATAGAGTTGTGGAATCTTACAGTCAAGAACAGAGGCCTAGGAACCGAGTGCTGTTAGGGTATCTGCTCCTAAGGCGGTTGGTAAGGCTGGAAGGAGCAGCAGCTAAGAGGGAAGATGGTTGTGAGACTGCCTCCGTTTGCCCACACTTAGCAATTGGGGAGAATAGACTGAGTACATGGACTCCCACTAAGAGTTCTATATTATTTTCAAACTTCAGTTTGTCAGAGGTACTATAAAATGCAAATACCCTGTTAAAAATGGAGACAGATTTAGACTGAAATTAAAATGAGAACCTGGAGGTCCTGGTGTGTCTTGAGGATTAACCATTAGGAACAGCGGAGATGGAGGTTAGGTGATGATATATGGCCATATCTTCTGAGAAAACACAGGATGAGAAAAATCATAATTTGCAAAGAATACCCATTAGAGGATGATGGTTAACTCATGTAGCGAGGATTCACTGGAATATAATTTTCCAGCAAATATGTGTGTGCTCTATCTGCGAGGAACCATGATTGATATGAGAAATGTGTCAGGGTGAATCAGAAAGAATTCTTTCCTCTAAGGATTCCCCACTTTGGAAAGGCAGGCCTGACTGAGTTACAGTGGGGGCTTTTGTGATGAGTGATGTAATAAAAATATGAACCAACGTGCTCAGGAGAGTGGATGGATTTTGACTTTGAGATCCTCAAAGATGCTTGAGAAGATGTCAAAGATGTCATGAGTAGAAGTTGGGACAGTGGCTTTCCAAGCAGACACGGTGGAGAGCAAGAGCACTCAAACCTGAAAGGTTGTGATGTAGCCCTGAAACATGGCATTGCTTAGAAGGAGTGGCTAAAATATCAGCTTTGTGTAGGGGTGAGGGGGGTGGGGGAAGTATTCTAGAACTTAGTTCTGTAGGAAATGGGGATCCATTGAAGGTTTGAGACAGAGAGTAGCATCAGTTGGACTATGTATTAGATGTTTCTGGTGGCCCTGGGGAGAATGGGTAGAGGTGGAGGTATAGCTGGAAGGCTATCTGAGGGTTGTTGAAAGGGTTCAGGGGAGAGGAAGCTGGAATCTTGCAGAGGAGGGGAGGAGAAGGGTTGTTTGAGAGATTTCGTACTTTTCCTCAACCTTGCAGTCTCTTCTAAAGTTAAATCAGATTCAGTTTATTAAGAAAAAGAAGTTGCTTTTGACAAATACAAATCTTTGTATTGGTATCATTGGTCTGGGAGGAGGTCTCCCTGTTTAAAGGAGTGGAGCCACAATGGACAATTAGAAGTGGTAGGAAGGAGGACTGGGGACAAGGATGGTGATATATATGGAAATTCCTGCTCTTGTGGACTGGCTCTGGTTCTATACCAGCCTGGCCTGGGGCTCGTCTCACCTCTCTCACCTTGCGATGATTTCTTTTCCTCCTTATCCATAAACAGAGGCTTTCCCCCAAGTTCTTCCATGCATTTTTATTTGTTTAATCCCATCCAAGTATTTCTGCCTTCCACCTGGGCAAATGATCTCTCAAACCTGTTGGCTCAACTGGAGGGAGGGATGAATTATCTGCCTATAGCATCATGAGACTTAACTGAGAAACTGCATAGAAAACATTTCGCCTAAGGCCTGGAATCAAAGTAAATGCTCAACAAATAGGTATCTATTACATATTTGAGTTCTTTGAGGGTTTGGTATTATTTTTAGTTCTCATGTGTTTAGCATTGTACTTGATCCAGTTAGAGTTCAGAATTTGATCTAAATTTCTTTCGACCGCCAAAATGATATTTTGGACTCCTCATCAGTAGGTTGTAGGATTTGTCTTTTTAGGGATGATGGGTGACCTTTGCATTCTTATCTCTTCTGCTTGGCGCCAGGAGTCCATGTATGAAAATGGGTGACTGGAGTTAGCAGCTAGGGAACAAAAAAAAGCAAACACTGACATTCCTGCCCCATGTGACTGTCCTGCTATACACACACATTGTCTTTTTCAGATGAGTAATCTAACAGACAAGGAACCAGATTCATTTCATAGCCATCAGAATTAAAGTTGAGGGTTGAAGAGAGAAAAGGGGCCCTGTTTATGAGAAAGGAGTATTGCCATATAAAGAGACAGCAGGCTTGTTGATGGTCATTGGCTGTTGAGCTTGTGGCCAGAGGAAGTGCAGCCAGGAAATGGGGAAGCTGCCTTCTCTACAGAAAAGCAAAGTTGGAGCATGGACCTTTATAAACTAGGCGTGTGTTGCAATAAAGAGGGTAGGATTGAGAATTCTCTTCACTTGCTGTATCCATTGCTTTTTTTTCTTCTGGATTGGCTGTTGATCAAGGAGATTAGCCTCAGAAAGACTGAGAAATAAGTGAGGGAGAAATTTTAGAGACTTTGGCATCTGTAAAATAGGATTTGGGTTGGCTGGGAAGCCTTCATTCTTTCTAGGAGTGGGAAAACACAGATCTTTGTAGGTTTTTTGTTCAATAACTGAATTTTCAGGATGGTCCCAGCTGAACCACTGGACCAATTCCATAAGCTTGTGAATGGAAGTTGTTTTAAGTAGACCATGGTCTAATTCAGTGGTCGGCAACTCATTAGTTAACAGAGCCAAATACCAACAGTAGTACGATTGAAATTTCTTTTGAGAGCCAAATGTTTTTAAACTTAGACTTCTTCTAATGCCACTTCTTCAAAATAGACTCTCTAAGGCTGTGGTATTTTGTTGAAGAGCCATTCTCAAGGGTCCAAAGAGCCGCATGTGGCTGGCGAGCCGCAGTTTGCCGACCACTGGTCTAATTGATTTGAGGTTGTCTAACTCCTGTGGCATCATGTTTGTGAAATCTGATAGCTATTCTCATTTTGTTATTTAGTAATGTCAACCTGTACTTTAGTATTACTGTTCTGTGTGTGTTTTAGAGATAATATAATATTGTAAAATTCAGAGCAAATTTGTTTCTCTGCTTGGCATTACAGTACCCTTGTGTCTCAATGTTCAATGTTGAACTGCATGTGAGTTGTCTAGTTGATTGTTTCAGGTGTTTAGCTGGTGAACGCTGTCCTGAAAGTAATGTGATGTTATCCTCTGTTTCCAGCTATTGTGGATGATGAAAGGCTCTCTGCAGAGGAGATGGATGAGAGGCGGCGGCAGAACATCGCTTATGAATATTTATGCCACCTAGAAGAAGCCAAAAGGTGAGATCCAGACTTGGGCTATTTGTGTACCTTCTCTTGGAGATAAACTTTGGGGTACTATACTTTTAATAACTCACCTGCACTCTTGTTGGTCAGAGGGTAATGGGAGAAGAGCTACCTATTTTTTGTAAATGATCAAGCAGAATTGAGAAATAGGTACTACCACAGCCAAGGCCAAGGCATTAGGGAAATAACTGTCCCTTTTCCTTCTGCAGAGCCTCCAAGGCAATCTTTGGGCACGTTGCTGATTATTTCAAATTTCTCATCTCACTTGGATGTGGGGGAGCAGCAAAGACTTAAATCAACTCCCTTTCCCCCAGAGCTTCCTCAGATCTTTCCCCCACTTTTATCCCAATGATTATAAATGCCCCGTAGGACAATAGCATTTTGGACTAAAGTCCATTGGTCAATAAGCTAGAGGGTAGGTTTATGACAGCAATCTCCTTTTTAATTCATGGGTGTGTGACTACTTAGGAAATGTTCTCTAAGCTCACATTGACTCTTAGACTTCTTAGATGATAAGTAAAGGTTGAGTTCTCCAAGGAGAAAGTGCAGATAAAGAAGGTATTTGCACTTTGGATTCTGTGCCAGAGGAATCAGAACTTTGTCCTTTGTGTACGGCAGTGCTCATAGGCCATGAGTTAGATTCTGGTTAATGGTTTGGTCTGTATTGGAGCAACATTATTGTTCCACAGACAAATGGCATATTCCAGCTCTCTTATCTATAGAGAAAATAAACATTTAGTTAATGGTCATTGGTGTTAATTACCTCTGATCACTAATAAATAGCTATCTACAGAGCTAGAAGAATGAGGTTTTTTGTTAATGTTGTGTAGACCATTTAGTAACCCATGCGCTAATTTGGCTTCAGAATTGTTTAAAACAGCACTTCCCAGAGTTATTTCATATTTTAACAGTGTCTTATAACTCTAAGCTCGAAAGACTAAGTTTGAAAGGTTATTTAACATGTCTTTGAAATCTACAGTTAGGTTGCAGGTCACTGAAGACTCATTATCAGTCTATGATGATTAAAAACATGCTTTTTAGTCAAGTTGCTAAAAAAGATAAGGAGAGTGATTCATTCAAAAATCAACATGCTTTCAATGAAAAAGTTTAGAGACTTCCTCCTGACACACACTTTGCAGTCTAAGTTTCAGTCTCCTGTTTTTGGTGAGTGGGAAGCAGTGTCACACAGAAAAGGTTTGTGATTGGGAGTCAGCCGACTGAATTTCCCAGTCCCAGCTTCAACACTTGTGAGCTGTGTGACCTTGGGTGAGTCATCTATTCTGTGGAACTTCAGTTTTGTCTCTTCTGTAATGGGATGATAAAGATGTTACCACCTTCTGACCTACTTACTTCATGGATTTTTCCCCCTAAAAATCAACTAAAATCAAGAAGGTGTAAGTGTTCTATAAACTATAGTGCCAGTCAGGTGTCTAGTTATAACATGAGCACAGTTTGCTCCTGAATGTATAAGAATGGTACCATTATAGCTTGAAAGCTTATCATATTCTTTAGTGTTATTAAAATTATGTAGTTGAATTTTGTTTTAGAAAAGTCAACATAACAATTAGCCCAGGTTTTTTGAAGAAAGCTTCCTTGGAAATAGTTTCATTGAAAGAAAATATTATATATAGTTTTTCTTTGGTTTTTACAAATTTATTCTATAGGGAGATTTTGAAAAATACGTACTTATGAGTCTTTTATGAAGATATGAACACATTTTGTGACTTTCAGGAAAACTGTTTTTTGGTTATAGGGTATGTAAAAATTATGTGGCTATTAATAGATGTATTAATATGTGTGCTATAATTTCAGGAAGCATACAGAATTCTGACAATGTTTATGCCTTAGGATTTTGTCATACTGAATTTATTATAGTACATGCTTATGTCTGTGTTCATATGACTATAGTTGGCTTATAATATTGAGTTTGTGCTAAATGGTACAATTAGAATATGTAAGTTTAGCCAGGAATTCTTTCTTGTTTCTTATTTCAGTTGAACTGACTTACATGTACTTTAACTAGAAATGTATTGGTTCTGTCTTTGTGCCTCTTTTCTTTCTTCCCAGAAGAGAGAACTGGAAGAATTTCTAGTTTATATGTATTAAAAGTTCATAATTATAATAGTTTACATATCTTTAACTTTGATTTTATTAATTTTAAGATTCTGTGATATCCTTTTTTGGAGGGTTATATTGCTACCAACGTTAAAGAAATAAAAAGGACAAATACTATGAATAATTATATGCCAACAAATTACAAAATGTAGGTGAAATGGACAAATTCTTAGAAAGACACAAACTACCAAAACTGACTCAAAAAATAAAAAACTGCAGTAGACTTATAACAAGTAAAAAGAATAAGTTAGTAATAATAATAAATTTCTCACTCTTCTAAAAATGTAAGAGTGGAGACTTCAAAACTTATTCTATTGAGACCAGTTACCAATATCTTTGTCTAGTTTTGGTATCTGATAAAATCAAACAAACATACCTCAGGAAAACTATAGATCAATATTCCTTATCAATACAAATACAAAAATTTTCATTAAAACACTAGCAAAACAAGTCCAGCAGCATATAAAAAAGATTATACATCACTGAGTGGGATTTATCCCAGGAATGCAAGCTTAGTTGAACCCCAAATGCAATTAGAACAATTCATTGGGGAAAAAAGTCTTTTCATATACAAAAAATGTTTTAAAATGGATTGTTAATGTAAATGTGAGAACCACAGCTATACATTCCTTATAAGAAAACATAGGAGTAAATCTTTATGACCTTGAGTTAGGCAGTGGTTTCTGAGACTTAACACCAGAAGCATGAGCACAAAAAAGAAAAATAAATTAGACATTATAAAAAATAAACCTTTTGCCGATACTGGTTTGGCTCAGTGGATAGAGCATCAGCCTGTGGACTGAAAGGCCCTAAGTTCGATTCCAGTCAAGGGCATGTACATTGGTTGCGGGCACATCCCCAGTAGGGGGTGTGCAGGAGGCAGCTGAACAATGTTTCTCTCTCATTGAGGTTTCTAGCTCTCTATCCCTCTCTCTTCCTCTCTGTAAAAAAATCAATAAAATATATTTTAAAAAATAAATAAATAAACCTTTTGATTTAAAGGATACTATCAAAACAATGAAAAACTGCTTAACCATCAGTCATTAGAAAAATGCAAATCAAAACCACAGTGAGATACAACTCAAACTAGGATAGCTATAATAAAATGGTTGATAATAACAAATGTTTGCAAGGATGGAAAGAAATTGGAACTTACATACATTGCTGGTTGGATTATAAAATGGTGCAGTAAACAGTCTAGAAGCTCCTCAAAAAATTAAATATTGAGTTACCAAATGGTCCAGCAATTCTATCATCAGGTATATACCCAAGGAAATTGAAAATCTCTGTCTAGACAAAGAGAAACCAAGATGGTGGCATAGGTGAACACCTAAACTGCTGCCTTGCACAACAATTTCAAAACTACAGCTAAAAGACAGAATGGACACCATCCAGAACCACAGGAAAGCTGGCTGAGTGGAAATTCTACAAGTAGAAGGTAAGAGAGGAGCACACGGAGACTCAGAGGAGCTGCAAAAAGCTGAGGTATAGACACACGTGTGCAGAGAGAACAGGCAGTTGAGTGCCTGGCTGGCTTTCTCTAGCAGGAGGAAGACAGAACCTCCTGACTGTGCTAAACTCCAGTTCTGACTGTATTGAACCCCAGTTTCGGGTGAGATCCTGGTACCTAGACTCATACAGGGGGTGTCTGGACTGTCGGGAAAAGAGAGGAGTGCAAGGAAACCCAGGGGAGCCACAAAAGGCAGAGCTCTGGAGGTGCACGCATGAGTGCACACAGTGAGGACTGCAGTGATTAACAACAGACACTGAGACCCAGGGGTCTTATAGGGCAGGCCTAACGGGAACCCAAGGCTGTCTGCTCAGCCCTGATACTCTGCTGCATCTAAGCCTAGCACAGAGGCTTTTGCAATTTTGCAAGTCTTGTATAATAAGGCTGTCTCCAGCACAGAAGTTCTCCCTGTGTAGACACAGCTGATCCTCACAGCCAATTGGCCTGGAGGTCAATTCCCCCAGGGATACCAACAACAATCAAGACTTAACTACAACAAGGCTGTCCACACTGTC